>JAUYWH010000020.1:12882370-12897391 GCA_034779795.1 Ctenopoma multispine | reverse complement strand
GGCGATATTTTTTTTTATCGCCCGATAAGAGTCTCACGTTAACGCAGCACGTTAACGCCAATAACGGCCCACCACTAATGAATATTACAATATTTATCACAAAGGCCTATCATTAATCTGGAGATTTTTTTCATGGTATATTAACATTTTTAGTTCCCTAAAGATCTTAAAATAAAACAGCAGTTCTGCAAAACTCTTCGCCAATTATTAATTTAAACTTGAAAATGGCATAAAATTGTACAATATTCTAATAATGCAGAGAGTCAAGGGTGAAAAAGGGTAAAAAAAGAATCACTCTTGATCAAGTAACAACCCCAAAATGTGTGTAACCACAGGATGGAGTTAAAACAACCTGCAGCTAGAAAACAGGGTGACAAGTGACTCATTTCAGACACTGATGAGACACAGAAAATGGGTGCAAGATAACGATACACACACAAACCCAGTTAACATACATTTAACATTCATTTATGGTTCCTACTGAGATAAGGTTTCTAATATGGTGTTGACCAAGAAAAGCATGATGGGCTAACTATCACTGTTGAAAGAGTTGGGACTGGAACAGGCTGATAGCCAGAGACAAAAATTATAAAAGACGCCACGTTCCTCCAGAATGTGATAGTATCTTAAAAGCATCCCTCAGTGACAATATGGATCCAGAGTGAAGTAGACGTGTGAGATGGCAAGTCCTAGAACATCCTCTGTTTATTCCCTCAGTAAATACACGGAGGATCCTGGAAAGGCTGACCGCACGCTAGAGGGGATTCCTCTTAGCACCACAATGTAAAAACCCTAACAACTCTCAGTAGTCTCCAGCGCAGGACAGGTTGGACACACTTAGGGAACTGAAACCTGCTGCAGACATAGCAAGAGGCTAAATCATTTTTACTTCTGCTGTCAAATTAAAACAATAACATTTACACAAACACACACCAAACACACACCCCATAGATTATATTTACATTGACCTGATAAACATTAGTAAACAACATATTTACAGCAGTTACTCCTCCTCAGTTTAAGATTATCTATAAATTTCCATTTGGTCACTGAGACATCACATAGCTAGCGCCAGCTGTTCACAGTCTCAAACTCACATCTGTCTCTCCTACAGTATGAACTTTGCCTTGTTTAGTCGCCTACTGCTGGTCAGACTTCCGTAAATAATTTATGTGAATAGGCAAAGACATTAAACACAGTCGCATTACCTTTGATGGCACTCTATATCCAGGGAGTTTAGGTGAACGGCTGTCCTGAGCTGATGCTCTGGTCCTTCCCTGTCCAACTGCAGCTAAAATATAATAAGGCTTTAAGGCAGTGTCTTGTCCAGGGACACTTCAACGTGTGGCCAGGAACCAGGGGACCCGGGAGTCGAACCACCACCCCCGGGGATCTTTAGAACTGTCCCATCAACTGCACCACAGTCACTCTGTATCTGCTGATTTTGTTTTCCAAGCATACAAACCCTAACTTACCCAGTACGAGTCCAGGGACATTGTTGTTATCTCTTATATCTCTCCTCTTTTAACTCATGTCATATCTACATTGTCTAATAAAAAGGAGGAACGGGTATCAAAAACATAATTCTGGTTGCTTCAAACAGAAAGAAGAATGTCAGTGTATGGATATGCATGAATGTGGTAAGAACTTTTCTATTTTAAGATCTGCAAAATCTGATCAACCAAAGCATGAAAGCTGTTGTCACTGAAGCCAGATGATTACTGGATGCAACATATACTGACACCTAGTGACTATACTGTATGTTTACAGAGTCATAAAACTAAAGGGCCAATGAACTGATGTTCCTACTGGACAAGGAAGCCAAAAGCCATTTTAGCCATTTAGTTTCCTCAATTTGCACAATATACAGTAAAAGCTGAAAATTCAATTCAGAAGCTGAAACTATGTGATAAAGTTCAGCCGCACATTGTACACAAATATATATATTTGTTATACTTGTTTTTGTTCTTGTTTTGCAGGAACAAACAGAGGAGTGGACACTTAAAGAAACTTGACAGTTCCCATAAGTCAGGCTAGCAACTACTTCATCATGAACTGCCTCGTCATGCTTTTATTATCTAAATCTCAGGTTTCTGCTGGCTCTGGTCTAGTCCAACCAGTTTATCATTTACCTTCTCGTGGTACGGGCCCAGTACAATCCAGCCACAGAAAGTGTAACCGAGGTAGATCATGCCAGCGCAGCAGCAGAAACGCAAGACCTTGGGCAAGGCTGCTTTCATGGTTAAAATCAAGACCTGCAACAGAAACACAGGAAGCATGCAGGCCATAACCAAATAATGAAAGACATGTTAAAAAGAAATATGAGATTAGGGATACAGAGAAGTTAGAATCAGAATTTGGCTACCATCCATTTCCAGCTTTAAGTCAAAGTTAAAACCACTACCTGACAAAATACTGCGTTAACGGTAGTTAATCTGTTCAAGGACTCTTCTCTGCACACAGTTGTTCAAAACACTTAGAGGACACTCTAATCAACTTTGATCACAATAACCTCGTACAGCAAAAGAAAGACTCACATTGTACTTCTGGAAGTATCCCAGGTACCTGATCACACCAACCCACACTATTAACGTGGACGTTCCTAGGAAGATACTGCACACGTCATAACTGGTGAGACTCTACAAAGGAGAGAGTGAGAAAAATGAAAAGATGTCAGTTCTTAGTTTGGTGTGTTGTCTTGCTAACAGCAGAGGAAAACCATAAACAATCCATACAACAATAAATTATTCTTTTTACCTTTGCTTGTATTTCCATCTTTAGTATGGATCCAACTATGGCCAAAAGGTCACTGACAATTACCAGCAAATACCAGCCGTTCAGAAACTCCCTCTGGTCGTCTTCACACACTTTACGATTGTGGTTCTCATGTAAGAACTGGGAGAATCGCTGAAAACAAAATAATGCAAGTTCAGTCACTTATAGGAAAAAGACCCTCAACTCTAAACTGTGGGTACCAGCAATAACATGCATGCAGATTGTGTTAAAAAAATTAAATAAATAATCATGATATGTAAGTATATTTAGATTGGGAAGTTGAATGGTTTGTGCTTATTAAAATGTTTTGCTTAGAGAGCGCAAAACATTGGAAGCGCATTTCCAAAAGGTAGAAATTAAATAAACGAGTAGAACAGAATCAGGAAAGACAGACAGTTCGAGAAGTAAGAGAAAAAAAAAAAAAGACAATTTCCCTGTGTGATTGTACAGTGTGTGTAGAGGCTGAACACTCGACCTGGAGAAGCCTCACAGCCAGTACGATGGAGCGGGTGCACAGCACTGCAGACGTGAGGCAAACCAGAATGACAAAGCCATCAAACACCAGAAGATAGTGTGTGTTCTTCTGAGCTGAAACATAAAAAGTGTGTGTGCGTGTGAGAGAGAGTGGTTTATCTCATACATGACTCCCTCACATTCATTACTGTAAGTTATCAGCAGGAAAACACCCAACTAACAGTCAACAGTATCCAGGCCCTAAAACTGGTGAACAAGATATGTATGATCTTTAACATGGTTTAGTGTAAATGCAGAAAAAAAAAATTCATGTTTCTCTGTTAGGTTAGAAAACTCCACCTCACCTGTCCCAGATATCTTCCAGCCTCTGCATGCGCTGCTCTGAGCATCTAAGTGCAGGAATATTTTCACCTTTCCACTGTGACACTGGTTGTCAAATGTTATCTGGGGACAAAGTCAAAAGAAATTCCCTCTGTAAAACAATAAAAAAATCCACGATACGATACAACAACCTGTGTGAGCATTTCAACATTAGTCTGGTGTGTATTCAGTTTTCTTTATGATTCTGATGCTCAATACTGTTATGTGGAATAAAATATGTGGAAATAGTCTCATAGTTTCTTGGAGTTTTCCATACTGCATCTCTCTGTGACTGAAAGTATTAGTGTTCACATGCTTGCATCACGATACAAAATAGTTGAACAGTACAGTGACGTAGAACGAGTAGCAGTCAGGTAACTCCCGTGATCGCACGGTCTGCAAGTTGATGCCTTTCAGCTGGAAGGTTATTTTGATGTCGACGAGCCTGAAAGAGAAGTGGATGCTGGTTAAAAATGGTTTTGATGCACATGACAATAAAAAATTTTTTTTTAAGTTGTTAACGTGGCTGCTGCTATGTACCTGAAAAAGTCCAGATCAAAAAAGGATGAATTATGGGTTCTCCACCAGTTTGCAGTCTTAGGATCATGTGACATACAAACTGAGAGGAAAAAGATGAACACGGTTAAATAAAATACTGTCACTGAGAGCTCACAACGTCAGCGTCTCACCTGTCTCCATTTGAGCATCTACGTCAAAGGCCTCAACTGAAGGGTCTACGCTGCCTCTCTTGTAGTACTCTTTACAAATGACAAGAGGCAGCAGCTTTCCGTCTTCATCCTCTGTGTAAGTGATGGGACCCACAGAAAGTCGGCCCAACTGGCTGTACTGTAAATATCAGAAGCCTGCATTGAACACTTGTGTAGCAGTTTTGAGTCTTATCCTGGTTTTGAAAACTGCTCAGGATATCGCATTTAAACAACACATGAAAAACCAGAGGACAAAATTATTAGGGCTGGGCACGTTAACGCATTAATTAATTAACACCGACAATTATTTTATTGCACGTTAGCACAGTTTTATTATGATAATGAAAGTCTGTTGCTCACTGGGTCTGAATACATATGTATATCCAAACATTTACTGTATATGGATATATCATCATATATCATCAGTGCAGAATATTTTAACCACAACACAAACAACTCTACAACCTGTTTTGAGCCATCTAGTGACTTCATCTCTAGAGATCATCCCACATGACATGAACGCAACATTACAATTACTAATTTTCTCACTTTTCTTCTCGACAGTAAAAGTAAAATCAACAAGTGTATGAGACATATAACTTTCTTGCCTGATCCAGGACATAAAACAGACTGTCATAGACACCATGTTGGGTGTAGACAGCAACACAGTAGTCGTCCTCATCCACCCCACTGTAGTCCTTCAGGAAAAGGTTTTTGAGGGCCATGGTTGTCTCCTCCTTATAGGACACCACCAGCTGATTGTTGAGACCAAACAAGATGAGCTGTGAAGAAAAGGGAGGGGAAAACATATATTTATCTAAATTTATTAGAGAAATATTTTAGAATCCTGTCCCTTTGTCCAATATATTCATTATGCCTCCTCCGCACCCGTCTTTACTCTTATTATTTAAAGCAAGAAACATTTTTATGTATGATCAATATAGTCATGGCTCCTAGTTGTATGTGGTATCTGGATGGTTCTTTCACTAGAATTAAATTCATCAGTCTAATTAATAGAAAAATGTTCTTTTGTTATTTACTCTTATTTTGACTTAACATGTTTTAAAGTACTAGTAGCTTTTGAATAAGTCATTTTACTTCCATTTAATTTTTTAGAATATAATTGAAAAACCAAGAATTGTGAGAAATAAAAAAAACACAGTATAGTCCAAACAAAAACCCCACCCAAAAACCTTAATACAGTACAAAATACTGTAGAGCATAAATACTAATACAGACCTCTTAATTTTTTGCACTTGTGTTGCAGATTTAATTTTAAATTAATAAAACTGGTCATCAATTTCAATAACTCCTAATTAATACTGCTAACATCTTTTTAGACAATTCTGCTTAGGCATTTAAAGTCAAATTATTTTCAATTACAAAAATATTCCCACTCCCACAACATTTACTATTTAAATACAAATACATAACCAGTGTATGTATGCTTCTCAACGTGATGGACACAATGATTCACATTTGTGTCACATGAGACTTCACATATCTGTTTTCTCATATCTCAGAAATCAGTTACTCATACATTCAGCGAAACTCCTAACTGATCCCTTTTAGAAAACAGAACTTCCTAAAATATGAGACAAAATGATTTTCTAGTGCAACATAATAAATTAAAAACTGTTACATGCTTATCAGTATGAGAAGAAGCCAGCAGCACAAAGTTTCAGACCCACTGCACATACTTGTGTGGTGATCATGACAATTTTGAGAATCTGCACTCCCATCTTCCAGGGTTTGTGTTGCCGGGCCCTGTACTTCTCACACGGACTCATAAAGTAGTACCTCAGGTCATCTCTCAGATTCTCCTCTTTGATGATATCTTGAGTTGTGACGGAGCTGAAACAGAAAAGCGACATCATATAGGAGCTGGGAGACAAATAGAAATAAAAATGTGTCTGACCTGGTGTTGTAGACTCACTAATTAAGTTAGATGTTTGATCACGTGACTTTTCTAAACAGTTGCTCAACTTCTACCACATTTCATAGTGACAGGGTAAAGCTCTCATGGTGGGAAAAAAAGCAGAAGTGTGAGAGCAGTTATTCCTTCTTTTTTTTTCTTGAGCAATAGTTTCAGTGGAGTGGTCATCTCTGACAGGAAGAACTCCATGTGCGGAGTACACTGCCTGCATTCATACTGTAGCCTGGGTTTAAGTCCAAGGTTAGTTCAGTGAGTGCACTTTCAATATTGTCCCAACAGTTTGTCAACTAAAGCCTCTTCCTGACACAGCAGAAATCTCCTCATTTTAAACTTCATGTATGGTATTTAACACTTGATGAAGTAAGAAACGACTGGTTGTTGGTTTAACGTTAGAGTGCCCGGCTTAATTATTTTATGAGCTTTATTTGTGCAGCTTGATATCCGGTATTTAAGCGATCAAGTTCATTATACTTCACAAAACTATTTCTGTTTCGACACAAACGTCGTAAAGATGCAGTGGCGGAAATAAAAACACTTACCTGACTGAATTGCTTCTATCCAGATATCGAACCAATAATTCCATGATAGATTATATGTACATCGATTCTGCGACTGTTATTAACAGGTTGACATGAAACACACTTAACAAGCAGACACGTTTCTTCAGCTGGGTTTTCAGTGCGGGCACGCAACTTCCACTCAGCCAATCAGGAAATCGGTTTCAGGCGGCGCACAGGTGTCCAATCTACGGCCCGTGGTCGCCCCGAGGGTCTCCAAGGGGACCGAAACGGGGTGTGCTCGGTAATATATATAACTACAAATATTAAAATACTGTAATTCAACTCTTCTTTAGTCATTATTTGATTATATACGTATATACTTTTTTATTTCAGTACGCTACTTTGGTTTTCTTTTCGTTTTCTAAAATTTTATTTCTAGGGTAAAATCAACACGCGGTTTCTACATCATATACTTACTACCAGGAAATTAGAGAAACTTTTAACATCCACATCAAGTGTTTGTTTTTAATTGTGGTATGTGAATTAAAAACCCATAAAGGAAGTGTCTGTTAATACCTACAGCCCACAACGTGCTGATAATTTGGAAGCAGTGACCAGATTTGGTGAAAGAGAAACACATTTATTATTCGGAAGAGTTCAACACTTGACTTGACTGACGGGGACCAAAGAACCAACCAGCTGTCATGAGTGAGTCTCACACAGTTTTCATGTTTAACACTGAGTCAACCCTCCTACTCGACTCTTTGCTTTGTGTGCACTCATGTAGCTGTAAAATGTAGTGCAAAATAAAGTCAACACTGTTGGTTTAATATGTGCAAAAATATATGAACTGCATAGTTAGACTTTGATTTTACAACATAACAGATGCTGTTCTGAAAATGTGTAAAGTATGGATGCACGGTCATCCTTAACGACCTCAATAAAATTGGGTGTAAGAAGATAAATGCTGCTAAGTTGATGTATTCACCATTTAGTCAAAACAAATAAAGAGAGTTTATCAATACCTTTTTTTGTTGAGTTTGATGAGAGCGAACCTGTAAACAAGAAAGTTACAGAGCTGAAAACCTAAACACTGATCTGTGAAGCTTAAAGCACCGTTCCCTGATTTCAACATTTATTAATAATAATAAAAATATAAATGTATTAATTCATTATTATTAATACCATATTCTTACTTGAAGTTTGATTTATAAAAATATTTTTTAATGAACACACTAGTTTATGAATGTAATTAAGTAAACTTTTTCCATTACTCCCGACCATGCTGCCATCTTTTCTGTAACACACAGTCCGTTCTCACAGAAAATTAAAAAGGTATCATTGCTTCTAAGAAAGACTTATTCTAAAAACACCAGAAATAAATACTGTTATCCGTTAAAAATTACAAAACTCAAATTTAAATTTAAACTATAACATTGATAGTTTTTTTTCCACAGACACAATGAAATACCAGTCAACAAAGATGTCGTCTTGATATCTGTGTGGCTGCTGCACAGCAGAGGAAAAACAGCTCGCCCGAAAGCATAATTAAATAATGAACTAAATCAGCGAAGAGAATTTGCCAATTTCCTAAAGGAAAAGCACCCTTTAGTTGACCGTACAGCAGCAAGGTCCCACATTGTGGTGCCTTTAAAATGTTGTTTATGCATATACAACAGTGTCTGTCAGGTACATTCGTTCCTCTGTGGCATCGTCTCCACAGTCCAGCAAAAAACTTCTGCTTTGATAATGTAGAATTCATCTACTCAACTGGATGTGTCTCCTGAATTGGAACAGTTTCACTGTCTGTCTTGTCTGCAGCTGAGGCTCCCACATCCTGAAATATGAAATATAATAAAACTTATGTTATAAATGGTTTTACTCTTGTAGCAGCAAATAAAATGTAAATAAAATGTAACATTCTATATTTAGACATTTAGTTAGTAATCCCTGTAATTCAATTAATTAAATTAATAACATTTATTTATGGAATGAACACAACTCTGGATCCATCCCCTACAGTGTCTGCCTGACATTCAGTTGCATAGTCTTAAAAACATAATAAAATTCATATGCAGTGAATTTCTCTGTTTTGGTGTGGCACACAAACATAACCTTATAACCATTACTTTTACTATGTTACTAAAACAATGAAATCTCTCCTCAGGTTACACATTCGCAAGAGCAAGACAAGCTCATCGGCTTGTTTTGTTCAACAAAAGTAAAACCAATAAAAACAAGTAGTTATTAAACACTTTGTTTACCAATGTGTATATCCCATTAGTGCATGCACAATGCTGAAGCATAAAAAAAACAGAAGTTTATTACTTAAGATGTAAGATGTGTCTCTCAAGTCTGGTAAGATAAATGAGACATACTTAATATATAAAAAAAACAACTCACCTCAACTTTAGTTTGTGACATCTGCCTTTCTGCTGGCTCAGATGTGAGTGCAGTATCTTCTCTGCTGGGTTCATCTCGAGAAAGGTTCTCATTTACTTTCAAAGGTTTTGCCTTTGACTGAGCTGGTTTTGATTCAGTGGTTTTAGTTTTTGTTTGGGCAGCAACACTGCTACCCGTCGCTCCAGCTGGCCCCTCTTGTGTCTCCCTCTGGTTTTCTGAATCTGCAGAGACACTATGCTCTGCCTCAGGCCGTGCAGCATCTGTGTCATCCTCACTGTATGCAGGGTTGGCGTTTCCTATATTCTCCACATTCACGGATCTGTCGGGCCGTCTTCGATGAACCTGGTTCCTGTGTAATCTGTGCTCATAGGGTTGGGGTGGTGGAGCTTGTTGTGGTGCGTCTCCTCCTGCTAAGGGGTCGCGGCCCTCGATTCTCTGGAGTTGAGGCCGCGGCTGTTCGACTTCTGCAGCAGGTGGATCCCTTCGAGGGCGACGCAGAGGTGCAGTGATGCCATGCTGGAAGGCTGCCTGCACGCTTCCATACATAAATACCTGTAAAAGAGTTAAATTATTATCTGGTGTAGCAAAACTTTGTATTTATTTAAAGTTATATTTATGTATCAAGTGAGAATTTAGTCCTCACCAAAATAGAGAGCACAATAGTGAGGAGAACTGGGATCTGCAAGGTAACTGGTAGATCTTTGAGGAGAGCTCGAAGAAAATCACTGATCCCCTGGCCAAGGTGCTTCAGTGGCTCTGTGATGAAGGTTGTGATGGTAACTGAAATTGCCTAAACACAGAGGGATGTTTTAAATGTAACTGTATATGTACCACTTTAACACACAGCTTAAGAAATTCTGAGTGTTGCAAAGCAACATATTTATATGACAGTGATGGAGGTGGAGGGAGTTTTGGTACTTTCATGTACTGAAGTACTAAAATAAGAATTCATTCAAAAAAAATAATTCTCAGGTTTTTGATCATAGATTTATAGAGCGTGAGAAGGCACTCAAAAGATGTACAAACAGCACTGTAATCTACCTTGGTTGGAGGTACCAGTAGAATGGGATTGACCATGAGGACTTCATAGTATCTCTTACAAGGGTCATCCTGAAGAGTCCAAGTCATTCTGAACCACTCTGTGGGGAAACAATCAAAAAGTCAGCTTATTGGATTGTACATCTAAAACATTTTTATCAAAATCATCTTATAAAAAATATACATTATACTGTATAGTGCAAATCACCACAGAATACTTTGCACATTGATCAATGTTAATGTAAACACATAGTTTGTTCACAGTTGTTATTATTGTACCTGTCAGACTATCACTCCAGTCAATTTTCTTCACTCCAGTGCATTTTTCATTGACACTGTCCATCTTCACTATGTTGTTTTGGTGCTCGGCAAAGGCAATCTGGAAAAAATACAAATACTGTATTGGTCTAAAGAAATGACAGCTAAAAGAAAGAGCAAGAGAACTGAAGGAGATCTTCTTCACCTTGTACAAATAAACCCAGTTCCAGATAATACTGATGAAGAAGCTGACAGCAAACAGTCTCCTGAACTGCACAAACCAGGAGACCTTTGACCACAGCTCACTGCAGATGATGGCCACCAAGATCAGAATGCCAAATCCAACCTGGAACACAAGCAGAGGAAAACACTTGTAACACATAATATGTACTGTAAGTATGTATATGCTAGTATTTTAAAAACTCAAACCAAATAATCTGACATAGGAAGCTGGATTTTAAATGTTATGTTTAAAAGCTCAGTCGTCACATTGAAAACAACGCTTTCTTATAGATAATTTGTTGTTGGACATGTTATGCACATGTTAAAATATGTTTGACGCTAAATAATGAAAGAAATGTCCAATTTAAGCACACATCCTGTAGATCAACTCACAAGTTAGTCACGATGCCTGACATTCATTATACTTTTATGTACCTATTCTCAGAAAACTAGTACTGGGAAAATGCGTTCATATAACTCATTACTTTAAAGCCACATATACAACTTTTTATAATAGTGTGAATTAGCAAACAAACTTGTGTAGACTCATTTAGTGTTTCCACTGATATCTGTTTTACAAATAAGGCCTTTGGAATTTTAAACAAACCTTACCTTTAACAGCGTGTCAAGCTCCACACCAAAGGTGTCTTCAAAACTCCACTTCCAGGCCTCATAGTCGTGTGGTCTAAGATCCACTAGTATCTGGCTGATGGCGTTGTCCAGAGCCCCTGTTCTCCAGCTGTCTTCACCGTCCAGAAGTGTCTGAATCTCTGTCATGGATTGTTGAGACAATCTGACTTTAGCATCATAGTAGACATCTGAGGAGTCAGTGGGCTGGGGAGAAAAGGGGACAAGTGTGAGTCAGTGGCAATGCCCTGTGTTTTACTGATGTGTAAAATACACTTGGGTCCAATCTAAAATCAATTAGTCAAACTTCCAGCATGTTTAAAAGACATAAAGGCCTTTATGTCCTATAATTTTCTACTTCTAAATTCAGACAAGACAGAGGTTATTCAGTTTGAGCCTAAAACCTCATAAATATGTTATCTAATCTAATCATATTGTTACCCTAGATGACATAGCATTGGCCTTTAGTACTACTGTTAGGAATCTCAGTGTTACAAGTGCTGTTAAAAAGGTATTTGCCCCCTCCCTGATTTTTTACTTTTTTTGCATATTTGCCACACTTAAATTATTCAGATCATCAAACTAAATGTAATTTTACACAAAGATAATCTCCGTAAATAAAAAAAAAATCACATTCTAATGTGTTCCAAATTCCTCCACAGAGAAGTACAGACTCATTGCCTCTACCGTAGTTGTGCTTCTTCCTCTCTGTCTCCCTCTCTCTACACTTTTCTGCAGGTGTCCCTTGCCTCTGAGCTAAATGTTTGCTGTGTGCAGTTACAGGCTCAACCAACCTGCCCAGTGTTTTGTCTGCTGCTGGTTATTTTCTCGCACCTCTTTCTGCTCACCCTGACCATTTAAGGCAGACAGCCACCAATTCTGAACCTGGTTGGGCTGGAGATTTCTCCTATTAAAGGGAGTTTTTCCTCTCCACTGTCACCTAGTGTTGCTCAAGTGGGACTGTTCAGTTTTCTACATATTTCTATGTATTGTTACATTCTGTAAAGTCTTAAACCTTAATTTGATTGACTTGACATTTGTTGTGATTTGGCACCATATAAATAAACTGAATTGAATTACTTATTGAACATGAATTTTGTTTGAATAAGCTCAACATCATGAATTTTGAAGAGGTTTTTCAACATGATGACTGCAAATGCATTTAAGATTAACAAAGATGTGTTCAAAGCCTTTGTGAATTAAACAATCACTTACCAAACCAACTCTTCGTATTTCATTCAGGAGTCTGCTAAGGAATCTCCTGAACACTGGACTGCATGAGGGCTGCTGTGAGATTTGTGTGATCTTCTTATTTTGTTCTTCAATCTTAATAAAAGCAAAGCAGAATATTACTCCTGGCTGATTCCATTATGTTGAAACGCACCTGCTCCTTTATTGACCCCAACTTCATTACTCAGGGTCATCACTCCCGAACAGCAGTCACCACTGTTAATGTGATCCAGGAAGGAGATCTTCTGGCAGAACAGGTGACACCTCTTTGAGCTAAGGTGATGCCCTGCCCAATGGATGGGATGGAGGACATCATGCAGGTTCCGTAGCACCCGTAGGTCCACAGTGTGCCAGGAGGTCAACAAAATACACCGCACAGCTTTGCAAGGGATATCAGCCAGGACCATCTTCTGGTGCTCAAATGTGGCAGGAGTGCTAAAAAGATGAAATGGGATCACCCTGAACTGCCACAGTGCCTGGCCAATTGAGAATGCCATCTTTGGGTGGGCCTTCAGACTCAGCTCCACATGCCAAGGTCGAGGGAGCTGAAGCAGGAGGAGCAAATGACCTAGCCCTGGGCATCATCAATTCTCTGAAGGGGGAAGGTGTCTTTCTGGCTGACACCTGCACTCTGCACAGAAGCACCTTCTTTTAGGGGTCGAAGATGGCTACTCAGAGCACCTACTCCTTCTTCTGCTGGCAGTGGGCTTTTCCCATGTCAGTGTCATAGATGACCAGGTCAGTGTGGATGTGGTTCTCATCTCTCTTTCTGTGAATTCCTCCAACACCCCTGTCATGTGATGCTGCTCCTCTCAAACTATTTAGAGGTCTGTCTGGTCTCTGGAGATGGCAGCTGAGATGTGGGCCTTTTGTGTTGACACTCTGGTGGTGAATTGTCCATTGTCTCTGCTAGATTCAGTGCCCAGGTAAAGGGTGGCCCTTCTCCCTTACTTTGTTTTTTGTTGTTGTACACTCCAATCCTGTCACGTATAGCAGAGAGGTCCTGCTTAGCCTTGAACAATCTAACTCTGACCTCCCTCCACTTTTTATCGATCCTGGGAAATACTTTGAATCCTTGATCGACGCGGCAGCCGCTTATGGGACATGGAGAAAACGCAGACGAGGGATACGCGCAGGTGCGCTTGTTAAGCTAAAGCAGCAGGAATTGCGCACTTCTCTCCCATCAATTCACCTGGCTAATCTCCGTTTCCTGCCCAACAAACTGGACGAGCTGCACCTCCTGAACAGGTCAAATAAAGATTTTTCACGATCTGCTGCTCTCTGTTTCACCGAAACCTGGCTCAGTGACTCCACACCCGACTGCGCACTGGAGCTACCTGGCTTCCATCTTCACTGTGCGAACCGCGTAACGGAGCTGTTGGGGAAAACGAGAGGTGGAGGAATCTGCTTTTATATCAATGAAGGCTGGTGTACTGATATCACAGTGTTAGGAAGATACTGCAGCCCAGACTCAGTAACTTTATTTATCAACTGCAGACCGCATGAGTTCTCCTCATATGTTCTGGCCGGAGTTTACATCCCACCCCAGGACTGCGTTAAAGAGGCACTGCAGCAATTAGCGGACCAGATAACCGGCTTGGAACAAAAATATCCTAACTCAGTTCATAGCTCTGGGGGATTTTAACACAGCTAACCTGAGCCACGAGTTACCCAAGTATAGACAGCACATTAACTGCCCCACCAGGGAGAACAATACACTAGATCACTGTTACACCGTGATAAAGGACACATATCGCTTTGTCCCTCGCGCAGCTCTGGGACACTCTGATCACTGTATGATCCATCTGATCCCAACCTACAGGGATCAGATGGATCCTTTGTTTTACCTGAGGGAAACAAAGACTTGGCAGACACCCTCAACACGTTTTACTGCAGGTTTGAAAATCAAAACCCCACATCTCTCACCTGCACTACGTCAGTGCCCACGGCACCCACCACTCACCGGACCCCCACCTCACTCCTCCTCCTCCACTGCCCTCAGAATATCTGAAGAGGAGGTGAAACGAATCTTCAAGAAGCAGAAAACAAGGAAGTCCTCAGGCCCAGATGGAGTGAGCCCCTCCTGCCTAAAAATCTGTGCTGACCAACTGGCCCCTGTTTTCATCCTAATCTTCAACAGATCCCTGCAGCTGTGTCAAGTTCCCCTTCCCTTCAAACACTCCATCATAATCCCAGCCCATAAGAGATCCACAATAACAGGACTCAATGACTACAGGCCGATTGCTCTGACGTCTGTGGTCATGAAATCCTTTGAACGACTCCTGCTTGCTCACCTGAAAAAAATTACATGCCCTCTGCTGGACCCCCTGCAGTTTGCCTACAGGGCAACCAGGTCTGTTGAGGATGCAGTCAACATGGGATTACAGTACATCCTGGAAGACCTTGACTGCCCAGGCACATACAGCGGGGGAAATAAGTATTTGACACATCAGCATTTTTATCAGTAAGGGGATTTCTAAGTGGGCTATTG
>JAUYWH010000020.1:12776762-12874047 GCA_034779795.1 Ctenopoma multispine | reverse complement strand
GTAGGAGAAATATGATCTCTCTTGTTAATTCCAGTCAGAACTCTGGCTGCAGCATTCTGGATTAACTGGAGGTTTTTGAGTGAGCTATTGGGACATCCTATCAGTAACGAATAACAGTTGTCCAGTCTAGAAGTGACAAACGCGTGGACTAATTTCTCAGCATCACTTTGAGACCGGATGCTCCTAATTTTAGCAATATTTCTAAGGTGGAAGAAGGATGTTCTAGATATTTCTTTTATGTAGGAAGTAAATTATATATCTTGGTCAAAGATGACTCCAAGGTTCCTCATAGTAGCACTTGAGGCCAATGCAAAGTCATCTAGTGTAGCAATCTGACTAGATACCATGTCTCTAAGATTTTTGGGTAGTTTTTAAGAAGTAGTAAATTACTGCACATCCAGGCCTTTATGTCTTATGTCTTAAGCTTAAACAAGCTTGAAGTTTGCCTAAATGATTAGTTTCATCTGGTTTTATAGATTAATATAATTGGGTTTCATCTGCATAGCAATGGAAATTAATTAAGGAGTGTTTCCTTATAATATTGCCTAAGGGAGTCATGTATAATGAAAAGAATTGGCCCAAGCACAGAACCCTGTAGAACTCCGTATCTAACCTGTGTGTGCATGGAAGATTCATCGTTGACATGCACAAATTGGGATCTATCTGACAGATACGATTTAAACCAGCTTAGTGCTGTTCCTTTAAAAAAAATACAAAAATCATAGGATTGAAATGGAATTTAATTTGTGGTGTCCTCATGTAGGTTACACTGTTCTGTAAACTACATGAGGCTAGATAATCAACAAGTAGATAACACAGTAATTTTCAATTTTATTGATGCTTTATTAAATTTTTTAAACCACAGCTGCATGAACACCGGTGTTAGAAAGGCCTGTTTCTGGATCGTGTGTTGATCAGTCCAAGAACAGAGAAGGCGCTGGCTGCTGCTGTCACTAAACTGATGGCCCCAATGGCCCGTGTAGCCTGTGGACGCAAAGACAGGAGAAGAGGAGTCGCAGATTTCATAGATTTTAGTTAATATCCACAGTACATTGTGATTCATAACTAGCCCATATATAATATACATACATATTTTAAGCTTTTAAAGAACAGTGATTAGGGTTATATTAAGTAGTATGGAAGAAAAAACAACAAAGGAACCAACTATAATTTGGCAGTACAAGATACAGAAAAACAGAAGGTAGCAGAGGCCAAGTGCCAAAAATGTCACATTGGAAAAGAAATAATCTTTTATAATGTTCTGGTGTGATTTAAAAATCAGCCTTTGATGAAATGTGAAGGTTCACTATTGATTGTTATCTGTTGAGGGAAAAATTTAGTATTTTGCTCTGGTAACACATGAGACAGAAACAAAACAAACAGTGAGAGACCTGCTCTGACACCCCCTCCCCATAGCGCAAAAGGGTAACAAAGTGCTCGCAGTTGCTCCCCAGCAGGTCATAAGACACCTCCTGGCCAATGAGAACTTGGGCTCGCTGGATGATTTCGCTGACAGGCAGGGGTGTGTGGTTGTCGTCATACTTGTTGTTGACACGGTACGAGTCGCTTCCCACCACCTCCTTCAGCAGCTGCATACGCACCACTGCTTTCCTGCTGAAGACAGACTTCACACTGGACATGGCTGCTGCCTGACTCTCATCTGGAGAGTAAGAGAAGAGCTTTATTGTGAAAATATCAAGCCAAATTAATTAGTTAACATTAATAAAAAGTATTCTCAGGGAACTAAATGTGAATGTTTTAGCTATTATGAAGAAAAAGTAAGGCAATTAGAGTAGGAGCTCTCACATATTTTGGATTCTGGTCACATGCTGTATAGACAAGGCTAATTATTCCAACTAATCCAAGTTAAAGTAATTTAAAATAAGTGAGAACAAGAACATGTTTAAAATTTCCCATAAATCAACTGAAGATGAGAAAATAATGCATATAATCAATAAATTAAGTGGTTAACAGTCCATTGAAACTATTCCTGATGGCTGAATAAATATGTTAGTTTTCTGTCAATTAAAACATTAAAACATTTGGTCTGAACTCGAGGGTC
Source organism: Ctenopoma multispine (assembly GCA_034779795.1). NCBI lineage: Eukaryota > Metazoa > Chordata > Actinopteri > Anabantiformes > Anabantidae > Ctenopoma > Ctenopoma multispine. The sequence continues at coordinate 12,871,985 of JAUYWH010000020.1, read as the reverse complement.
CCACTGACCAACAGGAGTTAAGTTAATAATGTAGCCATCTCCCAGGTAGAGAGCCCAGTGCTGATAGGCTGGCCTGAAGATCTCAATGAGGTCACCAGGCTGGGGGTCACCAGAGGGGTCAGGAAGGTCAGGGTCATTAGAGGCCATCTACGCAGAGAGTGATAGACCACTAGATATAATAATTCCACACATTTGCTTTTATGAAATACATACACAGTTTTAACTAATATTTATGTGTGCATTAAAAAAGACATGGGGTTCTAATAAAAATCATTGTTATTCTGTAAATAACTATAAACATTAAAATAATTTCACTCTATATTCAAGTAACAGGAGGATAAGAAGTCTTGGAAGATAAATGAATACATTCAAAGAAATTAAAAGTTTTTCTTCTCTGTCAAGCATTTGTTTATTATAAAGCTGCTGTATGACTTGTCAAAATTATAGAAACTTCTCTAATTAAAGGAACTGGAGCTGTAAAAACACGTTTCCCTGTTTGTAAGTCAGCGGGCTCATTTTAGCTCATCCATCATAAAAACACAAAATGTTCAATTATAGGCCATAATAATAATCTTAATGTTAGCTTACAGTTGAGTCTTGTTGTTGTTTATCCATCCCACATCATGCTTCCACAAATTCTAAAAAGAAAAGGAAACCACATGCTGTTTTTGTGTCATCTGCTAAAACAAAACTGCTTTTAACTCCCTTAGAGAACAGAATATGAAAACTGAGAAATTATATAGCTCTATATAAATATATCATATATATATATATTTGGGACACATATATGAGTCAAAAGACGAATATAATGAAATTCCCATTGAAAGAGAATGCTAGCTGGTTCACAATGTAAAGGTCACCCATACATACACACACAGACACACAATACACAATTAGCTTGTGTGTCGCCTGTGCTGTCACAATAGCATCAACACAATGGGGAAGCTGACAGAAAAAAAATAGTTTAAACCCAGATTATTTCACATGGAACAAACAAATAAACATAAAAACATAAATCACTTCACACATCACTTTGGTCATTTCTCTGATCTCTTGAAATAACAGTGAAAAGATGTAAATATGATATGTAAATAGGATTTTCTGTTAGTTCCACTGATAGTTTGGATCAAGATTACTCTGTGATAGGATAGGATGAAATCTATATCTGCCCAGGAGAGCAATTAGCATATCCATTTAATTATTAATTTATAATGCTGAAGCCATGCTTAAAAAAGAAAGACCTGTTATTTCACTGAACCAAAACTTCATCAGTTATAGTGCCACTAACATGAAAACATACATTTTAAGTCAGTGAAGAAGAAACTGTGTGCGAACTTCAACATAGATTTTGACTTAATGCTTCAAACTGTTTCACTGTTTCTGCATTTATAGAGGATTCGATGTGGATACTCATCAATCATATAAAAATTTAAAATAAAGTACCACATATAGGCTTTTAATATTCTTAATTGTATTTCTATAGTGATTTATAAGAAGAACTGGAATCATTAACAACATAACAAATGTATGAAGGAGTAATACTTACTCAAACACCAGCAGCTTTTTCTTCCTCACCATTTTAATTCTCCATCATAAATCCACACATAATCACAAAAAATCCAGCGAGAAAAGGAAAAGATAACCAGAACAATTTCACGTCTCTTAGATGACAAGTTGTTGTTAAATATTCTAAAGCCAAACCGGAGGCTGGGGGTCCTGGTGGAGGTATTTCTGTGTCCGTTGCTCTGACTGATGCTGGTTTACCACCGTTAGTAAAGCTACACGCACATATAAACACAGAGAGGCGTTTCCTCTCTGCCATTGTCTCATTCACAACCTACGCTTCTGAATAGGAGTTTTTGTGGACTTGCAAAGCCAACTCACACATGATCTGTTTCATTTATATGCTGTCTGGTCTCTGTGAGTCAGAGGTGTAGCAACCCATGTGCATGTTCAAGTGTTCCCCAGTTACCACTTGTGTGTGTCCTAAAAGTGATCTAAAACATGGCTTCTTTAAAACTGAACATATGAATACATATTTTCATGATGTTTGTGCAGTCCTTCATCAGCTTTTCAATCATACACTGGACACTTTTGGGAAAGTTATAGCCTATATTAAACAACACGCTGCCCATGCAAGACAGCTTTCTTAGAACTTGAAGTGATCTCCATTAAGTGTGGGTTTAATAGAAAGACTGGTGTTTGCAAGTTGTAATATCTGTTGGGTTACTAACCTATTAGGACTTCATGTCTTGTGTACAAATATACCCCTGCTATATAAACTGGATTTGAGTATCAGATGAGAGAGTGTATGCATTCTTTGCTCGCAGATTGGCTGCTGCCCACCAACCTTATCGTCACCTGTCTCCACCCCCTGTTCTAATGCCATAGTGTCTCTGTCAAGCTCACCACAGTTACTATACCGAGCATATATTTTTAAGTCATATGAGATGACTTTTCGGGTAGATCGCTAATGACTTCTAAGTAAACGAAATCAGAGTACAGTTAAGGGTTATGATGAAACTTAGCAACATTCATGCAATACAACAAAAACTAAAATAATTAAAAATAAACAAGTACAAAATCTGTCATAGTATCAAAGTCATAGTGAATCAGTTGAGTTAAAAAAAAGATAACGAGCACGGATGCATATGCAAGTCAGCAGGAGCCTAATTCAAATCTTATCAAGACACATTCAAATTCTTGTCCTTGTGGGACGATGGCTATCGGGCATTTATTTTGAAATGTGTTGCGGAAGCGGCTCTCTGATTGGCTGGATATTGACAGTGGTGCCGTCACAGGATACAAACAGAAGGTTAGCCAGGTTGACAGCAAGTAATTTATCATCAGGGGCCGGGATTTTCTGTTTTGTCGCTGTGGATCGGTATTGCCTGTGTTATGTGAAACGGCCATTGCCTCTCTTAGGATTCTGGTAAGGAAATAATACCGCTTGTTACATGTGGCGGTAATACTAGCTTACTACCGTGTCGCCGCTTGTGATGTTAGCTAGCTTAACGGTGATATTAGCTTGCTTGATAACATGTGTCTGCTCGCTGGACACAACGTTCTTTTTTTCTTCTTATGTTAGTTGTAACTAGTTGAGATATTTAGAAATATGCATATCTACTTATGTTTAAAAGTTAGCTATTCTACGTCATGTTATTCTCATGTGTCACTAACTTCTGTTATGTCTTAACTAACACTTTCACCTCGCTAACATGTTTAACCTGTCAGTGAGGATTTCTGCAACACAAGAGCGACCTGTAAAAGTTGTACAACAGCAGTCAGTGATAAAGATTTGCCGTCCTGTAAACTAGATCGCTCACGTTTATTGATATGTCTGTGTTTGCCCTTTTTGACCCGTCTCTCTCTAGATTAAACAGCATGGCTGCAGCTCCTCTGCTCAGACGGACAGATTCAGCTCGGGGGGAGTTGTCCCCTCTGAAGCACTTTGTCGTGGCAAAGAAGAAGATAAGTGAAGTGTTTGAACAAATACTGAATTATGTGAAGGAGACTTCAGCGTTTGTAGAAGGTGAGAGGGTTTGCTTAACCGGTTTTCATTTATTAGTTAGTCTACTAAGTATTGTTTGTTTTAATGGAAAAACCATTGTTTGAATATGATTGTAACAATAACATCTGCAGAATCATTTTCAATATAAAAAAAGATGTTTACTATCTCACGGACTGAATGGCAGGCAGAGGAGGTGTCATGTTACTCTGTGTGTTGGCAGAAACCTGTGGGAATAAAGCTTTGGAGAACATTGCGACTCAGGATCAGAAGTTGGAGATTCAGGCATATGCTGACAAACTTGCTGTCATTAAGGAGGTGCTGGCACGCAGACATATGAAAGTGGCCTTTTTTGGCAGGTAACAACATATATAGACATCTGAATTTTAATTAGAATGCTTCTCTGATGCGATTATCAAACAGACATAAATGTGATGTGAACAGTTGTGTAAATGAAACTATTTACATGGTTGTTTTGCTTTCACTTTTATCTTCTTTTAATTTCAAGTAGAGTTTAGTGTAAACATAATTCTTAAGACCAGTTCATTTGCTGTAATGTGGATCCATTTACACTTAGTGACTGTTCTGTTAATTTTCAGGACCAGTAATGGTAAAAGCACAGTGATCAATGCTATGCTGAGGGACCGTGTGCTGCCCAGCGGTATTGGCCACACCACCAACTGTTTCCTGAGTGTGGAGGGCACTGATGATGACAAAGCCTACCTCAAGACCGAGGGCTCTGATGAGGAGAAGAGCATCAAGGTAGATGTTGTTATATTAGTATGAGTTTTATTAGGTTATCACTGTTGCCCTTTCATAAGTGCTGGCCTGTCTCCTATTTAAATACAGAATTGACACTTTTTAATAGGTGGGAGTTGGTGTGGAAAGCTTACTCTGAGCTACTAAAATCTAATCAGTGCCTTTGTTCAGGTGGTTAAGGATGAGATTTAACACAAACACACACAGTTCCATGTCTGCTAATTGGGCCATCTGTTGCCTTTAATCAGTTGTCACCATCGATAGCATATGCTAGTGATTAAGTTCCTGTGTTAATTGTTGTTACTCCCATTGAACTTGTTAAACTTTGACTTTAAGTACAGTCAAAATGTCAGAAGTATTGTTGATAAGCTTAAAGTTTTTTTTTGTTAGTGTTGACATGTTGTGGATTAGGTTTATTCCTCACCCTACTTAATTAAACAGAGAGACTTACAAACAAATATCAAATATGAATTATGTGCTTTTATGTATAATGTAGAAGTCCCTGAAATATAAAACCCAACAGGGAGCACATGCCATCTAAACCTAAACTAAAATATAAGCTGTACAGTGTTGTACAGTGACTGTAGTGTCACATGTCTGAAATTAAAGCCCAAAGAATGTGGCAGTCTCGACTCTTCACTTTTAAAGCGTTGACCTGATAGCAACAAGGGTTCAACAGAATGAGCAGTTTTAATTTTTAAATTTAAATTAATACTTTAGTGGTTGGTTTATCAGAAATGTTTTATCTCAACTGTAATATATCACTAATAGCTGCAAAATGCTTATACACTTAAGAGAAGTCATTTCATTAACATCTGTATTGTCTGCAGACTGTAAATCAGCTGGCTCACGCGCTCCACATGGATGAAAGTCTGGACGCTGGCTGTCTCGTCCGTGTGTTTTGGCCAAAGACCAAGTGTGCTCTTCTTCGAGATGACCTGGTACTTGTAGACAGGTAAGTAAAAAATGTAAACCTCAGTTTTTCACAGGTCAGGTCTTGTAAAAGTCAGATTGACACAGTTAGGACCTGTAATGTGTAGAAAAAAGCTCTAATTAATCATATTATGAAACTTTTTTGTAGATGACATGTATTTGACCTCTTGACTTTTTGCACTCCGTAGTCCAGGGACAGATGTGACCTCAGAACTCGACAGCTGGATCGACAAGTTTTGTCTGGATGCCGACGTCTTCGTGCTGGTGGCAAACTCTGAATCCACACTCATGAACACGGTAAATGTCTGTCAACCTCGTGATGGTCAGAATAATGTGGCAAATATCTAGTAGAGGTTACATTATATACAGGTACTTAGGTTTTGCTGTTGTTTTCATTCTGCATCAGGTATTGATTAATGATGCAGAGAATGCATCTGCAGTTATCACTTACAGTGATACAGTAGCATGGGCTAGGGATAGACTAAATGACCTTTGAACTCATAACTGACACCAAAACCACTTTGCATCTATCACCTAAATATTGAACGAATAATTCTCCCCAGGTTTTTTAGAGATGATTTTGTATTTTAACTGTCATACTAGTCTTATATGAGCAGATCACGTCTTGGTTTGATTAGACTTTTTGAGTGAAAGCTTGATCTGTGTTATTACTGTATGTGGCAATAGTGGTAAAAATAATATAAAGAATGTGAACTGGAAGAATATTACAAATATATTTTCTATTTTATAACATATAAATGCATGGAGAGGTTATAGTCATAGTTAATCCTATGATTAGATCTCACAATTGATCATTCTGTAGCTTATTACCACTGAATGTTTCTTTAAAATGTATTTAACTTGACAACATTTGACAGCTTAAATTGTCATAACTAATAACACATCATAATCACAAGCAAAGTGAGTTTTCAGTTACTGTATGTCCGTCACTTCTGTGCACTAAAAGGGCCAGTGTGGACGGTTTCTGTGCTCATTACAGAGTGGAGAATGTGGCTGCCTGTGTTTGTATTCAGCTACACACAGGCCCCACTCTTGTTTTTATCTGCTCAGGCATTCATGCAGCATGAAGCAGGACACAATCTTTAATCACAGAGCTCCTTAACCCGCTTTCTCTTTTAAAGGGAAAACAAACACGCATTCTCCTCCGGGCGTTTATATACGTAGAAAAGAATGTGTCACGTTAAGAGCCTAAGAGTTCAGGCTGCATATTTTTACTCATGTTGGTCAGCCATCAGGTTTGCTTTAAAATAAATGCCTGGGTTACTGCAGAGACATTCAGTGTTTTATATCTCATCGCTTTGCTCCCTCACCTTCTAGGAAAAGCACTTTTTCCACAAAGTGAATGAACGTCTGTCAAAGCCGAACATCTTCATCCTCAACAACCGCTGGGACGCCTCAGCAAATGAACCAGAATACATGGATGATGTGAGTCAACCCTCTAAATTTGTGTCATGTCAGAAACAAAAACATTTTACATGTAACACAATACTTCATACATTTACATAAAAAGAAAAACTACCTGCTTACTACCTTCTAATACAACATTAAAATAACGTAATGAACCCTAATATGAATATGACATCTCTCCTTTCAGGTGAGGAAGCAGCACACAGACCGTTGTGTCAACTTCCTGGTCGAGGAGCTGAAGGTTGTGGATCGTGAGCAGGCCCCCAATCACATCTTTTTCATCTCTGCCAAAGAGGTGCTCAACTCTCGCATGCAGCGTGCACAGGGCATGCCTGAGACAGGTGAAGCTTAAATTACAGCTACTATTGCTTTTGTTCAAGGAACATGGGGAAATTGTGTTTATATGTTTATATTTGTTATTCGTAACCAGGATATTCTGCATGTAGTCACTGTCGTTCTGCTATGTAGATTTTTTTTTGTATATTTTACATTATATAATCATGGATAGAAAGATAAATGGTTATTAAAGTGGTGAAAATGAAGGTGGTTAATATAATTTGATAATTTCGTCCAATAGGTGGAGCTCTAGCTGAGGGCTTCCAGGAAAGACTGAAAGAGTTCCAGAGCTTTGAGAGGAGGTTTGAGGTGTGTGTGCATCACTATGTTCTTAAAATAATTTCATCCCCTCTTTGAAAAGAAAAAATCATTCCCAGTCTGAGGCAGACTTCAGAGAAAGTAAGGCACAATTGAATCATTGTGTCAGTTTGTGCATTTGTTTTGACACTGATTTTGTGTATTTGCTACCAGAAGGAAATTGCAACAGGTACAGCTGGTTACACAGAAGATGAGGCCCAGCTGATCAACACTTCGGTTGTTGTAATAGAACGATATAGATATTTTTAAGCTGCTGATTTGAGAATGAGTTAAAACAGGAGAGCAGGGAGACAAGTGAGGTTGCTTTTTTTATGGATTCATACCATGAAATACAGACGATAGCTGCTTTATCAGACCTTTAAACTGGAGTTGACTTAATTGCCTGATACGTTATATGAACTTATCAGATATTTCAGAAACTTTACTTTGACAAATTCGGCTGTCTGCTGATTGTGACTGTGACAAACATACGCAGAACAAGATTAATAAGTTAGTTCATAAGTTAAGTGGCGACCGTCTCCTAACAGAAACGGCTGACCAGAGCGACGACTAATCAAACCTTACTTAGTGGTTAGGTTTCATGAGCAACAATAAACTAGTGCTCTAAAGGACCTCCAGACCAATCACTGTGCCTTTTTAATCAACCTGCGTCTTCATTGCTGAAGTCTAGATTCACTTAAGCGAGGACATTCCTTTATTTTGTTTCAGCTTAACAATTTTGAATGTTGACTTTTCTTTGTATTTATGTGTTTTGTTGTCTCTTGTCATAATGTTGTTTTTGTTCTTTTCACTGTGAGAAACTGAGTGATCATCAGTAATGATTAGTAACAGTAGTGCTTTAGACATGAGCCTTATGACCTGTCAGTTTTGAATTATCTACAGTGGATTAATTAGTGAATTATCACAATGAATCATCAGAAGCTGCTTGATAAGGACATGATTGCAGTTGTTAATGTATCTTTGTTTAGATTATAGTCCTATAAAAAGTAGGTTTTCAGGGCTGTGATTTTCACTCCTGAACCCAAGAAATGATCACAGCACTTTAATGCAGACAATTAAAGAAAAACAACAATCTTTATGGTGCCTCAGACATGAGATAATTAAATGTATTTAGTTACATTTTTATGTTCTATCATGTATATACTTGGTTGCAGTTATCTCATGTTTTTTTTTATGATTTTGCTGTGATTTTCGCTTCAACAACACAATACTGTGACTTCAAAATGCGGGCCGTTGGACACAAGATACACACACAGCTGCTGTCATTTTCACACATATGTTTCCATTTCTGTTCTTATGTTAAGTTAAAAAGCAGCAGGTGTCTATCTTGTCCTGTGTTTGTCCCTGGTAGCGTGTGGGTTCGCCCACCTTTTCCAGCAGCAGCCCCCTAGACCTGTCACAGTAACTTGTGTGTTATGGCCTCGCAGGAGTGTATCTCGCAGTCAGCAGTGAAAACAAAGTTTGAGCAGCACACTATCAGGGCCAAGCAGATCACAGAAAAAGTCAAGAGCATCATGGACGCCATCAACATAGAGGCGGCAGAGAAGAGGTTGGTAATCTGTTTCTTTTTTTTTTTGTGGTAGTGGGTTGGTAGAGACTTTGTGAAAGCCAGATTTTACTGATACTGTCTCTTTGGATTTGTCAAATTTATGAAGGGCAAATTATGAAACTTTTCAGAACCTATTTTACAGTATTTGGTGTAACAAGCTGTTAATTACATAGAATTTATTTTCTCGAAGGTGAAAATTGCTGCTGAATTAATTTTTTGTATGTTGCACCTGCTAGTAATAGTATTTATAACATTATTTCCTGTTCTGGTGGGGCGGGACTTCAGAGTAGCAGCACTGGAGGACAGAGAGTATCAGATGGACCGACTGGAGTTTGTCAAGAATCAGCTCAACCTGCTGATTGATGACATCAAGAAGAAGATTAAAGCAATCAGCGAGGATGTGGAGTCCAAGGTGATGTAGAAAAACAAGTGAATGTCCTGTTAGAGGGTCACTAACCTCTTCCCACTTACAGTACATGTGCTACTGTGTGCCAGCTTGTGCTTCATTTATTAATTTATACAGCAAGCTTAGTGACTCTAATCAAATGTATGTGATTGATTGGACCTACTGATATTAAAATAAGAATACAACTGATTTGTTTCCCATACAGCCCTTACTTGTTTCCCATCCATCCAGGCAGGTTTGGATGGATAGTTTTTTTATCTTAATAAATGAAATAATCATTAAAAAAAACACATTTTGGATTAACTCTGGCTATCTTTGTATAATATTAAAAATAGTTTAATGATCTGAATTATTTAAGTGTAACAAATATGCCATTATACGTGTAGCAAGAGACATTGGTTTCAAAGTGGTCAAAGCTTTATTTCCACCAGAAAAAGACCATGCTATTTAATACTTGAGACTTTCTGCTGAAGGCTTTTTGAGTAGGACAGTGTGGGCTCGTTTGCTGATGTGCAGTAGCTGAGTGATGACTTTGGTTGTGTGTCATCCAGGTTTCCAGCGCTATGGCGGAGGAGATCTGTCGTCTCCATGTTATCGTTGATGAGTTCCATGCTGACTTCCACCCCTCACCTCATGTCCTTAAGCTCTACAAGTCTGTAAGTAGAAGCAAAGATAAATTGTTCTGGTCACACCTTTCCTTGGAAATTATCTGAGGTCTGATGTAATTTCAATATGTTGAAAGTAGTTTCTGGTGCATTTTTTTTAAACATTGTTCCAGCTTACTGCTCTTAAACTACAGGTCAGTGCAACATGTCTTCTGGTCCTTTACACTGAATGTTTTCCATGTGACCTCTGACCATGGTGTTTTTGGCAGGAGCTGCTGGCTCATGTGGAGGAGGGGATGGGAAAGAACCTGGCCTTCCGATGCTCAGATGCTATCAATGCTTCTGTTCAGTCCTCTCAGAGATACATGATAGGTAATTTAACTGCAAACACAACTCATGCACAAAATACCCAGGTTGCCTTGTTAATAGAACTCATTTGCATTGTCAGTGATGCAGTTGTGTCAAGCCTTTCCAATAGCACATCTGTTCATGCCAGTGTTTTCAGCCATTCTGGGTCAAATAGCTTTTCTGACCCAAATGGATGACTGAAAGGAATTACCTAAAAGAACTGACAATTTACAATTATGGAATATTTTGCAATGCTAATATATGACCACACGTTGCAACTGTCAACAATCACTTTTGAACTCAACTAGAACAGTGAGGACAGAAGATCAGTTAGAGATTTTAGTCCTTCCTTGGAAACTACACTGAAGAATAGTGAAAATTGAAAGATAATCTGACATTGTTGTTTACTCCAAACATATAATCTACATGCACCAGATGACAAAGGAATAAGTTCTATGTTCAGAGAAAATGACCTCAGCCCTTATTTTCCAATTATCAGTCATTCTAAGTTCTAAACTTAGACAAATCCTTTTGGGCACTGAGGCTGTGATCTGTAACCCACCCACTGCTATATTTACCCCCCTTACTGAATGCCATCATCCCACACCTCATTATGCCACAAATGCGTCACTGTGTCAGACACGCATGTAAAGCTGTGTTCATGGACAATGATGTTGAAAAGGTGTTAATGTGCCCTTTAATGAAAAGGCTTTAGGTGCTGCTTTGAAATTTTAGTGTGATGTTTTTTTCCCCCCATAGGAGGATAAATAAAAAAGAGCAGGGATATTCAGACCACAATGATAATGTGATGTTGTTTCCGTCACTTTCTTTTGTTACTTTCTTTCCCCAAAGGCCAAAATGAAGCATAAGCTTCTGAAGCTATAAAACGTGCTTACCAAAAGTAGAAGAACTTGAATATCAGTACTTCTCTCAGGGTTTATTTTTATTTGTTCTTCTTTACAAACTAAAAGTCATTCAAGTAAGGTTGTTTAGTCTGTTGGTTGTAACTTCTCACTTTTTTATTCTTCAGACAGCATGCACCCACTGCTTCCCTCTGGGGTCCAGAGCCAAGTCCACATGCTGGTGCCCAGCAGGAAGTTTGACCTTAGTTATGACCTAAATTGCGCCACAATCTGCAGTGACTTCCAGGAGAACATTGAGTTTCAGTTTTCTTTGGGCTGGACAGCGTTAGTCCACCGCTTCCTGGGATCTGCCAACGCACAGCGAGCACTCAGGCTGGTGGACCAGAACTTCCAGGTATAGACTGAAATTGGTTTTGTTGTTAAAGCATCTGCAGTTCATAATTCATTGAATCAATCCAAGATTTTTCACACAGTGATGTGGCAGGTTTGGGGGTGAAAAAAAATATAGTGAGTATAAGTTTTTTCAACTCTGCTTGTTGTTACTCAGACATCTCGACCAGTGCTCCCCCTGGCCTGTACACCCTCCTCAGGACCCCAGTCTATTGTATCTCAGTCCAACCATGAAACAGCTCTCATGACACAGGAGGACCTGATGGTAGCCATGGCAAACAATGTGGCTTCCCTCACCTCCCGCACTTCAATGAGCGTTATCATCGTTGGAGGAGTGGTATGTTGTTTTCAAAACAGTTTGTACTATTTGTGATGTGTGTATAATGTTTGACAGAGTGCGCTTCTATTTCATATTGACACTTGAATTGTCTCTTTTCAGTTGTATGCTTCTGTTAACAAGTCACAATGTAGTTTACATGCACGTCTGTTCAGACTCAGATTCTCATACGTTTAGAAAGTTTAAAGTCCAAGCTGACATTTGTGCCAGATGTAATGAAATTCCTTTCAGGTATTACTGAGATTTGACAAATATGGTTGACTTATATGAAGTCACGGTGAACTTCACTTTTGACCTTTGACCACCAAAATTTGATCAGGTCATTCTTGACCCCAAGTGACAATTTGTAAATTTGAAGAAGTTCTCTCAAGTTCCTGACTGAACGAATCGGTTTATCACCGACTCCAAGTTGATATTTTTGTCAAGGGAATTTGAAGGAATTCCCCTCAAGCATCTAGATATCGCATTCACAACAATTTGACTGATTGACCCGAATGGACAACCCAAAAACATAGTGCATCTAGCCAGCGTGGAGGCATAAAAAAACCCACACACCACATGATTTATTGTCTCTCAGCACAAAAGGATTCCTTCAATAAATAACTTGAAAATTATCACTATTAATGGAAGTGTGTTAACCTAACCCAGCTGCTGTTTGTCTTTAAGGTGTGGAGAACAGTTGGCTGGAGGCTGATCGCCCTGTCAGCCTCACTGTACGGTTTGTTGTACCTGTATGAGAGAGTTACCTGGACCACAAAGGCAAAGGAGCGAACTCTGAAGCGCCAGTTTGTGGACTATGCAACGGAGAAGCTGCAGCTTATTGTCAGTTTTACAAGTAGTAACTGCAGTCACCAGGTCCAACAGTAAGTCCTGATCTGATATCACTGATGTCATTTAACATTAGAACAAACTAGATGGAGCAGTACATGAAATGTGTTTTGTACTAGTGGCAGCTTGTGCAGTTTAAGATTCTGTTAGTTTCTATTGATGTGTACAGAAAGTAAAGCCTTTAATATCACAAATTAATAATAATGATATGAAAGGACGGATCATTATTTCAACATGAAACATACTTAGTCTAATATTGTTTTTGACAGTATCATGCTCATTTTTCTGCACACTTCCTTGATTACTGTCAGTGGTATTTAACCTACTGACAAAGCCTGACTCCCCATAATGTTTCTAATTTACACACACAAAGCTCTACCACACCCTCCCCTGTGCCCCACCCAGCCTTCTCCTCTGGAGCAGGGCTAAATAAATAAGCAGCATGACGCTGTGCCCTCTGTGTTGCCAGGGAGATGGCTACGACCTTTGCACGGCTCTGTCAGCAGGTGGACCAGACGCAGAAAGAGCTGGAGGCAGAAATCCACCGACTGACAGTCAAGATAGATCAGCTGGAGACCGTCCAGAGCCACTCCAAGAGCCTGCGGTCAGTGCAGTTCTCGTATTGGGGGGCAACGTGAACGGTGGAGAAATGGGGGAGAGAGAGTAGATGACTGTTTGTGAGCTGGACTCTAGTCCAGGAAAGATGACTTTACTAGTGGATGTGAATGATGCTACAGTTTGAGTAAGACATGTCAGGACCTGAAAACAATCAAAAACTCAGATTTACCAGACCAGCCTTAGAACTTGGTGTTTTTTTTCCAGCTCAAGCTTGCAGTGCATCTGAGCAGTCAGCCAAGAAATTCACAGTTTATGTAGAAATTTGTTAGATTTTCAATTTTACCTCTAAAGTCGAAAAAGCCTGGTTTGCTTCTAGTCCTAATTTGAAAGAAAGTGATAACAGAAATAAAAATGAGTTGGTGGTATTGTCCTCCCACTATGAAAACATAATTCCTAGGCCTAATAAATGAGGGTAATTGTAGGGAATATAAATATATGAATAGTTCAGGGAATGTGAAATTTTGTTGAAATTGCAGCAAAATACAAAACAAGAAGCTTTGTTTAATTAAGTTAAGTTGGATCTAATCTGTTGTATGTATGTTTCTTTCCTCTGCAGACATAAAGCCACAGAGCTGGAGAAACAGTTGGAGGCATTCACAAACCAGTACCTTCAGCCTCAGCAATGAAGCTGCTCCTCTTCATTGCTCCAGAGTTTGGTTCACGTTGAGCCAATCATTCTGCAGCCCAGCAGCACCTCACCACACCCGGTCCCCCCTTCCACCCAAACTACACCACAGTTTGTGGACAGCAGGGGTGAAACGATTAGTTGGTTATATTGATAGTTTATCATTAGAAAATAAATCTAAGGCTATTTTGATAATCCCTGAGATTTTAGTTATTAATCAGGCAAAAAACCCTGAACCTCTTCAGCTTGGCACGTGAAAATCCCAGTTCTTTTGTTTCATTTGTAAATCTTTCTATGGTTTTCTTTTTTTTTTTGTTAAAACAATTTGAAGGTGACAACAAAACAATCTATAGTTGCCCTCCAAGTGGACGGAGGAGAGTGACATCCCAGACAAGACAGTATTTCTCCTCCTCAGCCATCCAGGTGCTTGAGAGACAGCGGTGAACACACTGTAAAACAAAACTCATGATGGACTCATGATGTGCAGTGATGCTCCACAAGCAGGCGATAAAATCTCTATCACAATGAAGCTACCTATCATTCGGGTGCTATGTTTTGACACTAACGTGCTTCTAACTGTGAATGCCTTTTTTTCCCCACTACCTTTGTGGAGCAGAAGAAGTTTTTTTTTTCTGTAAGATTGAACATGTGTCTGTTTAGGCACATGATGTAATGTATGTTAGCAACAAAAAATAAATATTTAATAATGAAAAAGAAAAATCTGTCCTCTAAATTATAAGGGCATAGTTGAAGTAAATTCATTAAACACTTTATTTGACTAGGAAGGGAAAGCATGTCTTTAAAATACTGCTCTATTTTGAAAGGCTTTGGAAATTCTCATATTTTATATTTTATTTCTATATTAGATTATATGATGAGAAATACCAGTCTGCATTTTATAAAATTGTCTTTTTTTCTTGAATTGGTTGAAATACCTCCAGATTTGCCAGACTGTATTAAATCTGTCTCGGTGTAAGTCAAATGTTTTGTGCATTTATTTGAAGACTTTCAGAGATGTGTTAAACGTATCTTGTGGAGTTTTTCACCACTATTTTCAGGTTTGCAGATGTTTCATGAGAAATACACTATGGTAACATAATGCAAGAAAACTATTTGGCACCTTTATCTTTACCTTTATTTATTATGACACCATTTCTAAAGCATCTAAAATTCTGCATAAGATGCACTGCATATATACATATATATATATATGGAGGAAATCCAAAAGGATTGGACTCTTGGTTAAAAGCTCTTTTATTGGTTACAATAACTCATGGCAACATATCAGTATCACCAAGCCACTGTACAAATACAAAAAAAAAGATCTGGTGTGAAAAAGACTATAAAAATTATTCCATAACAAGTGATTATAATTTCACACAATAGCACTGTAAGAGAATTATCATGGCACCAAGTCCCTGGTCTTTACTGGCTTTAAACACAGAACAATAAATAAAACAAAAACAGAAAATTGTCAGAACAGTAGGTTGTAGAGTCGAGGGGCAGTGCATTGTTTGGTGAGGGTGCTGTGCCTGTGGTAATGTGATACAACCAATTCTAGTGGTGGGGTGTCAGATTTTTGTTTTCCCCTTATTATGACTGTTTATCAAAAACAATTTTTCATATTTAAAAATTTAATTTGACAGTTGTGCAAATACAGTCTTTAAATCACTGCCTGAATTTGTGCAGCAGTGATGTTTTCACATTTGCTGTTTAAAGCAAGATATTGTTACCGTGGACAAAATAACCCGAATACTGGTGCCAAACATGTTTAAAGTTATTACTCCAAAGACTGAAAATACTTCACATATTTACCTTCTGGTACTTTAAGTGTTTGTATGTTGCAACATCTGCCAAGCAGATTCTACAGCTCCACGTTGGTTGTGTGGTTGAGGGAATAAACTGTAGGAGACTTAAGTTAGATACAACAATAACGTGTGAAAATAAATGTCAAGCACCTTTTTTTTTGATTGAGCCTACTGCACTACATGAGTGAACTGCACAGGCACATAGAAGTGTTCATTTACTATTCAGGTTCCAGCTGCTAATACTGCTGAAATACACACAACAAGGAAATGGCTGCCTGCTGAATCACTGTCAGTAATACAGATGATCCCCTTTTTCAGCTGTTAAGGGCTATGGTGTTTGTTTGTTTGTTTATTTCACACAGCTCATAATGGAATATGGAAGTAAAAACAGGGTGCGTTTTGCAAAATATCTGACATAATTGGGAAGATTATTTACTTTCTGGTGGAGAGTTAATCCACTCCTACATCTTACGATTAAGGACAACCGCTAGCAGCCAGTTAGCTTAGCACAAACATTGGAAACAAGTTGACACGGTTAGCCCAGCTCTGTAACAATGTGTTCATACAAGTAAATCTCAAGCTCACTAATTAACATGCTACACGTCATTTGTTTAACATGCAACTAACATTACAAAAACCGAAATAGAAAAATGATCATTTACAGTTTAATGGAGCAGGTGGCAGTGAAGTGCTAGAGTAGTTGCCAGGCAACCAGTAGACACTCGTGCTTCTAGCCAGGAAGTGATTCAGTCAAGTGTGGTTTGTACATTTCTACAGTTTTTGTTAAACAAATAAGATATAACATGTTAATTTGTGAGCTTCAGAAGTGTTAGCGGACATATTTTTCTAGATCTGGACAGAGCCAAGCCGTTTACCCTGGTTTGGGTCTATGCTAACCAAAGTAACACTAATCTACTTGGCAGTTGAATGGTTTTCATTGGGCCTGTAAACATTTATTTGGGCGGGTTGTTTGCCATTAGAGTGGTTTCCCTTTAAGAGAAGTCATTTAAATCTCAACACTCTATTATACCCATATTTTCTTAGTTACTTAGAGAAAGATGCTTCGAAACATGACTGAGAATAATGCTCAAGTTTAACCATGGGTACACAAATAACATTAGCCAATTCAGTGTTATTCATTTTCTGAAATGTACACAAATGTAGGCTAAAAACCCATGGATGGAGGAGAGTGCCAATTTAATGAAAGTTGGGTATATTCTGGGATCTGATTGGCCTATTTTTTCAGTCCAATTTGGCAACACTGCTTGTAGTCCAATATTAAATACACATTTTTGACATTGGTATTGAAATTTTACTTTCTAATCACCAGAAAGTGAATATGAAAATGCTATGCAATTCCTTTAAAAACATACGGTCAGATTTTCATTTTGTCATCTTTATCCTTTGACACATGAACATCTGGTGTCCACTGCTGAATGAAACAGAACAAGTCTTATAAGCACTGTCAAGTTATAACACTTTGGGAAACAAAACATATTCAGATATAAGCAGTCCACCTGTTTGATCAGATAACAAACGGGTTACAAAAATCAGACAATGATGTGACCATAAGTGATGGCTGGCACTTCTGTAAAGTGAGCTTACATGTTTTTTTGTCACATTGATTAGTTTTCAGTTCACAGCTCAGGGTCTGTGGATAACATTGGCACAAATAAGGAAGTAACACTCAGATCTACATGTTATCCACATATATCAGCACACCGCTCCCATCCCTTCCCTCCCACCCCTATCACACACACACACACACACACACACACACACCTCAACACTGATATGAAATACATCACATCCTACCAACCTCAAACATATTCTCAGGCTAAAAACTGTTATTTTTAACAATCGTTCAAAATGGGTCCATTAATGCAAAGCCAGGCAGTAGCTGCTAAAACATAAATTTAAAAACACAAAGTTACTAGAATCATGTTATGCCAAAGAGGGGTTTCATAGACAGCTGAGTGAACCTTAATGAATACTACAAACTGTATAGTCGTAGTAGAAAGAAGAGTTGGATAAAAAGTGGTGCAAAACACTTGCTTTAAGAAGCACTATGAAGCTGCATGTGGCTGTGATTGTTTTCTATAAGCATGCTTTTAGTGTTCACTAGTATCAGAATGTGCTTCTATTGGGAAAAGAAGAAAAAAGAGCCGACTTTCTTATTGATCAGTGTGTAACAAGGAATAGTAAAAGAAAAAACATTACTGTAGTCGATGCTAGTATTACCTTCTATTATGAATGGTATCGTAAGGCAGAATGGAGACACAATAGTGCCACATCTCACAGGAGCTCCTTCATCCAGCCCATGTGGGTTAAATGTTTATAGTTCGAGATAGGCACCTGAGATAGCAGATGGATAGGTCCAAGTCATACACACTATGTGTATTATTTTTAAAACATTAAGCCTTTAGAGGAACCAAAAAAATGCAATAGGCCTGATGAGAAAATACTCAAAATCAGAAATGCCAACTCTATGGGTAAATAAGTCACATGCTTAATGGTTTACATTTGTCCTACAGTTTGTGAGTGCATTTCTACTGCTCTACTGTGTGTACAATTCTGTCTACCAAGTGTTCTTTCTTCAGTAGCAATATTAACAGTTTATCACATGTTTTTGGTGAGAAAAGAATAGCTAAAGGCGTTAAACCATATAAAATCTTTTTTTTGTTTTTGTTTTTTTACAGGCTTGTTGTGGCACTGGTTTGATTTTGTGAGTGGCTCACATTATTCCAGTTCCATGCAGTCAGTTCACACTTGTTGACAAAAAAAGGACTCCACGATCCTTCATTTAGTTAAAAAAAAGAAAAAGAAAAAAAAAGCTCTAACACACATCTTTCTCTCCCTTTTCCTTTTGTCTCTAGTCCTCAGAGGCTTCTGACACAGTTGCTGTTGTCCCTTATGGTCCATTACTATATCATCACATAACTCTCCCATTTGTCCATACGTGCATCAGTGCCATTACAGGTCTACAGGTAGAGAACAGTTTCTGCAGGGGGAGAACACGTCTTTCTCTCCTTACTACCCTTCTCTCCATCAGTGTCATTTGTATGGACAACGTGAGGTGCTCGTCTCAACTTTAGGGAAAGGTGTAGATTCTATAGGCCACAGGAGACGAGGGGTCACCAATCACTTCACACACCTGCTGATTTGCACGTAATGGCTGTGGGCTTCAGAGAGTTAGCATCCAATGATTCAAACTCACAATCCACTTGAGTAGAGGCCAAAGCAGTGCCTACAATAAAATAAAGTTTTTTTATCTTAGCCTAAATTTCAGTGGTCTCTGCTTTGGATGTAAGAACTTAGAAACACAGCTTGTTGGTTTTGAAGCTCTATCGACACCAATCTCTAATCATAACCACAGCAGTGTAACACTCCTTTCAAAACAAAAGACTGATAAGGAATACTAGGGCTCGTGTTGTTAAAAAAATTAAAATACCATCACAGCCATCATTCACATGAACACAACATTTAAAGGTACAGTATGCGAGAGTTATGCCCACTGTCTGTAACCACAATACACACATTCAAATGTGTAAAGCATGTTTAGCTGAGGCAAATAAAATTTGGCAATAGTTGTTTACTTGTAATATCGTCATTTTCTTGCACGATGAGTGAGCTTAACTAAGTTGGCAAATAACAGAAATGTATCAACATTAAAAAGAGACAGTTTAAGTCAAATTAAAGGCAACACACACTGGTGGCGCCACAGTGCGCCATTTGACATGTGACGCCCATAAAACACACAGGGAGTGGTAAAATTTTTTTTAAATCATTGGTTTGCGTAATGTTTCCACTGGCTGATTTAGTATGTTTTCCTTATTATCTATGCTTTTCTTCAAGTTTTTAAATTCCAAATTTCTACAGTCTGGTGTTATATGAACATCTACAGTTGGACATCCCACGCTACACCATGACATGTGGTGAGGAAGCCTCAAAGCCACTCCTTCATGAAAACTACAAATACAGCCTAGACCCATAGATTAAATGGCTGAGCTTTTTTTCCTCTGAGCATGAACCATTCTCCACATGTCAGCATTTCTCAATAAACCAGAGACCCGGCATAGAGTCAGGATTGGTCAGAATGTAACAGCAAATATACCATTTACTTTTCTACACTTATGTTGTACTGCATCAAAGATATTAAAAAATTACTGTAGGATTAAGTAAAAGTCTGATGCGTTTTCTGTGGAAAGTCAACTTTTAACTTGTATTCAGTTGTTTTGTCGTTATTTTGATGTGGATCGTTCACCGCCGGTGTGTGTTGTCCTTTATGATACATTGCTGTGACTGAGTTGTCTTGACACTCACACTAAGATAAAATAAATGTTTCTGCCATTATGTAATGTAGTATTGTGAAGGTGTGCATTAAAACATAAAATAAAATTATATATAAAAAAAAAGGGTGGGAAATAAACTACAAAAATATATACATACACATTATATATGCATATACAATGCATATATACACACATAATGCTATACATATATACTGTCTTTATATATACATTTACATATTACACACTGTCATTTTGTTTGATGTTAGTCATAGTAACAGATGCTCTTTATTGCCCACTAGAAGAGAACTGATGTAAGGGCAAAATCTTCTATTTATGCTTTCAGTTTTTTCTAACTCTTATTTAATTTTTGATTGAGAAATTCTACTGAGAGGTTTTCATTTTTGTTGCTGTGTAGTAGCAGTGTGAAAAAAACATAACTTGGAAAGTTATAAAGAGTCAAAGAGTTACGTTCTCACAGGTGGGCAGGTCGCCAGTGGAGAGCGGAGAACTGGTGAGTTACGAGGCTTTTGGCTGACATGGTGTGCACCCTCAGCTCCAGCCCAGCAGATGAGTTGGGATATGCAGGGTGGGGTTGCAGGGAATAAGTTGGCAGGCAGTGATTGAGTACAACAGGGAAGATGTTTGTTTAGTTCCAAATCCGGAGGAAACTGTCCCAAGAGCCGGTGGCCACAGCCATGCCATCTTCTGTCACTCCCAAGCAGCTCACTCTGTTGTCATGGCCTGCTAGCACACCTGCAGGTCACAGGGGAGAAAATAATACATGAGTTGATCTCAATCAGAAATAATTGCAAAGTCTTAAGCTTTTTAACATAAGCATATATACAGGCTGTGTTCACACAACAGGCCTTTATTTTCAACTTGCTGCCCATTTCCAATTTATTAGGATATCTGTCTATCATCTATGTTAGGAACACATGCAGAATGACAGATAAATAATTATTATATCTATTATTCAAGGACAAATAAACCATAGACTGTATATGCAGTCTCAGGATTCAAAATATTTCTATGTGCTCACAGTGATAAAAGCCAAAGTCATTAATTCCCACATCAATACCACTGTTTCTATTAAGTTTCTTGTGCTTGTTTAAGCAAGTTGACTCATCCAAAGAAAAATTATATACATGGTTCGGTTAACTGACAAGCTGAATTACTGTCCTAATGTCTATCCTAATGTCTATTACTGTCCTAATGTCTATTAAAAACTATCCTAATGTCTGTCACCTAAAAATTTGAAAACCCTTTACTTACCTGCACGGTCTCCTTTCAGAGTGTCCCAGACATTGCAGTTGAAGTCATCATAGCCGGCCAGGAGCAGGCGGCCACTTTTGGAGAAAGCCACAGAGGTGATACCGCAGATGATGTTGTCGTGGCTGTACATCATCAGCTCCTGGTCGGCGCGCAGGTCAAACAGTCTGCAGGTGGCGTCATCTGAGCCAGTGCCAAAGGCATTTCCATTGGGGAAAAACTAAAGAGAAACGCATTTAATTCAAGCAAAGGTATGCAAGGTGTTGTTGAACCAATACATCACCTTTTTGAGGCTCAGGATGACAATAATCATTACATAGCTAAATGGAATATATAATGTTCTCACACAGCCATTTACATAAAACAGTATTAGTCTGGGTTGTTGGGCAACAAAAGAAACAAACAATACCGCATCCATATCAACAACATACAAGTGTTTCAGTGCAGAAGAAAAACAACTCATGTTTTTAGATAATCCCCTGTAAATTTGCTGTGGTAAATGTTCATTTTGTTACTTTTAATTACAAATGAATTCAATACATCAGAATTCACACCACAGCTTTGTGAAGCATGTTTATGCAGAGGAATGATCAATTCATGTTCAAGCTACAGTGATAGCGGTTTTGAACAAAGTGAGCAGACAAAATCAATGACTTCTGGTACTCAAATACTAAGTAAAAGTATTTACTTAGTAAGAATAAAAGCCCATACTAATGATAACCCCAGTACAACCCATATAAAAGTCATATGAACCCATATGAAACATTTGTCTCTTGTAAACTGCAAATTGGCACTGTTGCTAACTGTTAAGAGATTTTAATGATATTTATTTGTAATCAATCTGAAGCGCCCTATCCAATAAGCCTTTGTGTTTCTCCTTCCCCCAGTGTATTTGTAATCCGGTGTAAATAAAGATCCAGCACTCACACTAACGGCATTGATGTCAGACACATGGCCAGTGAAGGACTGCCTGCACATGCCATCACGGATGTCCCACAGTTTGGAGGTGGCATCACAGGCTCCTGACACAAAGGTCTTGTAGTCTGGACTTAGAGACAAACTCATCACATCACCTGTGTGGCCAGTGAAGGTGGTAGCCTGCTGACCTGTCTCAATGTCCCACAATGCACTGGGAAGAAAGAATTAATGATAAGGAATTAAGGACTGTGGTATGAAAGTGTCACCTAAATTATTATTTAGCACAGATAGTAAGCACATACCACAGGAGGGCTTTTGTATTAAAGATGATAAATGCTTTTATAAGACTTGCCACAATACACATTAACACAAGACACATTAACAACATATTAACAAAGTTTCTGATTTATCTGGAGTCCAATTTTAGTCGAACTATTAAAAGACATTTTGCCATAATGACCCTGTCTGATTATGACTAACAATGACTGCCCTTCCATGTGTATCTACTATGCTTTATTAGAGCCAGAGAACAGCACACAGCTAAGTGTATTTGTCTACAATTAACACATTGGACCCGGATCCACGACAGTAAAATGGGGCTAAGATGTTGAGAGTAAGACAACACTGGAGTTTAATTGTTTATGCTACAAAGGTAGAACCCTGTTCTCCAAAAAGTTGGAACACTGTGTAAAAAGGTTAACAAAAATAGAATGAAATTATTATTAATGTAATTGTAAGAACAGCAAAGTGTTGCTCACCAGGTGGTGTCCCCAGAGCTTGTCAGTATCTGGTTGTCATCCAAGAAACGACAGCAGGACAAATATCCTGGAGATAAACAGAGGCTCAGCATCAGAGAAGGCGATCTCTTCCCTGCCTCGTCAATACCAGTGAGCAGGATGCTCAACTCCTTCAACTGCTCACACTGATGCCTGTAGTCACTGGATTTATACTGCTGTGTTAATCAATCATTTTGGCTGTGGTCCGGTGGTTATGTCCACACAAATAAAGTTGAGTTGAGAAATGGGCGTGTATTTTTTATATTTTGTTTCAAGCAGACTGACATGATCATTCAGTTGCACAACTGAACAAAAATAAGGTCACACTTTGGTAGAAAATGTCCCTCCACATTTAGGGATGTACAGGCTCTGAAGCTATGCTAGTATTTGTGAACGCAATTTCTAGTTGTGAAATTATAAATTGTACTCTTTCTATAAGCATTAAATCAGGAAAGTTATAACTAACTTTCATTCGTGACTAAACTGAAATCACAGGTGTTTACACCAGGACATTCACTGTAAATTTCTCTGTTTGCATCAGCTAAAATATAACAATTTAAAAACTACAAATTAGAGATAAATATACAGCCACTACTACAATATAGGAGACAAAACTTCCAGCAGATATGGGATGTTATGTATTATTCGAGAGTCTACTTGTGCAACAGGTAGTCTGCTACATGCCGTTACTGCATATACAGTAACAAGTAATGATGTACAGTCGTAAAGTAGTGGGTCTGGGCTCTCTGTTCTATCGGCTCTGTGTGGAGGAGCTGAGCTCTACCCACAGTCACAGAGAGACTGCAGGAGATGCACCATAACTGTATTTTAAGGTCTGCTCATCTCACTCACTGCTCTCAAGTACAAATAAAATGCATCCTTGTGCGTCACTTGCACTGATCCATCTAAATTATTTTTCACATGCATATGTGGTAATTTACAGGTTGACTGTTTCTTTCAGCTGTGAACAGTGGATCACTCCGTGATCACATCCTCCCATTTATCCAGGCTTGGGACCAGAACTAGAGAGGAACTGGGATGCAAACCACCAACCCTAGGTTACCCTTAGACAGTTAGCAATTGCTGACTGCCCTACTGTGCCACGTCCCGGCTGCTTATTTATAGGCAGACACTTTTTAATAATCAGCTGGCATAGGCAAAGACATCGGCAGACGCCAATTAATGAAAAATGTGAGTTTACTGAACTACAGAGAAATTGAAACACTGAAACACAAAAGTTTCCAATAAATACCCCAATTATAAATTAATGAAATTTAAATTTAAAATAATTTTGGCTATTATTTGATGGATCAGGCCTTACAGGGTTATGGTTCTTATTTGTATCATCTTTTCTCTGGTCTTCTGCCTACCTGTGTGTCCAGGCAGCTCTCTGGTGACACGCACATTGCCCTCGCGGGTCTTCAAGCTGTATATGGAGCAGATGTTGTCCAGACCTCCACAGGCCACATAGTTCCCAGAGGGGGCATAGGCGCATGTCATCACCCAGGATGAGCGCAGTGGGATGGCATGCATCTAAGAACAGTCAGGGTAATTTTTTATTAATAAGCCTACATAATAAAGATAATAATGTAAAATGTGCAAAATGAGTTTTATGGTTAAAAGTACTAAAAGTAGGGTTGAGAAATGATTTCAATCCAAAATGCTTTGTTGCACTTATGTTATAAACTGAGAAAATTCTGTGATTAAAGAAATTCCAGGATGTATTCTTTCTTTGTTGTCTGTCTGGCACTGTTAAAAAAGTAAACAGTGAGGTCAACAATGAATCTGTATGTTTTTTTTCTCCTCTTTAGATGTCAAAACACCAGCTTGAGCATTATCTCAATACACTTTTGGTATAAAAATGATTTACATTTTTTATTAAATTACATGCAGATTACTTATTACTTATTATTACAATACATAAAGAACCTACAAGTTGCCACATACTTACAATTTGTGTGGGTTTTTTTTTTTCCAAATCCTAACATATTTACTACAGTATTGTGTTTATGATATTCAGTCCATAAATTACACTGTGTACTGTGTAAAAAAAACAAAACAAAGGAGAGTGATGGAAGCAGCACTATGTTAAAGGCAGAGAACAAAAGTTAATTTTAACCCAACTGTGCTTTTACATATACATTCTGCTAGGTATTTATTTTATTTATGAATAATCTCACCTTATTTGTTGTGTAGCTGTCCCAGATAATTAGCTTTCCATCTTGTGAGGCACTAACAAGTAACCTGGAAACAAGTTAAAGACAGCAGCGTAAGCGCACACATCAAAATAATAATTTAAAAAATAAAAACACAAAAAGGTACACAAAGCTGGTTCACTAAAAGCAATGAAAGCCAGCCTCCTTACAGACTACTGTGTCATACTCTTTGAAAAACTACAAGGAGCGCTCTGAAAAATCATTAAATGTAAACTCCCTACACCACTCTCCCACATTCCCCTCCATGTTCCTTCTTTCCCCCTCTCCTGGTGGAAGTCTCCTCATCCAGGGTAGCCACTTTGAATGTGGCACTGCATGTAAGATTTATTACCCCCGTTATGTAAAAGTCGTGACTTTCAGGTGCAAGCCTTAGTAGCTGGGAAAGCACTAGAAAAAAAGCTGGAGGGAGCAGAGCAAAAAGGGTCAGCAAGGGGAAAAACTAAACAAAACAGAAGACGAAGTAGAAACAAAGAGGACAGCGTGAGAGTTTAAGGTGGTGCAGATGTACAAACAGCTGGAACCCCTCCCTCCCATCCTGTCAGGGTGTTCCCATGTCTCTGGGGACAGGAAATGGTTTGGCGCTACAGTACAATCAAGAGAAGAGCCATCAAGCTCAAATGTCAGTGGCTGTATACAAAATAAACACTGTACTCCTGCAGGGTCACCCTGAGGGTGCTCAGCACACACATACACACACAGAATAACTGGGATTTACCAGGCTATGCATGAGCAGTTAGGGGTAATAACAATATTTGGGTTTTGTAATAAAAGATAAATTCAATTCAATCACAGGTTTCAGTGACGAAAAAAGTGAGACCTAATACTGTGATATAGGTTTTCTGAAAAATCGTCAAACTCTTACCTGCAAAAACATTGTATTTATTTAGGTATAACATTTTCTTATATATTTTCTATGGATAATATTTAGTCTACTACATGCATACTAAAAATACAGACTGATAAGTGTTGGTGCTCATAATTGCAGCAAACAGTTAAAAAAGCAGTTTGTAAGTTTAGCTTACAGTGCAGACTCGGTTGACTTCCAATCTTGACATCGGAGAATTTTACTCAGCGATTAATTTTGAACCATCAGAACACTTAGTAAAACTGTCAACTGAAGCTTTAGATCTTACAAACTGCATCTTTAAGAAACTAATAAATAAGCAGTGGAGGCTTCATGTTTGTGCCTAGCAAATATCACCATTGTGCTCATAGTGAGGGCGTACAACAGTGGTAGAACAGATGCACAGTAGTAGTGGAGGTGGCAGTAGTGTCAGTCATTTATGGTGGTATTAGTCATATTAGTAGAATAGTAGTAGTTGTAGCAGCACTAGTAAAGGTAGTAGTGGTGGTACTGGTTTTAATATAGCCCCACACCTGGGACTGCCGTCACTGCCCCAGTGCATTGCATTGGGAGACAGATGGACAGAGAGAAAGATTAAGAATGACACAGACATATTACACAACACAGAAAGATTCACAAGTTGTGTACACTGAAGGTAGTGAGTAGATGTTTCTAACAAATTTATTTTCTCAGATTTTCTGTATGGGTTCAAAACGGTCTGAAATACAGTTGGAAGTGTCTGACACACACATTCAACTTCAACTTTGGACACATTAGTATTTGACATTACCTCTAAATGAGTTACTGTTCCGGTGATACCATTTTGTTCAGTGTGTTGCAGTGACTATAATTTGGTACTGCTGCTATAAATGAAGTGGTGCTTTATTGTACAGTCAAGATATTAATAGTCAAGATATTTAGTATTGCCTGAATTGGGTCTTGTAAGAAAACAGATCAATACTGACTGATGTTTTAATTTTTTGGATTCTTGTACTGTGGCTGAAGTGTGTCCATACTGGGCTGGAATGGAAACCTGCAGACTGTCAGCTACCCATGGCACTTTATTGCCTATCCCTGGCATATAACCCCTGTGGCATATAACCCCTCTCACCGGGGGGATCAGGGTATTGGTGTTTTGTCCAAGGAAACCTGGACATGTAACCTGGTGGGACGGGGAATCAAACTCACTCACCCTCGGGTTTGAAGACGACTGCTCTACCCACTGAGCTACCTTGCCGCCCCATATACCTTGACAGTTAAAGTTGTAGTATTTAATAATAGCTAATAGCAAAAAAGAAATAGTGGCAGCACAAATTAATACCAGATCAAGGGAAAAAACGGTCTCATAAATTCTCATAAAATTGGAAAAGAATGGGGTATATTAAGATAATAATAATAATAATAATAATCTTTTTCAGTATTTGTTTTTTCAGTATTCTCTTTTTGAGAGCTACAAAACAAATATAATTTAGTTTAGTGATGAAAAAAAACCAGCCTTTTGTCTTCTGAATAGAAAACAACCAAGAATGCAAACACTGCCAAACCTAAACACCAAAACCCACAGGAACTATTGCTTTACAATACAAAAAGAAATCACAACGATTAAATGGCAAAAAGAATCAAAAAACACAATCTGAGCAGCAGCAGGCAATTCTTTAAGGACTCCCAACATTTTCTGCAATGGTAAATAATAAATCAGTTGAAGACAGTAATTATTTATTTAGGATCCAGTCTCTAAGTAAAAAAAAAGACTTTCAGTTAAATAAAAAAGTTTAATATCCTACTTGAAATGATTAACTGTGTTGTTTGTAGAATAACTACACTACCTGGAGTCGCTCCCCCAGTGCATTGCATAGATCTTGGCCAGGTGGCCCCTGAGAGTGCGTCGTGTCCGCATCTGTATCCGGCCCACTGAGTCCAGACCAGCTGTGATCTGCCAAAACACAGGAAGAAGTGTCACTGGTGACATTCGAGGCCTACACACTTATCACTCATTCACTAAGCTTATGAATGAATAGGATGAATAACGGTGAAGGTTACACCGCTGCATAATATCTATATATGATTTTTATAGGGTTTAGGCCATTTAGAGTAACTTCTAGGGTCATTTAGAGAACTCCTTTCAAGAGCAAAAACGGTATTGTATAAATCAAAAAAACTTTTTTTTTTTATTTACCCAAAGATCTAATTTTGAAGAGGACACGTTACCTGTGACAGAGTGGAATCATGGCAGGCTTTCCTGGCATCCTGCAACAAAACAAGAAAATTAATAATCATGTTGACCAGGAACAAATTTCAATTTATTCAGCCTTAAATCCAAGGAATCCAATTTCTGTACAAGAAGTTGTATGTTGAGTGTGTCACTGTCTCAACTGTGTGAGTCACAGCTTGCAGTGAACAGACAGTGGCACACGTGTGCTGCATATACATATGCACAACACACACGTCGTTAACATAGACAAATGTGACACACAGTGTTACTGTACCCGAATCTGATTGCGTAGCTGCTCAGCTTCTTGCCGCAACTGTTCCAGCTCGCTCATTGTACCTCTGTGATTTGTTCAGGCCACACTCCGCTTCAAATACTGACTGGGCTGGGAAAGCACACGTGCCTGCACGCACACTCACACTCACCCACACACTCTCGCACGCACACACGCTTTACCAGCTGACACCTGCAAGACAGATAGACAGAAATACTATAAGTTCAAGAGGCAGATGAAGAGCGAAGGATGGGAATAGTCCCATCATACAAACACAGGTATCCTGTTATGGTTCAGACTAAAGAGAAGGGTGCTGCAAAGGGTGGGGCTGGTTGGGGGCCTGGAGGGTGGCCTGGCTCTTCAAACACCCCCAGTCCGGTTCAAAAGGCCATCTGAACCAGGATCTGACCTTTCCTGACTCAATCAGCCTTTGTGTTGTTGTACTGTGCAGTTTGCTCGGCCCACCCCAAAGACCCCTGAACATGTGTGTGTGAAGCTCTGGACGGTTCATTATGAAATCCAAGTTCAAGTGAGAATATATATGTGCATTCATGTGCACGCGTATACATCTTGTGAGCATTTCTTTGAATGAGTCTGGGTTAAGTGTGTCAGATTAAGCATCTGTTGGTACATGCATGCATGTATATGTGTGTGTTTGTACATGCAAACTGGCACTTCCTTTCCCTTGGGGAGTCTGAATATGGGTCACAAAGCACTTAGACAGTCCTCAGTCCCGGAATGCATTCCCCTTCACTTTCTAGGCCATTTTACAGATTGCTGTTGAAAGTCTAACGCTCCCATTTTCTATAATTCAACAATTAGTCAAAGTCCAGTTTTTCCTCTCAATGACAAATCATCTTCATATCTGTGCTTTCTTGTCATTTTCGCAAAGGCCATAAAACCACTGGTTCTACTTACTAAAAAAACAACAAAAAAACATCATTTATCTGGTTCTAAAGTTACTCTTGTAGATTCACGGCTCACGTGGCTTTAGCCATTGTGCCTCTGCTCCTCTATCACAAGAGACGATGCCTTAGGCTGCTCATCGTGGGCTCCTCTCTAAGCCAAAGAGATCTTTGACAGTAACAAGGCATCAGGGACAGCGGGCGTTGCAAAGCCTTCAGCTGCCCAGGAGTGACGTCATTCTCTCCTCCGGCTGATGCAACCCCCCTGAAGAGAGGCTCTCAGCATCAGTGCGCCTCTGATGTGCTGCTGCTCTATGACCGCCATGGATTCAATATATTGTCTGCTTATGAAATATACAACGTC
This sequence comes from Ctenopoma multispine, assembly GCA_034779795.1. Classification (NCBI taxonomy): domain Eukaryota; kingdom Metazoa; phylum Chordata; class Actinopteri; order Anabantiformes; family Anabantidae; genus Ctenopoma; species Ctenopoma multispine. The sequence goes on along the minus strand of JAUYWH010000020.1, from coordinate 12,842,259 downwards.
ACACACAGCATTTGTGGACTGCCAAAGACTTAATATGACCTTCTACAGTTTGCTAAATAACGCAGGTATGATGCTGAAAATGGGACGCACCAGGACGCTTTCCGCTGTGCCTAGGTATAACATTTTCTTATATATTTTCTATGGATAATATTTAGTCTACTACATGCATACTAAAAATACAGACTGATAAGTGTTGGCACTGATTTGTAGAAAGTCTACTTGACCTCTTACTCACATTTGAACTCATGTCATTTAGAAACCTAAACCAGTCACTGAAAACTGCCACTGTACTCATAACAACTACAGCAAAAAAAGTCAGGCCAACGCAGGCCCAAGCATGGCATAGGATCAGGGCGGCGACAAAGGCGAAGCTGTGCGCTGGGGCTGCCCATTGTTTAGTATGAGGCTGCCAGCTACAGTAGATAGTGCTGCTTGGCACCCACCACAGTGGGGTCTGTGACCCAGGCCATGGGAGGCGACACTTGTTATTGCTGTGCACTACTGACACAAACCACTTAACCAGCCATTCAACCAGCCCTATTGAATCTCCCAGGAGCTAGAAAGAGACTGGCATGTCTTTAACTGGGATAATAAAACCCTATGTAGGTTGAAAACAAAGACGCACAGGCATGCGTCACATCTATAAGTGCACACAGGAGTTAGCCAAAAATGTTTACTGAGAAGAGCAGAGCAGGTGTGAGCCATAATGATCCTTTATAAGCCACAGGAGCTTATGAAGGATCATTACACGTGAGTCTAGTGATTTACAACAAATTATCAAACGTATTTGAGTTAACCATTATGAACTATGTGAAAGAACTTGCCAAAACTTCCTCATAGTAAAGGATAAGATAAACAACAAAAATAAATAAATCAGAAACAACCTTTTCTGATAAAGTGTCTTACAAAACAAGAGATCTGAATGCATGGGCATTTTTGAAAATTTTTCTTTAGTTTTCCATTTTAGGCCAAAGATAAAACAGATTCATCAGAAAGGGAAACAAAACATCTGACGGATTCATTTATAATGAAAAAAAAAACTGTTAGTTGCAGCCCTCGTCTTACATTGAAATAAAGTCCAAAAATATTTTTCACATGATAAACACAGTATGTTTCTGTGCTGATGCAGCTGTCAATATGATATCAGCTGTTGTTACATCATCAACTTTGGATTCATGTTACTCATAACTGGAAAAACAACTCCTTTATATTGTGTCAGACTTTTAAATGCATACTTTCGCTTTCATTTTTATTCCACACACAAGCAGGGAGAACGAGAGGACCGGATACAGCTCATTATTCTTTTATGTCTTGACTATAAAGTAATTGTTCAGTCACAACTCATCATGGTCTCAGGTTTCTATAATGGAACTTGGTTACAGTTAGTGACAGGAGACACTGCACCTTCACTGACTCAGGCACAGTTCAAATTCAGCAGGAACTACAGTTAAATGCAGTGAGTGCTCGAAGGGAAGTTGTCCGTTCCAGTTTATCAAAACTGGAGATGATTCACATGAGATCAAACATGAATGAAATCACAACACTCCTCAACATATTTTGTACGCGATCTAAATATATCAGTGGGACCTTCTGGGTTACAGAAGAAAGCCCTACACATCTGCATCAATCACAAACAAATAGTGGTGAACATAGCAGCGGGAGGTGCAGGCAATGCAGCTGCACCTACAGCCACAGGGGCCCAATAACATTAAATGAGCAGGAAGTTAAGGAACCAGCATTAAGTGATACCAGGTCTGAATATCTGTCACCTTCTCCTTCTATAAGTTGGACATACACACTTATATTTCTTGTGGCTAATTATCTGCCCCTGAAATAAAAATCATTGGTTTATATTAACTCTGTGCTCAAACTGTACAAGGTGGGGAATTTGTACGAGTACTAAATTCTTTACTATGTATTGACTCAATATCGAGTTCTACGTATTCAACTCATCCACTGTGTGCATTTTAAATGTACACTATAAATTGTACAAACTCAGTGCACCCCTGATCAATATCACTAAAATATTCAATAAGATCATTTAATTTTATGTAACATTTATAATAGGATATGGAGGTTTCATTGCTCTACCTGCCAGTTTAAATATTGCAGAGGTGTTGTATTGAATTCAAGTCAGGTCACGTACCTGATCTGGTCATAGTTTTTTCATTTGTAAAGACTCTTGTGTGTTTGGGATGACTATCACGTTTAAAAATTACTCTCCTGACAGGTTTCTTGAGAGTAAGGTTTATCATTTCTTTTCAGTCAGTACATGGGTATACAACATAGCACTCATAATACCATCTATAAATGTCATCTCTCCTGCACATTCTACTCTCGAAGCCCCATATCTGCACATTCCCACCTTCATGTTTCATTGTTGTCGCTATGCATAACTGTGGTAGTCTGGGCCATGTCAACGCCAAAAATGCTGAACTCCGTCAGAACCAAACTAATTTATCTAGTTTCATGTGACCAAAGAATGTTCTCCCACTATTCATTAGGTTTCTTCTAAAATAATTTTGTGAGCTCTGGTTTTCTTCTTGGACGTCATGTGTGGAGGCTGACTTCATGTCCTTCACCCCATCTGATCAGTCACTGAAACACCAGTTTCCGCAGAAATTCCTCGTGCCAAGTCAGAAGGACTTACCCATCTGTTTTTCTATGCAGTGTTGCATAAATAGTGAAATGTGCATAGTACCATTAACTGAGGACGGCCACTGTACATTCTGTTATTGGTAGGTTCTTCCTTTATTCCTAACCAAAAAAACTGCTTCAGCTTATGCTGCCTACTAATGCTCTTGTACCCTCTCACCTTTATGAAATCCCACAATCTCATTCAAGCAATTCTGTACACTGTGGAGTCACGTCGCATTAGACAAAACCCAGTCCAACACAGTCAAAGCTGTGGGGATCACAGGTTCTTTGATAAACCTGTCCATGCAATTAACCTTGACTGTAAATCACAGGTGTACTCACTTCTGTTGCACTGAGGTTGTATTTCGGGGCCTGTATTTTCAATGCAACCTGATTGTTTTGGTTTATACATAAAATCAAATACCGCACGCTTTAAATTAAATATTATACAACTATTGTAGAATGGTACGGATCATCATCAATTATTTATCACTGTAGTGGTGCTGAGCTGGTGTGTATTTAGTTTTGTTATATAGTGTATGAGAACCACTGATGAAATAAGCCAAGGATGTTGACTTATTAATCAGATCAATCAAATTTAAATGAATAAATACATACATACATACATACATACATACATACAGGTGTCTGTACGACATACAGGTCTGTACGATCTGTGCTCTGCTGAAAAAGAGTGGAACTCAGTTTGCGTGTTTAAGGGTGAAACCTGGATTGAGCAGGGTGGCTCCACCAGGTGTAAACCTGCGCAGGTAAACCCCTGATTATTCCAAACATCCGGGGAATGGTACAATTCCAGAAAGGTAAGAGGGCACTTCCTTCTATTCAGCTGAATTACAACAGTGGAGGTAAAGTTTGAATTATTACTACACTACATTAACATAGACAGAATGAATGTGTGATGACTGTTTCACCACACCTACATCAGACAGTTACAGATTTACATACAATGCTGTGACAGAGGTCTGTTAACAGCTGTGCAACCAGGAGTTTGGAAATGAAGCGTAGGGAAATGTCGTACAGTCCCACTGAGTGATATACTTAAAGTCATCAGCATCCAAACATGTACAAATCACATAAATTATTTAAGTTAAAGACTAAAAAAGAATTTGCCAAAGAAATGTTGCTGAACTCAGGAGAACATCTTCAAATATCTTGATTTGTTTAATGAAATGCACCAAAACCCCCAACTACAATAATTAAATATTATTTTACTTTTTTTTAAATAATATATTACAATGATTGTTGTAGAGTAAATACATTACTCCCCCCCCCCACTTAGAATTGACACAATTATTCAATTGCCAAAATATTTTTAGCCTTCTGTCACTTCATGTTAATCACTTAAGATGCAAAACAATTAATCTTTGCATCAAACACAATTTATTTATATGAATTTTATTAAAACAGTCACTATATAAATCAGATTTTCAAGATGACCATCAGCCACACCAAAGCTAATCAAACCTGTAGGAAAATACAAACCAGCAGCACATACGACGCAGATACAGGATTACCTTATCCAAACACCTCATCCTGTACATTTTGTACCAACATCAACATATTGCCCCTGACTTACATACCGATTGCTTCATTGTCTTCCAGTTGTAGACAATCAGCTGCATCACACGGACACACGGAGGCTCCAGATGAAATGAACGTGTCTCAAAAATCTTCACGAAAGCATCTCAGTCGACAGAAATTTTCTGACACAAGCAACAAATTGCCTGAACCGTCACGCTGCCGGTTGCCGCTCGGATGAAGGCGGACTGTCATGTATATTTAATAGAGAAGAAAAACATCTACGCAGGGCGTCGTGCAGCCACAAATGACAAAACTGAAGTATAACAGGGGGCTATATGAATATGTATTTACTACTGAAAGCTTTAGCCCCTGTAGTTCCCCCTGGAAGTCATTTGACAGCGAGCAAAAGGCCGCGTTTTGACAGAAGCAGTGAATTTTTTTAGCATTTTGGTTTTAGGAAGGAAAAAAAAAACAGCACTGAGGCGACAGCAGCCTGGGAACAAATATGTCAGCAACTACAGTGCTCCTAAAAGCAAAGGAATATTTAAAGCTTGTTGACATTTTTTCGTTGACATCTCAAAAACAAAATAAAACCCGCTATAAGCAAAGCAGGAAATAGGCTAAAAGCCACCAAAATATCAAGACAAGTCTACACGTCCTCACCTGAAACGGGCTTTTTTGGCTCTGTCCGTGGGTCCAAGCGGAGTCACACCGATCCCTTTTTTACACAACAAACATGGTCCCAGCTGTGAGGGGAATCACAAAGGCAGACGTGTTAATTTTGAGTCAATTTAATCGCTTTAAAAGGACAGAAGCGAGCGCGACTCAGGCTGGATTTGACTAAAATTTTCACCAAGCAAGCTAATCACCACACCCATGAAAGTGGGAACATGGCAACAGCCTACGCTGAGGGGCGCGCAGCCGAGGACAGATTGACATTTTCTATTTTTAACAATATGGTTACTTATAAAATATCATATCCTTGGTAAATCAAATCTTAACTACATCGGCCTTCTCTTATATTTGGTATTAATATTTTCTTCTGCTTGTTGAAATGTCTGAAATCGGTTGTGTCACCTACGGGGAAAATGGTACCGGCCGTCAGCCCCCTCAACAAAAAGGAACCGAATGGGATACAGGAAACAAATATTAGAGCCATAAAGCTTGTTGTAGTAGTAGTAGGGATTTAAATAGATTTCACCTTAGGTTTGCAAAGACAATTTGAAGTCAAAATGCCACTTTTTGATTTGTTCAAATACCAGTACACTGAATAAACTACAACAGAAAGTAAGTATAACATTAAAGGAAGATATATGGAAAGTACTGTATGTTTTAATGTACTATTATAATGTAATATATTCACAATTGTGACTTCATCTAAGGTGCTGTAGCTATATATGTATAATTATACAAACAACAGTCAGTAAGTGTAAAGAAGGGGATGCAGCGTGGCAGGACAGTACAGATAAACTCAGCATCTTGAGCCATCAGCTCAGATACTGATAGATAGTATACAAGCAAACATGCAAAATCACATAAAATATGCAATAATCATCAATCACAATCAAAGAGGTGTGTTTATTTATTTATCTCTCAATGTAAAACTCCTCAGTTATTAATTTTATGTTGCTATGACAGCATATGTGATCAAGTAATACAATTAAAATGAAAGCTAATAAATTATTAGACTATATTCATATATTGATTATTTAACCAAGCCCAATCTGTCGTACAACAAACTAACACAATATTGGTGATGTGAGCACTATATGCGTCTGGGGACTTCTGATGGCACTTTCCCTTAAATATTTAAGACAAAATTATTATTTAGTACATTTATAAAACAGTAATAACACTCATCTGTTAGTCCCAGGTATAATACAGTTATAACATATAAATAAATAATGGAATTTACTACAGAAATAGAAGAGAAAAAAACTGTTGCTATGCTAAGGTTAAATCTAGTAACTAGCATACAGAGCAGTCAAGATGGATCAGTTACTATCTGAAAACCACCTTAAATTTGAATTCAAAGCTGTAATGGTTAGACTGTGCCAGAAGACAGTTGTGCCAAGTCTCACCCTGGCACACCACAGTTGGCCTGCAGTGGGCTCATTGAAAAGGATCTTTCTCCATTAGGACAGGATGAATTTTTAATGAGGCCAATGAAAGGGAGCAGTGGGATAGGTTTTTCCATATCTCTGCACGAGCCATAATCAATGGAGGGAAGATGAAAGTTGCCCAGCCCTTGGTTTCCTTTCGGAGTGGCATGTGGTCAGATTAAGTCTAATTGAATTCACGCACACAGCAGTAGTTTAGGCGTGCCCAACCAATTTCCCCCTAAACACATAATGAGGATTAGGATTAACATGATAGCAGAGACATATGTTGTGTTTGGTTTATCATTAGTGAAGCTGGGATTATTAATAGGTCACTATTAAATGATAATTAATTGGCTGATTAATACAATTAGGTCACACTCACATATTCATAGACATTGAGTTTTTTTTATTAGCAATAGTTTCACAAGAACAGGTTACATCTAGAGAATACACTGTAGATAATTTGGATGGCACAAACTGAATCATAACCATGAATCTGCCTCTATATCAGACTCAATAGTCCCTACAGCTTCACAGTAATCATGACATCTGAATGGTTGTACTGTTATGTTCATACGATACACTAACAGGTTTTTGCCCTAGCTTGTTTAAAGATGACATAATCCTGGGTCAACCCAAGCTTTTTGTCATGTCATGTCTGAAGTTGCTCAACAAATGTATTCATGATTACTCAAGGTTGATAGAAATCATGCAACTGCAATGCAACTGTGTTCATACAATATGTTTTAGTAACCAGTTTATTTCTGTACTATTTATAATCTTTTTTTTTTTGGAACAAGGGGCTTTATTTAAAATATACAGAAAGTGTTTGCTCTGTGCCTCTAGTGAGCAAAAAGGCAGAATTCATTAGCCAGCTGAGAATCAGAGTCAGGATGTCTAAAAGCGCATCTTTGGCCAATCGAGTCCCTCAGCCCATTGCTTGGCAACCAAAAGGGGAGGGAGAGAGCAAATTGACACTGTAAAAATAGCACATCAATAGCCTGCTGTCTGAAAAAAAGAAAGACACATGTTGGTGAAGTTATAAATAGCTTCTGCTGTGTCCTGGAACAGGTATCATATACAGTATCTGTATTTTTGCTTTTGAATGACACATTTTTGCATTGATGCAAATTCAGCACAGGAGTGCACAAGTAACTGTACGGCAGCTGAAGGAAATAATTTGAATGTAAGGGTGACACGAGCTGAGCTTCATAAAAACCATCCCCAAACTAACAACAGGTTGTCACAGGTTTTATTCATCCTTCTGTTTGCCATCTCCTATTTTGCATAGATGCAAAATTCTATTACCTTTGCTTTAATAATACATTTAAATGTCCACCACAATTACTACTACACACAAAGTCTGCTTGCAAGTTTGCATACCACATAGACTTTAATGGCTTCCATGACTGTCTTTACAGTACATCCTTACAACACATTTACATCCATGTTGTTCAGAGGCATTACATTAGCTGCATGCTGTATCTCACCTTTATATTATGTCATCAGTACAAGGTCTCATAGTTAAAATGTAGTACACATCTTTATTGTAACAGAAGAGGAGGGAAAACGTGTCCAAAAATAGATCTATCGTGTTCAATTCACTACTCAAAAATTAGCCAAGTATGTGGGTGATCAAATCAAGTGGAGATAGTGGGACTTCAATCTAAAGCAGCTTCTCAATGTCTATTTTTGTCTGCACTTTCCCCTTTTTTTGGCCACATGTGGCGATGCACCCCAACAACCTCATGTAATACTTCCACTGTATCAAAGGCAATTAAAAGGTGGAGCAACAGTAGAACCTTAAAAGGCTTTATCAGGGCCGTCTTATCCGCCAGATATCTCCCGGGGAGGCTGCCGTTGCCAGGGTAACCCTCACAAATGGCAACTGACGTCAAGAAGGTAGGAGAAATACCAGGGAGAGCCAGAGCTGCTATGCATAATGGATTATTGAAAAAAAGGCCTTCTTGAAGAGTGCAAAGTGACTTAAAATATGCGTGCCTTGCTAGGCTTGCTACCCCTTCTCTCTCTCTTTCTCCCTCTGTGTGTGATGAGGGAAATAGATGTTGACAGTTTCAGGGTTTTACTTGCTGACTGGCACAGCTAGGGCTTGGCTGGCCCAGTTGAAATTATCCATCTTGTCTCAAATGCTGATGATGGTTTCCAGATTGGGAAATTCTACACATTTTTTTGCCGTTTATCAATAGAAGTACTCTTTTTTGTTAAGTACATGCTTCTCTGTCTGGATGTGAACAGGTCATAGATACAATATTCTATTATGTGTCCCACAAGACATTTTTTTGCTTCGTACTAAAATGCACTAGAATGTGTGGCATTCTGCACAGCATCTTACCCTAAAAGAAAAATACAGAAAGCTATGTCACTTCAGCTATAACCAACAGATCATTTGTCATGTAACATTCATGAACAGGTTGGTGATCACACCTTGTTTCAGTCCAGAGTGTAACTACAAGCAGTTTATCCTGTCCCTGTGTCAGGTTCTTGTCTAATCTTAGTGCTATTGTTGGCCCATGAGAGACTGTCACAGCAGCAGTTTGGTGAAGAGCCCTCGTCGTTTCTGTGATAATGCCTCTCGTGTTGTGTTGGAATCACACTTATCGACAAACAAGACACTGATTGCAGAGCCAGGTTTTGCTGATGGCAAAGGCCAAGTACTGTTGCCATCCAAATTAACACAGCAGGACAGGATGCACATGTAATAGAGAATGATGCATGGTGTACATTTTGGTGGTGGACAGACTTACTGTCATAATTATCAATGCTCCACCCTCATGGCATTCAAATAGTTAAAAAGTTAAAACATAAAAGAAAAAAGTTGATAAATGATAACGTAAAATAGCTGGGGTGATGTGAAGTGTTTGACTTGAGCATTATTGTTACCAATTGTAGTGAAAGTGAAAGAAAAAAACACTCATATTACAGTAGTGATGTTAGGCAACATAAGTCAAACACAATACAAAAATACTGCGTGCCAAAAAATCTTCAAAAATAATTTGAAGCCACCCTCAGTAAAAGCACCTGTAATTTGTAAAATGTAAACAAAGCTAATTAACTCCAGGACAAGTAGGCCTGAAGCTTAACTTTTGTGTCAGGGAGAAGCTGCAGAGGAAATGTGTAAAGAGAAGAAGTGAGAGTGTTTTAGTCCAGGAAAATCCCAGACACTTCTGTAAATCAGGGGTGCAACAACCAACACAAAGCATGAACTAACATGCTCATGAGTTTCCTAAGAAGTGAATCAGACCAGTCATAATGTGAGAAAAAAAATTAAGGAAGTGAGGAACAGCCCTGATTTGCTAATGCCACCCTTTTCGAATGCCTCTCTTTGCTGCTGCAATGCTAAGATAGCAGATAATTATTAATTTATTATGGTGAGCACATTTTTTTCTTGACATTTTGGTGCACCACAGGCTTAGAACTTGCAATAACATAGATGTTTTACATTGGGCTGCTTACCAAAATACCACAGTCATCAGTGGCAATGTTAAAATATAAATTAGTAAGAGATGAGTGAATCCAGAAAATACACCAACAATTTAGAGAAACATTTAGAGAAACAATGTAAAGCTTTTCTACCTTTTTCCAGTGCAGATGAGTAGCAGAGGAAGTGGGCGTTTTCTGCAAACGTCCTAAATGGCATGGATTATGAGTCGTACAGAGCACTGTAGTTTCAGTTCTTCCTTTCAGCTGTGAGTGTAGATGCTGTTAGGAGGAGCAGTAAATGGAGAGAGAGAGGCAGAGCTAGAGTATGAGGGCTGCTGAGTGGGAGGGTGAGCATATAGTGGCACAGAGGATGGGAGATTGAGTAGTATTTCTATTAAAGGGACAGAATATATTTCTTCAGTACTAAACAAATTACAGAATGAGTTAAAGAAAATAACACATGACAAACGTAAAATTGTTTCTACAAGGATGGTTCCATGGTTAAGCAAAGGAAATCCAGTAGTTACCTCGAACTAAAAGTGGGCATAGTTCTAATCAATCACAAAATAACACACAATAATTTACAAAGTGATCCTGAGTTGATGATCTAGCATAAATGATAAATCCTAAAGGAATCCTATTTCTTCAAGTATGTTGTGAAACAACAAACGCTCATATGAATGTAAAACAGATTCTGCTTGCTGTTCCATTTCATGTGTTCATGCTGGCAACTTATATATAGAATAGAAGTGATGGGCGACAATAGCCACAGCCCTTATTCTATGCAGAAAAAAAGTCTAAAACTAACAAAAGGCATGTTAAAAAGCGATCTCTTCCAGACCAGTAGGGACAGAGCAAATTCTTACAGATAGAAAAAACATTTTCTATTGTTCCCATGAGCATCAGGGGACTATTGCTTAAGACAAATATGACAATTTGAGTACCTGTACTAATCACAAAAATTAGGATGCACAATTAATTCTTTTAAGAAAAAAACTATTGCATATTGTTAATATGACACAGCAGATTCAAGATTCACAACTTGATTAAATTTTATTAATTAGTAGCTGTGTTCTGACCTGTTTATTGGTCCTTGGTCAGTGGGATGGTCTTTATTTATTGTTGACTTAGACCTTACTTAGACCTGCCAACGGGACCATGTTCATTCTTTATTTAGTTTATTTACATCATTTTAACACTGTTTTCTCTCCTAACACATAAGCATACAGGCTGTGTGCCTGTCCCTCTTCTTTCTGTCTTGTATTCTGTTCTTTTTCCAGGTCCTCATCATTGGAGATGGCGCTGTGACCCAGGTCCTGCTGTCTTACAACCACGAGGAAGCTGCTGTTATTGTCCTGTCCATGTTTTACTGTTGTTATTGTCTGCTCTCTTTCTCTCTCTCTCCACTGTCCACTCACCCCAACCGGTTGAGGCAGATGGCCGTCCACCCCGAACCTGGTTCTGCTGGAGGTTTCCTCTGTTAAAGGGAGTTTTACCTCTCCACTGTTGCCCAGTGCTCACTCAGAAAGGATTGTTTGGATTTCTCTTTGTATGATGATTTACTCTTACCTAATTGTAAAGTTCCTTGAGATGATTATTTTGTGATTTTGCAGTATATAAATAAAACAGAATTGAATTGAATGTTTTAGGAACAATTGTTATCTTTTAATTGTAAGTAAATTCTGAAAAGAAAAGATAACAAGGAAACAAGTCCACTTCAACAAGATGCCTTTTATTTATTGTTTGATTGCCTGGAAAGCAGACTGAGTGCTTTAGTTGAAAAATAACTGCATTTAATGCTACAGTAGAGATGTGAACATTAGCTAGTACTAGATAGTTCAAAAAAATTCACAATGTTTTATTCCAAAGAAGCTGATGAAATTCTCGCAATACAATCATACAAATGTTGCATGCTATCTTATTTTTCTTTCTTTCTTTTACTGGTTACCATCTTTGCATTCTACACATTAAATGTGTCCACTCCAGTTTTTAAACCAAAGTAAATTTTTTTTTTATATAGTGTTTATATGGTACAGTCCTTGTACAAAAGTGCACAACAACATCAAGGAAACTTTGACCTTTAACACAAAACTATTTTCAAACCGTTATTTATGTGATACATATGTAATGACACACATTCAAATTTTATTGAACTCAAACTGACCTCTCTGAATGCAAAAATGCAATAAATTTGTTGCATTTGTAGGCTGTAATAAACATTTAGTGTTGTCCCCTCACTGAAAGCTTGATCTTTAATCTACATGAAGACTTCACTCAAACTTGATTCCCTGGGCTAGAGGAAGTTCCTTGCTGTAGTTGATTGTGCACGTGGAGCGCCTCATGTACTGCTTCCATGAATCACTGCCAGACTCTCTTCCACCACCTGTGTGTTTCTCCCCACCAAAGGCTCCTCCGATCTCAGCTCCACTTGTAGGAATGTTGACATTCACAATGCCGCAATCGGATCCTTTGGGCCCAAGCCAGCGGAAAACTCGGCCCATGTCTTTTGTGAAGATGCTGCTGGATAGTCCCTGCTTGACCTCGTTGTTCCAGGCAAATGCCTCCTCTTCTGTCTTGAACTTGAGGACGTAGAGGATGGGGACAAAAGTTTCTGTCTGGACGATGGGAGCGTCATGAGCCAGACCTGTGATGATGGTGGGCTCCACATAGTTTCCAGAACGGTCCATCACCTTTCCTCCGCAAACTACAGAACCACCCTGCTGCTTGGCCTGCTCAATAGCTGCCAGATACTGATCCACAGCTTGTTTGGTGTGCAGAGGCCCATACAGGGTGTTGGGGTCCCAAGGGTCTCCAATGCGGACTTGTTTGTAGGCCTTCATGAGCCTCTCAACCACTGTGTCATGAACACTCTCATGTAGCAATAGCCTCCTAGTTGTAGTGCAACGTTGACCAGCAGTCCCCACAGAAGCAAAGACAGCGGAGGGCACAACAAGATTCAGGTCCGCATCCTCAAACACAATGATAGCATTGTTTCCACCGAGCTCCAGCAGCTTACGACCGAACCTTTCCTGCACCATCATGGCCACCAACTTGCCAACATGGGTGCTGCCAGTGAATGACAGCAGATCTACACGCTCATCCTTCGCCATGGCTGTGCCAATATCAGCACCTCCACAGGTCATGGAACAGATTGCACCAGGCAGGTTGTTCTGCTCCAAAACTTCAGCCACAATCTTGGTAACTGCAACACTTGTGAGAGGTGTGGTTGGAGCCCCTTTCCAGAGGCAGACATTGCCACAGGTCAGAGCAATGGCATTGTTCCAGCCATAGACAGCTACAGGGAAGTTGAAAGCAGTGATAATGCCAACGAGACCAACTGGGTTCCACTGTTCAATCAGCGCATGACCCGGTCTTTCTGAAGGCAGGATTGGCCCACCAATCATTCTAGACAGGCCAACAGCATAATCACAGACATCAACATACTCCTGAACTTCACCCACTCCCTCAACATAGATCTTGCCCATTTCTAGAGACACCAAGCTACCAAGGACTTTGATCTTCTTTCTAAGTGCATCTCCAATCTGCCTCACAATCTCCCCTCTTTTCGGAGCTGGAATATCGGCCCAGATCTTCCAAGCCTCTCTGGTCTTTTGGACAGTCTCCTCATACTCTGCCAAAGTAGCCTGGGTAACTCTGGCGATCGGCTCATTGTTTGCAGGGCAGTAAGATGTGATGATTTCCCCGCTGCCTCCCCAGCTCCCATTGTAAACACCAGGGTTGTCTTCAGACAGGCCCAGCTCTTTCAGCCAGGAGTACTTAGGCTGGTTAATGAGGAGACCTGACATGGCTGCTGACTGCTGGCAGTGGACAGATGCAAATTTATTTCTCAACATACGCTTGCTGTTCCAGGCAAGGGTCAAAGTCAGACAGCGCTGCATGGGTGCTGCAAGCAAAAAAAGTTAAAATTCATTTTACGTTTAAAAGGTCTTAAGAGTGTTCATAAACAGAGTCTGACAGAACAACCTCTCCAGAAGGACAGACTTTTACAGATGCAACTGATGATTCTTTTTTTTTAAGTTTTTAGTGGGAAAAAAAAGTTAACATTGTCTTTAAATGTCTTGGGTTCCCCAACATAGTCTAAAATAATCACAGTAGCATAACATAATATAGAAAATAGCAGCAAATTCTCACATCAATAACAACGGAATGGGGACATTTTCCTTAGTAAACAACTTACTACAAAACTACTAAATAATTATTGGACAAATCAAGTGAGTTCCAGTTCTGTCAGTGTTAGAGGTTCAAGAATGCACTTCAATTTGTAAATTAATATATAACTTCAAGGTTGGTTCAGTTGCGCTACAGTCCACAGTCCACATGTGCTTCGGCTCTATAAAATGTTCCCTATTTTCTCAAATATAACAGATCATTTGTGAAAGTGCTGACTAATGTCGATTAATCAAAAATTCTGCGTCTATTTATTGAAGCCCTGGTTGTTTCAGCTGTGGTACAAGATACTTAATTATCAAAGCTACTGCTGTGATAAATTACCATAAAAGATATGAATTGAGATCAGTCGTCCTAATCACTCATTAATATGTTAGATGTGTCCTAAATTCATTCAGTAACATGACAACAATCACATATACATAGCAAGAGTTATAAAAACTATCTAGAACAGATGGTATGGTCTCCACAGATCTCAACATCATGGAGTAGCTCTGGGATTACATCACAGAAGAACTGTGGCCAGTTCTCCGAGACACAACAAGCTACCTGCCTAAATTCGGAATAGACAGCAAAAGGGAAAAACTATCAATTAGAGACTGCAACTGGTTATAACTTATAATTCTGTAGTTGTAGGTGTTTATTATAAATTGGCTAAGGTGGTATATAACCATGGCTCCGTGCTTTAACCACTTGACAAGCAAGTTATCCAACCATATCCACCACATGCAAGTGTAACTCAATGTTGACCAACCACGAGGTTTTTAAACTTGAACTTAGTTATACGCGAGGCAATTAACACGACAATATCGTCGACTTATTACCACAATAACAACTTCAAACTTGCATTAGTTTGGGTGCTACTTTTGCAGCATTAAGTGAAATGGTCGTCGAGATCAATTCCGCTTAGTCTTAACAACCGTTACAATTTACACTAATTAATCGTCGTGGTAATTAATTATCGTGGTGTTATAAAACCTGCACTTACAGGATCTGCACACATCAAATTATTGAAGGTTTTATCATACTTATATGACCAGGTTTAACTCACGTTGATATTAGGTCCACAGGGCCACGTCCACTTTGCACGGAAGAGCTTTGTGATGTCGTCACAGCTCAAACGGAAGTACTGTTGCACTGTGCTGCATTCTGATTGGACAGCGGCCCGGACGCGGTGTGGCGCCTGCTTGTTAGATTGATCCATGCTAACATATTCCCTTTGTTGTGATTAATCGTTTAGCGGTTTTGTTTTTGCCTCAGTAACTTATTTTGAGAAGGCCCCCGTTGTGATAATTTAAAGGATGAGTGGCGGAGTGTATGGTGGCGGTGAGTGAGATTTCATGATTAAAATTAAACGGAACTATTGTCCACGTTGTCCCGTTTAGTAGCTTTAGCTAGCTTTATATTTAGCTAGCTATGCTAGCTGTGCTAACGTTTAGCTCCATTGTAAACTAAAACTTTATTATTGTTAACATCTTTACCAGTCTGCGAATCTGTGACTTTATTATATTTTTTACCAGTAGCACTGTGATTTAAGCTTAACTTGTTTATGTAATAAATATGTTGACTAACCACAGTGCCGCTAGCTCGCTGGCTAGCAAGGAAATGAATGAAAGTGGGCTTACAGAGTTCAGGTACACAAAGCGTGACACCGTTAAATATAGCTTTCATAGAAGTGGATATATGTTTCCAAGGATCTCTCAGTCGTGAGCAAACGTTATGCATAACGCTATGTTTGCTGTATTTGTCTATATATATAAAAATATGTATTGTATTTTAGCCTAGACTCAGAAACTATATACAGCACTTGTGCAAGCCTGGCTAAACGTAGTTTTATTACAGTATTATGATATTGTAATAAATAGTACTTGTGATATACAACAGTAGAACATACTGACACAGACTGACCAGTCAAACAAAAGAAGCAACCTATGTAGTAACCTAGAGAGGATGCAGAGGAATGGGGTTTTCATGTAAACATTTAGTCCATAGACTATATAAATCGAAATGTAAGATTACCCATTTGTGCTTTGCATCTTTGTCTTAAATACTTAGTATTTGCTTTAGATGGTCAGTTTGGAATGTGCTAATCACAGTTTTTCAGTTTTTTTAACAATCAGTGCAATTAAATATCAATTAATAACTGTGTAAGTACGTGTTAAAGAATTCAAAGAATCAAATTCTCAAAACATCTCCCATTTATACAGATGAGGTGGGAGCTTTGGTGTTCGACATTGGCTCTTACTCGGTAAGGGCTGGCTATGCAGGAGAAGATTGTCCCAAGGTAAGTGAATCACTCAAATGACCTGATTAACAATGTGTCTTTTCTTCCTCTGTGCATCTTCATCTCTCCTTAGGGGTACGTCAATTTCAGAAAATGTGGGATGTCACCCTAGAGACGGATGACATTAATTGAGTTCATTCTGTAGTACATGTTGTTTTTGATTCATCTGTGCTTTAGGCAGAGGTCTTACTGTATGTAAAAATTTGTTTTATGAGTTAAGTGTAAGAGATGAACACTGCCTCTTACTGTCATACTGTCATTAGTATATGTAATTACGATTTGATGCAAATATCACAGTAATATAGATATCACGAGCGACTCTGGTTGTAACATGCTACTTCTTTGCCTCTTTATTACTTGTACATGCATGCCATTTTTAACACTACAACAACCTGTCCCCATTTTAGAGTTTGTGTGACACGCCCACGTTTGTGTAACTACTATACCGACAAGTCCATGTAATGGTAATCTTGCTATGTAGGGTTTGGTGCTTGAAATCCGTATCATGATATCAGGGTTGAGTGATAGAACCTAAAAATTCTATCACAATATTTTAAGGAAATTTGCAGTATTTATATTTGTAAAGATGTATACAAAATGAATGTTTATCTGTGATTGCAGCTCACAGGCAGCAGCATTTATTATTATAAAGGGAATTTTCCACCCTCCATTTCTAGTGAGCTACTGCTTTTAAATGGACTTAAATAACAATGTTACAGTAAATCTGTACATGCAGTCTCTCCATGTCTAACTTATTTTAGAGGCATGGCTCAAAGATTTATATGGTATAGTCACAGAGAACACTGCTTTAGCCTATTTATATTTGAAATGTACCTGCTGAAAACGTTCTTTCTGTCCTTCCCAAAGTTATTTCAGACCTGTATCAAACACTAATGAGACTTCCAAAAGCTGATTTACAGTTTCTCTGCCCTATAATGCTATAATTGTATAATGCATGCTAATAAAAGTGTGAATGTAATCCAGACAAAACTACCTGACTTTGAGTCAGATTATACAGACACTGTTTTTGCATGATGAATTAGTCAATATAAGCCAAAATATTAGACCATAAAATCAGGTACTTTTTGGTATTTCCAAACAGTTGCATCTTTGTTCTCATAAGTCAGCAGAATATTGCTTCATATCTTAGAACCTTTAGTGTTTCATAACAATGTGAATTTATTCAGTGTTGGTATGTGGATGAACTTGTAATACTGTAGATTTGATCTATTCTGTGTTTTTACGCCACTGTCAGGAATCTGATTATTATTTATTAACATTTACTTATTTCATGTTTTATTGTTGACCTGCATTGTGTCCTGCTTTGTTTTGTCCTGGCTCAGGCCGACTTCCCCACCGTGATAGGTGTGAGCCTTGACCGAGAAGATGGCAGTACACCCATGGAGACAGATGGTGACAAGGGCAAGCAGAGTGGTACCACCTACTACATTGACACCAACCAGCTGAGGGTACCGAGAGAAAACATGGAGGTCATGTCTCCACTCAAGAATGGCATGAGTAAGTCTTAATAACATCAATAGACTGTTTCAGTCGGTTTCCTTGGTTGTAATGGAAAATTGGTTTGATGGTAAAATCATGTACATGCAGAATTTGGTTTATTGTCAAGTATAATGGAGGGATGCAGAGCTTTCTAAGTCTTTCTATGATCTATATGTAGTGTTGAGGATGGATTCATATGGGCTGTACAAATGAAAATACGTGGATTGAGTCTAAGTGCTTGACCCTGTTTTTCATGGTCTCTGACGTTAACTCTGGGAATGAATATTTATAATCTTGTCTGCTTTTTTTGGTCTGTCAGCCGACTTTGTAGATTAACTCGCCACAGCCCTGAGTGACGTATAGATGACTGCTGCTCATCATGAATATTAATAAGATTATTTGAAGACCAAGGAATCTCATTATCATGAGCTCTCCCATCTAATATCCTCCTGATGTAAAGCAAACCTCTGTCCATCTTCGATTTACTGTTTGATAATGATCATATTTTTTCTTCTTGTTTTTCTTTTATACTATTCCAACATTCATAGCCAATGTGTGTGTCGCATGTCCACAGCTGTCCTCCAAACACTAGAGTTTAACCCTGTTTAACCAAAACAGTTATATCAGGGAGAGTTTTGGGCTTGTTCTTTAGTCCTCGTCTGAAGTTCACTGTCGAACTGAACATATCTATTCAATGCATTCTCTGATTTCCAGATTCTCTTCTGCAACTAAAGGTTACTTGAATTATTGGCTATTTATGTATTATATCTGCAAATTGTTGTTTGAGTGATCAGTTCATTCAGCCTAAAAATGTCATACAGTTGTCCCAGTTTACAATTTACAACAGTCCAAATTTCATGTAACTTAGTAACTTTATGAAACTTGTTCTAGTGAATGTTTGACATTTTCTTGAATGAGGGACTTAAACCTTAAGCAGTTAGGAAGGTTCTTATCATCTAATGATCAGAAAAATTTAGCTTTTAAAGACATAGTCTTGGGTTCACTGAAATGTAAAGCCTCAAGTTCCTGCATGTTATTGGCCACAAATGTCATATTTAGCTGGTGTGTTTGATTTCTGTTACTTCATGGGTCTCTGCAAAAGCGCAAATCTAATAAGATTTCTAATGCACTGACCTAGCTGACGATGCTCATCAGAATCTGGTCCAGTGGAGTTTGACTGTGAGGCTATTTAGAACTGAGTGTGACACCAATCTTAATTGCTGTAGAACAGCACACTGGGACCGCAGGCTCCCTTAGAGAGCCGACCTGGAACATTGGTGCCTGTTGCTCAAATTATTATCTAAAATGCTCATCAGGGAACTCATCGCTCTATTTTTTCTGCCATCTGACCGAACAGTGATGATGAGAGGCATGTTTTGTGTGTTTTTTTGTTGTTGTGTTGTTTTACATTTAAGCATTTTTCACGTTTATTTGATAGTTCAACAGTAGAGAGGCAGACAGGAAACATGGGGAGAGAGAGAGGGTATGATAATTAACAAAGGTCCTCAGGTAGACTTTTTTTTTATTTTATTTTTTTAGGGCCTGTAGCTACAAAGAAAGTAAAGATGTACATTTAGAACGAAGAACATACAGACTTAAATATGTATGTGTACAAATATATTTGGATTTTTCTGTGTATAAAATACCACGTTTTCACCAGTAACTACCCTATTAACCAAGAATAAATGTAGAATTTGAAAAATTGTAAATTGGCAGTTATTTTAAGGTTATTTGACATTCAGCAAACCCTGCCCTTGTCTTCTTTTCTGCTCTGCTTACAGTTGAAGACTGGGACAGTTTCCAGGCCATTTTGGACCACACCTACAAGATGCACTTCAAGTCTGAACCCAGCCTGCATCCAGTGCTCATGTCAGAAGCATCGGTGAGTTTGCAGTTTTTTGAGGTGAACAACACTGGCTGGCAATGTTCAGTGATTTGAAAAAGGTCATAGTCCACCAGGTACTGAACTCTGTGAATTGTTTATTTTCTGTGCTGGCTCTTATTAGCAACAGATTTGCGTTGTGCTGACAATTATGTGTATTGTAAGTGAAGTAATTTGTGTTTTATGTTTGCAGTGGAACACACGAGCAAAGCGAGAAAAACTAACAGAGCTTATGTTTGAGCATTACAACATTCCTGCCTTCTTCCTCTGCAAATCAGCAGTGCTGTCTGCGTATCCTTTACTATTTCACTTCATCCAGAAAATGATCGGTCATAGCTTGTATGACTTAATTTTCCCTTTACTGTTTGATAATGGTCTCAGAGTATATATCTGTCTTAAGACAAAACTGTTGAACAAATACTAAACGTGTAATGTGTTGAACTGTTTTACATTTCCTTGACTCTAATAATTTAAGCTTTGCAAATGGGCGGTCTACAGGCTTGGTCCTGGACAGCGGAGCCACACACACCACAGCCATTCCAGTACATGATGGCTACGTTCTGCAGCAAGGTAAATCTTGCTGATTCTACTTGATTTGCATAATAACAAAAAATATCGTTTTTAGTAGTCGTACCTCCACAATTGATGCTGCTTTTCTCCTATGATTTATGTTGCCCTCTGCTGTCTGGATTAAGCATCTTAGACTTACAGTCAAGCCAACTGTTATCAGAATCTTCTGTTGTGCAATTGGTGCAATTACTGGATTTGAAACAAAAACACAGTGAAGAACAGCTTTATAATGCTTATGAAGATGAGAGTGAGTCAGGACAAGAACTGGGGGGTCACAAAGGGCACATTATGATCACGATGATGCTTAAGTTGAGTAAAAACCTGAGACAGTGTGTGTTGTAAGTAAACATGGTAGAAATTTTTTTTGTTGCTTCGTCACATTATTTATTTATTCTCTGTGACAGGCATTGTCAAATCGCCCCTGGCTGGAGACTTCATGAGCATGCAGTGTAGAGAGCTGTTCCAGGAGTTAAATGTTGAAATCATCCCACCTTATATGATTGCATCAAAGGTGAGATCCGCTGACACTGACACAATTTTTAATTCACAGAAAACACAACTTGTTTTGCAGACATAAGCCAAATGTTAGCTGCAAATAAATGTTAGTGTTATTTTACACTGTGTGTGTGAATAAATGTATTCACATATGGTGTGTGTGTTTTTTCTCTTTTATTACATACATACTTAATACCACCGTATTAAGTTTTAATGTCATTATTGAGAATAGTGTCAACTTAGACAATAGTAAGTCTGGGGGGGATGGTAAACAGTCCAAATATTGTCTTGTACACTAACTAGTTCTAACTTTAGCATATTAATTGTTGCTGTACAAAATTAGTCAAATTGGTGATTTCAGTATTTATATGGATAATTATTGACACTTTTATTTCTTAATCTTTTAAAAAAATGTTATTGGTGTGTCAATAATTTTTTGTGTTTGCATGTGACATTGTTACATACATTTGACATATGTGTTGTCATCCTTTTTTTGCCTTTTGATTTTATTTCTGCATCTCTGCATTTATTGTGTATGAAGCATTATACAAATATATTATTGTAATTACTGCAGGATCCAGTGCGGGAGGGATCACCTGCCAGCTGGAAGAAAAAGGAGAAACTACCTCAAGTCACTCGGTCGTGGCACAACTACATGTGTAATGTAAGAATCAAAGTGTGAGACGACTCTTCGACAATGCTCAGTATCGTCAGCTTGTTTGTAATAATCCTGCAGTAATAAGTGAGAGAAGTGACATGTTCTGTTTGTTGGTATTTTGTTTCAATCAATGTGTCTCAACTAGTTTGTTTTTCTTTTTCCAGTGTGTGATCCAGGACTTTCAGGCATCTGTGCTGCAAGTGTCAGACTCTCCATATGATGAACAGTAAGAAAATCACTTGTTGAAAATGTTAAATATCTGTTCAGTCATATTTAAACAAATTACATCACAGGTAACACACTTCTCTTTGAACAGGGTGGCTGCACAGATGCCCACAGTTCACTATGAGCTGCCCAACGGCTACAACTGTGACTTTGGGGCAGAGAGGCTGAAGATCCCAGAGGGACTGTTTGACCCATCTAACGCTAAGGTGTGTATTCCCTTAGCATGCTCCATCAACATGGCCAGACAAACTACCACTGAATACTGCTTCTAATTAGCACAGTCAGCTCTTTTCTTCTCTTCAGGTTGATAATAATTGTTGCTTTATATGTTTTATGAATTAGTTTTGTGAATGTTTGGTCTGATCACTTCAGGGTCTGTCTGGAAACACGATGTTGGGAGTTGGGCATGTGGTGACAACCAGCGTGGGAATGTGTGACATTGACATCCGACCAGTGAGTATCTGATGTTTAAAATTTTTATGGCGTCTATAATATATTTGCTGTTCTGTTAGAAAAAAATGCTGTCTATGTTGCTGAAGGTCTTGGCAAGAATACATTAATTTGTATGGCATTCACCCCTCCTGAAGACTGTTGACCTGAGTTCTTTAACTGAAGTGCTTGTAGATGCAGCTTATATTTGTTACAACAAATGTATATTACATCACCTAGTGATATAATAACTCTTTAAATCTTAAGTTTTACAATCTTAGGAGATCAGAGGATGTTTTGCAGCCTGACAAGAGCCAGTCATTGTGCCTGTTGGTTGCACTTCTGTTTTTACTGTTCAGCTTTCAGCACTGATTTAGAAATAATTCCTCATTTGCTGTGTTTTAGGGTTTGTACGGCAGTGTGGTGGTTACTGGAGGAAACACACTCATTCAGGGTTTCACTGACCGACTGAACAGAGAACTCTCCCAGAAAACCCCTCCAGTAAGTCAATGCTGTTGCTTGTCAATATGCACTCAGTAATATTATTTTTGTCTTATGTTTAATTAGTAAAACACATCCTGTGCACTATTTATTTATTTATGGATAATTTGTATGTGCTGAGTTGAAAACATATTTTTGTCTGTGAATTGCAGAGCATGAGGCTGAAGCTGATTGCCAACAACACTACAGTCGAGCGCCGGTTCAGTGCCTGGATTGGAGGCTCCATCCTGGCATCACTCGTAAGGGAACAGACAAAGATAAGAACATGTAATATAAAAATAATAAGAATACGACACTTATACATTTGTATTTTGCATCTGTCAGGGAACGTTCCAGCAGATGTGGATCTCCAAACAAGAGTATGAAGAGGGTGGAAAGCAGTGTGTGGACAGGAAGTGCCCTTGATTCAATACTAAACCTTTCTCACCCATCGCAGTCTTTGCTCGAAGCTCAGTATCATACGTCGCTCATCTCTCAACCCAGACTCAGGAACACCTATGGAAGATCGCTTGTTTTGTATGAATTGTTTTTAATACTGACTTTGTCCATATGTCATGTCTGGGATTTAATGCAGAAAATAGACATA
The DNA here is from genome assembly GCA_034779795.1 of Ctenopoma multispine. Lineage (NCBI taxonomy): Eukaryota > Metazoa > Chordata > Actinopteri > Anabantiformes > Anabantidae > Ctenopoma > Ctenopoma multispine. The sequence goes on along the minus strand of JAUYWH010000020.1, from coordinate 12,819,219 downwards.
ACAATCTACAATATAAACTGTGTCACTGAAGAAACTGGGTTTAAGTCGCTTTCCAACATGTCCCAACAGTCAGTCTGATGCCTTATCTATAGGTGGTTGGTGTTTTGTGGAAACCTTGCACCTACAAAAAGTAGTCAGTTTTTATAGTCATGTACTATAGGTCATATGTTTTTTTTTTATCACACTGGAGAAAAATGACAAAATATGGAATTTGTAATGCAAGGTTTCTGCAGAATAATGTAAACTGAGTCATTAGGATGTTTGTTTGCTCAGACAGCCTCACACTTAGAGGTTGGCAGCCTGTTTTTTCCTGTGTTGTAAGCTCATCACTTCTCACCTGTTTGATACAAAATCTGTATTTAATTTTCACGTCACTTGTCATCGGCTATGTATGGTCTTTTAAAAATAAAGTCCTTTTTTTGTTAAATGACTTCGTTATAATTGTTTACTACTTTTACAATAACATTTTATTTGCAGAGAAACGTGTTAGTTGAATGTAAAGGATATCCTGGGTCACAATAATAATAATATAAATATTCACCTTATTTAGTCATCATTTTGACAGGGAAAAAAAAAACACTCAATTTCAGATGTTTGTTTTAATAAGTACGAAAAGTGACAAAAGCGTTTCAGGGAGACATAGCGTCGCATATCCTGTAAAATCAAATAACAGCTGGAGAAATACACTTATAAGTTCTGCATACATGACAATAATTTCAGTGGAGCTGATTCAGACTGTTAAACCACAGTCAGCACTGCAAGTCAAATGTAGAGATGTCAGACTGGTCAACACTTTTTGTTGATATTCTAAGAGGAGGAAACTTTCATGTGAGGAAACCTCTTGTTTAGTTTGGCCTGCGTTCGCTTCTTCAGGTTTGCTTTTCTGGCCTTTTCCCGAAGATATTTCTCTACACGAACCCTGCAAGATAGAATGGTGTGTCCCGAAAAGAAAAGTGAACAGGAGTTTTTCAAAACACTATATTTATCCCCTCAGAGTGCATGAAAATGTGGGATATCTTACCTTACATGTGGCTGGACAAACTTGGGTGTGTAAAACCTCTTTCGCTTGTATCTTCTATTCATGTACCAAGGAATGGCGTACTCTTTGAATCGATACCTGATGGGAAGAAAAATGTGAGAAAAAAAAAAAATATATATATATTTTATAATCTCCTGTTCTTTAGTTGGTCTGAAAAATAACATTTGCTAGAAATGGAGAGTATTTGGTGTAATAATTTTGTGCAGTATGTGTGACACAGTGTATATGGACACACTGTCCTCACCAGTAGACATATCCAAATATGTTCCTCCTCCAGGCTCCGGGTCTAGCTTTCTCTTGTCCTGTCTGCAGCAGGCGCAGGGCTGTCTCTCTCTCATTTACTACCGTCTCCAGTCTGATCATTGAACGCTCAACCTGAGAAGATGATGATGATGTAGAGATTTACCTTAGCAAGGAAGGCTGAGCCAAAGTTCATAAGTCATATGTATTTCATTCTTCCTACAGTAATATGATGGAGATGTCAGTTCATGCCGACCTTCCTTAATCGTTCTGGACTCGGCATCTGAATCTTTTCCCTTCTTGCTTCCTGTTGGAGGGTGAGCAGCATGTTCTTCTCTTTCAGAAGCACATACCTGAGACAGATTGACAGTGTTTAAACAAAGCTGATGAATGTTTTCCCTGAAAAGAACCACCACCAGCAGCATCTCCACACCTCTTACCATAATTTGTGCAAATCCTCGTTGCTTTTTGTTCTCAGTTGTTTGGCAGTCCATGGTGCACCTATCATATTATTATAAACCAAAAAAAGTGTTAGCTGCCTTCCATGTATCAATATCATCAAGTGATACAGATAACACAGTAAATGAAAACTAATATCTTCCTAACAGCTGTCTTTGACTTATACAGCAAGCAGACTGTGTCTGACGTCTTCACTGATGTCAGTGTTTTACCTGATTTTACGTTTGTCTCTCCCCAGTTCTCATTAAAGTCAAAGAACTCGTCCAGTCCTCTTCTGCTGATGGTTGTGTGCAGAGCTCGACAATTACCCACAGAAGTGATGGGACTGCACCAATATGGGGCAACAAATAGAGACTTTTCCCTAGTGGGTGCAAAAATAAACTCATACAGTAAAACTTTAAGGGATAATCCACTCTGAATCTTGAGCCTGCTGATGCAAATATTTCCTTGTCTACTTTCTTTACTAACCCCAGTGTAGTGAAGCGCTTGCCTTAGTGTCTGTTGCTTTGTTTCCCTGTGTATTAATATGCACTGCAAAATGTCATAGCATTGTTAAAATACAAGCCTAAATGTGGCTTCCCTTCAAGATCAAACATTCAAAATTCAGCAGCAACATATACTGGCACTTAATAATAATCAGCACCTTACCTTCACACATCTTTAAAAACCTCTAAAATGAACCTCTGAAAAAATACTGACTGAGAAGATTGAATTCCCTCTTGCATATAGCATCCAAATCTCTGGTTGACCTGTGAGTTCAACATCCAAGATGTGGCCTGTAACTACTTAATGTGTTCACACATTAAACAGGTGAGCAAAAGCCTTTCAACTACTCTATGTTGACTGGCAAAGCATCACGAAGAGCATGTTCCTGAAGTAAATGTCTCTGAAATAAATCTTCTGTGAGCTTAATAAACCTGTCTCTAATTCGGCGTCAATGGGCAAACACAATGAACAATAATTTTACTGTAGCTAAATGGTCACTGACATTTCTACACCACACAGAACCAGAAACGCTTCTTTAAAAATGTCCTCTTTATCTGAATTCTTTAGACTCATACCTGTAAAGATGAGGCTGGTATTTGGACAAATTAACAGCAGCGTTTTGAGCTTTTATGGCTGAAGATATCCTGAACACATTTTGAAATTGCTTGCAAAGTGTCAAAACGCGTCCTGTCGTTGAGGACGCCGCCATCTTTACTTCTCCACATTACCCATCATGCATTTTTTCTTGCGCTTAATTATAATATTATTATTATTTTCTGCAACAAATAAAAATGTTTCAGTGTTTGAATACTCTTGTCATCAATGTTTAGTAACGTTATTTGTTGTAGCTGCACAATAATTAATTTAACTAGAATTAAAAAACAATCACGCAGACGACACTGAAGTTCGCCTCTGAGTTGTAGGTCCGATCGTTTTTTTCGCCACTTAACTAATTGTGTCTGTAACGAAAGTTTCACTAAATCTAACCCGAAACGTTTATTATGAAAACAAAACAAAAAAACACTTAGTATGAGACAAAATCTGGACTATATTAATCAAGAAAAGCAAATAGCTGTTTTATGTCTTTATTTTATTAGAGCACCTAGTATTTATTGTAATAGTTATTTTACAGGGTTTGTATTAAAATGTTCATCTACGTTTTATTTTTATTTTACCAACTTCTGCAGTACATCAGGACCTAAAATCGGTCGACTAAAATAAATAAGTACATTTATTTAAGGCAGAATCAAATATTGTACTGATTTACTGATTTTATGACCCAATGCGTTTGTAAATCTGCTTGGTATTGCTACCACCTAAGTTACCTTACTTGAGTAAGAGATTCGAGTAGACTTCGAACTTTGGAAAAAGTTTATATTTGTAAATTACAGGATTTAATTTGGTAAAACAATACAAACGCATTTGACCCAAGCACATTCTTTTTACATTTATTTATGAATGGGGATGAAAAGCATTGAAATTGCCCCTTTATGTTTTTCCAAACATCTCAGAAATCTGAGAACTCAACTTTGCCTTTAACTGTCCAACGGGAAGCTAACTTCACTCACTGTGCCCTGACTAAACAAGGCGGATCCGGCTTCACTCCTTATGAGCCAATCACAGCCCATGTTGTTGGCCTGTCCGCCCTCAGTAGTCATGGTGGGCATGAGTCTCCTCAGGTCTGCTGCTGCTTTTGCAGCCAGACTGAGTCCTCTGAAATCTGGAAATACAGCCGTAAATTTACTCACCCGAACAATTCCGCGGACAGATAAAGGTAAGTGACTCCCTGCCCCGTTAAATAGTAAAATATTTGACTCTTAACGTGTCCGTTTCTTCTTGTGACCTTGCGTCGGAGATTGTTAGCTTGCTAACATTAGCTAGCAGGCAACGCTTGTTTGTCCTGCTGTCAACAAAAAGTAAAATGTGTCTTATAGTTAGTTAATCGTCCTTGTTCATTATGGCATTTAAAGCTCTTTATTTTCATTACACATGTAGCACACAAATCTGTAGACATTAGTTATTATCTAAATATACAGATTTTTAGAGATGAAATAATTTCCGTGAGTCAGTCGCTTAAAATAAATGACAGCTATTTTGTTAATCACTTTATTGTTTAAGTATTAAAAAAAAGCTATAAAACTATTCTTTTCATTGGTTATATATGATAAACTAAATCTTTGAGGTCAGGACTAGGTCTGAGGTCTCTACATATTTGATGTGTGAAATGATGACAGGTATTTAACATCAGTGTTTGACAATAAGACAAATTAAAAATAAATAAATAAATACATTTTAATTATTGATTTATTCAGACATTACAGTTGTACAAATTTAGATCCAGATCATGTCTTATATTAACAAAAACACTCTCTAGCTGTGTATTGTGGCTTTGATATTACCAATGTAGTACCTGGCTTTAAATGGCAAACACATGGCCATAACATCTGTTGTTCTGTTTTTCAGTGGCTGTTCGTTGGGGTCATGGAAAGAAAATGTTTGTCGTCAAACCTTCTGAATACTACGACAAGAGATTTCTGCGTTTATTGGTCAGTAATGATACACCATCTCCCCCGCTGCCTGTGATTACGATAAAATAAAGGTTTGTCTGTATGTGGACAGTTAAATCGGTCACATCTAGTAACAAACACATTACTGCTCTTATTTTGTAGCATGTTTGTTTCCCACAAAGATGCATTAGTTCAAAAGCTACTCCCATGCTCATAGTCTTTAATGACATAGATGTGAAATATAAGTCATGCATAAAAGGTCAGCTACATTTACATTTATTAACAGTTATTACTGACATGTCTTGGTTAGACCTCCTGTTTTGATCACTACTCATGCAGGACAACATTTTCAGTTGTCTTTTCCTTTTTTCACAGCAATATTACATCCTGCTGACTGGTATTCCTGTGGCTGTCTTTGTCACATGTGTCAATGTCTTTATTGGTAAGTATGCATACAGTGTGTCTTTGACATTTTTGTGTATCAGTGTTGTACTTAATTTGAGTCATTGATTGACTTTTAATATTTTAAGATGTGACATAAGTGTGAGTGTGGATTTGTTTGAAGGTGAGGCAGAGCTGGAGGAAATTCCTGAGGGCTACGAACCTGAGCACTGGGAGTACTACAAGGTATATGACTTGCTTCTTCTGAGTTGCTGTTCTGAACCCTGGTTGATTTACAATAGATAGACAAACGTGCAAAAAAGTAGAACTATCTACTGTCACGGTAGAGTCATTGTACAGGCTGAGGCTGCTGCTCCACTAGACAGTGGCAAAGAACATTGCACTACCCACAACAGAGTGGTAAAAGATTTGCAACATCTTGTTGCACACATTAAATGACCTAAGCTTTGTTAAGAAGTAGAGGCTGCTCTGTCCCTTCCTGTAGACCTAGAGTTCAACTCGATGTCAGAGGTGTACAGGGTGAAGAGAACTCATCAGAGTACAGCTCCAGTGCTACTGACCACCTGGTTAGACACACATACTCCCAGCTTTAAAAACTGTGGTCTATTTGTCAGGTAGTCAGTTATCCAGGACGCTGTGGAGGAGTCTACATGCATCTTCAGGAGCTTTCCCCACAGCAGGACAGGCTGGGTCGTAGTAAAGACGAAGATTCTTTATTTGTCACAAACATAGTTATACAGTGACACGCAGTGAAATGTTTTCTCTGCATTTACCCATCCTCCTGGGAGAAGGAGAGGGCAGCCACAGGTGGTGCCTGTGTGGATGCCTTATCCCATTGAGCTACCAGGCACTGGAGAAATCTAAAAAAAATGATCCTTGCAGTGCTCATTGCTTTGTCCAGGTGTGTGTGTGTGAGAAAGAGAGATGAGGCAGGAACATGATAGTATAATCTATACTGGCCTTGAGGCTATAGAAGAACTTTAGTGTGTCAATTGACCAGTGTATATAACCAGTGAAAATGTTCTTGTGGTTTAATTGATGATAGCAGATGTAGTCTTGCAAAAAAATATGTCTTAACAGTATGTCTTAAGAAAATATGTCTTAAGAGTTTGCTAAAAGCTAAATCACATTAGAGTAATTCATAATGTCAGTCATGATGGTAATTGTACAATAGAAATAATGACTCATCCTTTATGATAAAGGCAGTCTAATCGATTAATGGGCTAAAGCACCTCTGAAGTCATGATAACATTGCTCTGCAAGATGTGCGCATCACATGATGGGACTAATACTAATAATATGTCTTATACTTAATACTTTTGCAGTTATTAATATACTTTTTGCCTGTTAATGCAGCACCCCATTACCAGATGGATTGCACGGAACATCTATGATTCCCCAGTGAAGGACTATGAAAAGATGATGGCTGCAGTCCAAATAGAGAAAGAGAAGGCAGACCTGAGGTGAGTGTCAGTGCTGGCGTCTTATGTTGTAGTCAGTCATTCAAACTTTATTGTATAACATAAATATGTCTCACTGTCCTAAACTTTACCAGCAACACAAATGGTCAAGTAAGTGGTAGAATTATTTTAACAACCTCATTAAAAATGTGAAGGTGACCAATGCAAGCTTACAAGACTAAAATGAGGGCCACTGTAATGTAACCTTTTAAAAGATTGTTTGTTAGCAGCTCCTTCCCAATCTACTTTGTAATAAAGGTGTTGATAAAATGTGTGATTCAAGTCAATAATCATACTGTTTATGTGTTATCTCTTAAACTAAAATGAATCTACCTATTTGTTATACACCAAACCTAAATTTGTTAGGTAGGCAGACTAGACAGTGAATCGTGGTCAGAAGCAATTTAGTGCACCATCTGTGTGGACTGTGATTCTTGAAACTCTGAAATCCTGTCTAAAGACATCTGGACACAAGCGATACCAACGTGTTGTAGCTCTGTGACATACAGAACACAACCTTTTCTGCTTTGAGGTTCTACAGTTTTCTGCACTACTCTAAATCTCATTCAATCACACAATGATGTAAATAAGATTAAGTCCAAATAAAAAGAAAGATGTGATTTAAAAAAAAAACTTTTTTACAGCTTTGTGAAGTCAGTGAAAGGTGTTGTAGAACTGTTACATTGCAACCGTGGTTTATTTGAATTTACTGACTGATTTGTCGTCTGCAGACTGACACAGCTGGAGGTGCGTCGACAGATGAGGGAGAAGGGCGACGGCCCCTGGTTCCAGGTGGAGACGCTCAACAAGGAGCTGATTGACTACAGCCATAAGTCGACCCCCGACAATTAATCCAGACATCATGTCGACCAGTCTCACTGTTTGTACATTTGTTTCCCTTCTTGCGTAAATAAAGTATCTATATGTACTCACATAATCTGTCTCCGAAAGCTTATATTGGTCTCATGCAGAAACATGTACAGTATTTATGTTGACTCAGTACAAATACTGTAATTAAATGGTTAACAGACAAATACTGTTTATTGACTGTCCAGTTGCTTGGCTGCTGAGTGGACAGTGTCTTGTCACAGCAACGAATGTCCTGTCTTCAACTCGACTGCCTGGTTGATTTTTCTCTACCGACTGTGTTCTCTCCGTGTCTGTGTGGGCAAAGTCGAAATTGAAAACCCTGAATAACCTGCAAGACAAATGTGAGTGTGAATATCCGTCGGTCTGCACATGTCAGACCTGTGGTACTGTGTGGTTGTTGGTCAGTGTGTGTGGATATAAACAGGTAGTTGATTAAAGTGCAGGTTCCGGCTTTTATCTTACATCATAGCAAAACAAAATATCTTTGTTGTTTTCACCTCAGACTTCAGAGAATTAACTTTTTCTTACATTTTATAGACCAAGAATTTTTAAGTGGAAGCAAACTGAATGAAAACTATTTTCTGCAGAATATAGACTGAACAATTACAATGCTATCAGTAGAACAACAATTAGAACATTTGATTTCAGTCCTTTTTAAGATTTTGTCCCCTGATCTCCGAGTCTCACGTAGTTTCCACATGAAGCAGACTATGAATGTTTATTATGTTGGCAGGTGGCAACAGGAGTCTGTCAGACAGTGAAAACGTTGTTTCAGCTGATGCAGTTCATCTAGCTATCATGTACATTTTTAGACTTCGACAGAATTGTCCACCTGGTGGCAGAACTGTGCAGACATGATGGTTGTTGTCTAATGGTCAAAAGACCTAAAGACTGGACTGAAGGCGATTAAACGTGGCCAGAATATAGGATAAGATGCAGGACATTAACCTTTAGCTGTGTCTCTTTTTAAATGTGATCATATGTATTTCTTTTATATTTATATGTTTTAACAAAAACAAGCACTGCAGATTAATACAGAGCGATGGGACATTTCTATGTAATCAGCAGCTATTAAAACTCAAACTGTCCTTCATAGTCGCGCTTTTCCTGGACGCTGGAGGGGGAGACATGCTCGTAGTAGTAAGTGTGGACGCCTTTATGAATCATCCTCAAAGGTGGGAGGGGCCCTTCTGGTAAAATATTCCTGTGTGCAGAGCAGCGTCACCACAGTCAACACTAGCAATGTAATTTCTGCGCAGGTCAAAGCGTTTAGCAAGACAACAAAAAAAGAAAAAGAGGAGAAGAAGCCTTCACACCCCTTAGCTCAGCCTCAAGCTCCTCTGCCTCTGTTTTATTTTTATGTTTTTCAGCGTCACATCCCCCTGGCTGGAGGAATGTAGAGACGGAGTGCTTTAAAAATAGCATCCTCTCCTCTGACAGCGCAGCTCCGGTAGCTCCGCAGCACTGTGCTGCGAGAAGCAGGAATGCGAAGATGGCTGCAGACCTAGGAGAGCTGCTGGTCCCGTACATGCCCACCATCAGAGTCCCCAGGACGGGAGACAGGGTTTTCAAGAGCGAGTGTGCCTTTTCCTTCGATTCCCCCGTAAGTGTGGCTTGTTTGTCTGCCCGCACGCACCGAGACGCGGACGTGTTGTTTGGATGAGGGGGAAACGTGCGGGTCTGCTTTGGTTTGGTTTGAACAACACACGTGAATCTGCTGTAGTGTCTGTGTCTGTGTGTGTGTGTCTGTCTCCATGAGCACCCTCCCCGTGAAACTTGAAAGGAAATAAATAATTAAACGTTGTTTACATCTCGGGAGAAAGTGGGGTGAAGAGGTTTCCCTTCGTGCAGCAGCTCACTTCAGGCCACATAAGCGTTTTTTTTTTTTAACGAAGCCAATTAAACCACTGGACAGTGAAGTAAACACCTGCCCGAGCTCTCAGTGTGTTTCCAGAGATTTACCAGCTCTGTGTGTGATGTTTCCAGCAGCGACCCTACAGTCACCTTTTCAGAGTGAGTCTACTGTCTAAGAAAGAGGCTGGGTGTGTGTCACCAGCACCCGGGTGGAAGTTTGTAATATTAGTATAATATTTCCATCATTATATCCTTTAAGAGTGAATTTATAGCATTTTTTTATCTTAAATTAGGCGTTTAATAGTATTTAGGAATCAGTTTATGGCGTGGTGAACTCCTGTCTGCCGTAATGACTTTATCTTGACCTAAATATATCCATATCTCTCATGGTAGTATTGTACAGCTCATATATTGATTTACAAATTTTTATACTACTTCATAGGGGTTGAAGTTTAATGACAGAAGATTTCATGACCCATTTTCACCTATTTTTATGTCAGTCTTTGTTCTTTATACGATTGAGACAAGTGATAATGTGCTGAAGTTGTTTTGTTTTTAACTCTAAAAGCTTCCTACAAAGAAAACTTACTTTCTCCACTGAAACCGTTTATAAAGGTGACTCAGCTCTCTGGAGTTCATCATGTTGACGAGAGCACCGCTTTATTTTTATCCTTGCACTCCTGCAGCTCATATGTCACTCTGGGCCACTTAAAGCTTTATCACAGGGGTTTGGAAGTGATTGCAGATTTAGGTTAATTTTAAAGGTCTAATATTGATGTGTTTTATCTGTGGCAGTGCTGCTTTGTTAATGGCCATTTTATGACAGATTCAATGTAAGCTGCGGGTCACATGCTGATATTCTGAATGTGACAAAAGCCAGAATAAAATCTGTCTGTTGTGTCCTGTAACGAGATGTTTCAGATACAGGAAGTTTTGAGAATCATTTTTGGAGACATTCTTTGTCCTAAATAACAAGTAGCTGTGATTTAGTGGATACACAGAACAAATGTCTTCAGTAGCAGACATGTACTTGATTAATGTGGGATTTCTTTATACGTGAGAGTGACCAACTGGTTTTGTTTCCAGTGTGTTAACTCCGTGTTTTGCGTTCACCTTCACTGTTACTGTTTGTTTTGGCTGTGCAGGAGTCTGAGGGAGGTCTGTATGTGTGCATGAACACATTCCTGGGCTTTGGACGAGAACATGTGGAGAGACATTATCGCAAAACAGGACAGAGTGTTTACATGCACCTCAAACGACATGTCAAAGAGGTAAGTTTTACATCCTCTGATACCTGCTACAGATGTGTTTTCAGTCACTGAGATCATTTGAACCCTTTGGTGCATAATAGAAAGTGTCATTCCACAATAATGTAGGTGGTGGTGAATGATGGTGCAGAAATTAGCAATAATAGTTTGAATGCTTGGTCACTGATGCTTTAATGGGGAAAAAAAGATGAACGACCTTCGGATTGTGGCCTGTTTGTGGCTAACACTTGATATGTTTTCAGCTCTGTATCTCTGCATCTATGCTGCTTGTGTCACAGCTCTTACCTTTCATTCCGTTCTGTTTGTAGCTACAGTGCACTGGTAACACCTGATTTTGCGTGTTTGCCATTTTCTATTTATTTCAAGAGATTTTTCTGAGAGAACGTGATAATTTAGTTATGTAGCAAACACAGACAGTCTTCGTGTGTATAGCAGATCAGCTGAACATAAAAATATGTCAATTTTCAGTATTAAACAAACAATACATGGATCTTTACTTTGGTTTAAGTGGAGTGGTTTTGCAAGATAATTGCTCTTTTGCCTATAATTAGTACAATGTAACATAAATGATCAAGAAAACATATTAAAAGTACATATCCTGTCATCATCTACAAATTCTTACAACAGAGTTTATATTATGCCGAATAGAGTAAAAACAAGACAATAAGTAACAGAGTGTGTGGACCAAATAACAGGAACATCTTTGATGTGGACAAGGAGCACATGTACCCAAGCCTATCATCTTGGTGAACAACAAAGGCCTTAGCTGCTGCCGTGTTTTCTCACTGGCTTTAATTGCCCCCAGATAAGCTCTGCTTTGTAAAGAGCTGCTATTTCCATGCCTGGATCTGGCCAGAAACAGCTGCTCACATTCTGCAGGCTCCTGTGTCTGCTGTTTTTTCCCAGGAGTCCATTTGGTCTCAAGTGTGTCAGCATTCTCGGTCTTTCTGTCTGTCTGCCAACCACGTCTTCCCCTCCGCCAAGTGAACGACAGGAAACCTGTCACCTGAAAGGAACCAGTAGGGTGGCTCTAGGTGATGTGGCAGATAGATGATTTGAAGTCACTGACAAAATATTTTTAGTTTTACTGATCCACATATCAAGGCTTAAAGTCTTTATTTCATGTGATTATTGTAATATGTTGGGTTTCTAATTAAGAGAGTATGTACTTAAGAGAAAAGAGTAAAAATAGTAAGGACCCAGAAAGATGATGACACACTCTACAGGCAAAGACAAGCCCAAGTCTTTAAAGCCAACTCTGCAACATAAGCAGTTCAATTTATCATTCTTTAATTTTGACCCTGCCGTGTGAGGGGATTTCCCCACATGTTGTAAACTGACCTGGGAACTGGAACATCAGTATCTATTTCTAACAAAATGAATCTGGCCATCTGGATCTTAATCTGGATGAAGGCAAAGAATAACATCTTTTCTCAGCATTTTACAAAGAGAATTGCTGAAGGTTTTAAAAGCTGTTTTTTATTTGATGATGGCTTTTAATCTAATTTAATCTCTCTCCTACAGAAAGCCACCGGAGCTGCAGGAGGAGCCATCCCCAGGCGAAGAAACGGAAAAGTGTTTCTAGGTAATTTAATTTTACATGTCAGTTGGAAGCAGTATTCTTATTATTCAATTAGGGAAACACACCAGTACCCCAATTTAAAAGTAATAGTAAAAAATCCTACATTAAATTAAAAATTGTATCAGTAAAACTACAGAAATATTATAAAAATAAAAGCAATAAAATTTGCACTTTGATAAAACTGTTAATACATCATAAATAAGATAAAGAGACTCAAAAAGTCACGTTTGAAATGGTCACGAAACAAAAAAGAAAAAAAACATATCTTTAGTCTTGAACAGTGTATTTTTTTATTTAATCAGGTTGATCACAATGAGGTTAGCAACACTTCTTTTAATGGAAACCAGACCAGTATGGCAGCATTTAGTTTTATGATATATATGAAATATTGTCATTTGAAAAGAAACTAGAAACTATAGTTGAACTGAACAATACACCATCAGTTTTCTTTGAAATGTAGAAGATGCTTAAAGTAAGATGAAATAGAAATACTCAAATAAATAGAAGTACAGTACATCTACCTCAGATGTGTTTACTACCACTGGTCAGGGGTTTTTAAATTTAAAATTATATGTGAATACTGTGTTCAGAACCACCTCCATTATAAGCTGGTGTTATTGTTTGTAACACTGTAGTGACCCACCAGCTGCCCCTCCACTCGGCCTTTACCCAAAGCGTCAGATATTTCCCATGATGAGACCTCTCTTCCTCCTCCTCCTCCTGCTCCTCCTGTGCCCTAAATATAGCCCATTTATTTGTATGTGTGGTTGGTAACTAAATCAAAGCTGGGTCTTGGTTGGTTTACAGCAGGGCCGCCTCTGGTCAGTTGTCGTCCTCTCAGCTGCCACCAACCGTCAACCTCCTGTTTAGGCTGACACACTTGCTATGACAGCAGCTATGACGCTGCTCGGAGAGGACCAGGTGTCTCTTTCACCCGTTGTTACCCTCCTTCACTTCCATTCAACTTCTTCCTCTTCTTCTTGTCTTGTTGACTTTTGATTTGACCTTCTTTAGCAGTCTCTTGAATAGAAATTTGATCGACCTTTCTTTAGATGTTCTTCTCTGTTTTAGTTATTTTCCGTTATCTGTTTGGATCTTCGACGTGACAACATACATGCATGAATCCACCGTCATCTCCTTACCAGTCCAGTGATCTAATTGAGCCACTAGCAGCTAACGTCAGACGTTGCCATGAAACCAGTGGGCACACTAATAAAGTCAGGCATAACCTATAATCCTATTTCTCATGAGTCATCATGCAAGTTTAGGCTGACAACACTCAACTCTACAGTATATGAAGAGAGAAAAAAGAGAAAAGGCTCTCTCTAGATAACCCTCCAGAAATCTTTTCTGATTCACTGCCGCAAGTTTCATTATGGCTGAAACTTTTCAAATTATGTGAACAATTTCATTTAATTTTCTACAATACACTTTCTGGATGCGCCTCCTTCACTGTGTACATTCAATACTTTCCTGTGTTTTCCCTGATCGTAAGTCTTTAGTCTTCTGTTAGTCTGTCAGTTGTTATCTTGATTAAGTGATTTGTTTTTTCTTAAATGTCAGAAAATTGTGAAACATATATTGAGATAATATAATAATAATAGTTCCTTAGCTGTGTCTTTAAATACCTTATTTTGTGCAGCACATTTTTGTACAAAGATATGTGAAGTTCCTGTTTACAAAAATAAATTATTAATCATTTATCAAAGTATATTAGATTTCTGTTGATGATTAATTGACCAATCATTTTAGGCCAGAGTAAATTAATTGTCTTTATATAACTTTGGGTTGTAGGAGATTGAGATGGACAGTTTAAACTATTTGTGTCATTTTGTGAACCAGACTTTGGTCATTTAGTTTTGTTATGTGATCAGTGATGAAATAAAGTAAAATAGTCATCAACATCATAAAAAAGTGATCCTGTCATTGCTGTATAAAAAGGTTCTACTGATGATTTTCTTCTTCACGGCTTCATCTCTCAGAAACATAAAATAAGTATAACCAGGAATAAATGGCATACTAATAATAACAATGATCACAATAATATTAGTGATAATAATAGCACTTAGTCTGCAGTGTCTTTAGCATCAGTCACTGTTTAACTGTAGCTGACTGAGTGTTTGCTTCCTCCTTCAAAGATTTAGAGCTAAACCGTGATTTTAACGGCGAGGACTATGAATATGAAGACGAGGCCAAGCTTGTCATTTTTCCAGACCACTTCGAGATTGCCTTACCAAATATAGAGGAGCTGCCCGCTCTGGTCAGTGAGTTGGTGCTACTGCATGGGCTTGTGTGTTTAATGCATGTCAAAAAGGTTTTTGGTTGAGGGTTTTGATTTAAAAAAATGATACTGTAGAAGGTTTTCATCCCTGCAAAAAAAAAAAAAAAAATTTATGGGATCGACTTGGTGCACATGCAGTTGCCTTTACGACTTTGTTTGTTGTTGTTTGCATGAAGTTAAGAGGAGATGTTTCACTCCTGTTTTTTTTTTATTATTCTGTATAATCTAGTTTTTAGAGCTTGGCTTTGCATGGCTGTGGGTTTCATTTTCCTTCCAAGTAGTTTCATTCTGGTATAATCAAATGTTGGGTATAGAAATTGTGATGCTGTGTAATTATATTTTAAATATTTTATCAGTAAAGCTTTATGTTTTGTGGCATGCCTTCTTTCACCCTTTAGGTTAGAGATATATTTTCAACACTTTAGTCACACAGATTTCTGTGACTGTGGCTGATAATGTTTCTGCTGTCTCATCTGATGCCCAGGTGACCATTGCCTGTGACGCCGTGCTGAATGCACCATCAGCTTACAAGAAACAGGAGCCTGAATCCTGGGAGGAGGAGATCCAGGTGTCCAAACATGCCAGGAGCCTCAGACAGCTGGATAATGGAGTCAGAATCCCACCAAGGTAGAACAGCTGCACTGATAAAACTCATCATTCACACAGTGATTTCAGGGAAAGTGTCTCTGTTTTACAAGAGTCTAAAGGTTTAAACTTCTATATATTTAAATGTTGTGGAAAAACAAAAAGTATATGACTCCCATGTTGAGTCATAGCGTAGCTACAGACACAGTGCTGTGCGTAGTGTTCGTCAGTTAGGACTTAAAGATGATCCTGTGACCAACACACTAAACCTCATCTTTGGATCTACAAAGAAACGGTGATGAAGGTTTTGCTTCCTTTTTTTCAGCAACAGCAGAGCAGAGTCTGACAGTCATGACAGCTCAACAAGATGAAACACTGTAAAACAAATGATATTATGTGCAATCAGTGTTATTATTTCACACAGACTGGCAGTTCAATGTTAATGATACTAAATTCATGCTGAATTTCTGCTGGTTCCATTTCTTTTTAATCTCTTTCTTCGTGCCTCAGATTTATTTATTTATTATATTGTAAATCAGAAGCTTCTCATGAGAATATATTAGTTTGCTTTGCATTCTCTCTCCCCGTTGTTCTTCTTTTTAATATTTCAGACAAAATGTAAATCTTCTCACCTCCATTTCTGCTTATGCCTGACTTATTAAAAAAAGCACAACAGAACCAGAGTCGCTGTTTCTCTGTTGTCAGTGGTTGGAAGTGTCAGAAGTGCGAGATGAGAGAAAACCTGTGGCTGAACCTGACGGATGGAGCAGTGCTCTGTGGGAAGTGGTTCTTTGATGGGAGCGGAGGCAACGGCCACGCTCTGGAGCACTACAGAGAGACCAGCTACCCCCTGGCCGTCAAGCTGGACAACATCACCCCAGATGGAGCAGGTCTGACACACATGACATGATTATCTTAAGTGTTCAGTGAAAACAGAATCTTAATATGTTAATAATCACCAACTCATAATTTTACATTGCAAAACAACATAATAAAGAATTTTTGCTATGAAATTTCAACTACCCCATTACTAACGTTAGTTTATCTTTGTGATAAGATGTAATGATGCTTATTTTTTGTTGCCTTTGTGTCAGAGAGGCATTGATGCAACAGTGTGACGGCCAACATTAGTAGTGTATTGCATCATATTGAGATGTTTTTCTAATGTCCTGCTCCACTCATATACTCATATACTTAATTTAAATCATCTATGGGTTGTGTTACATTGTACTGTATAAATAGAGTACTTCAGGATGTCTTTTTGTAGAAATGTTCAGTCCGCTTTCATGTGGTTATAAATAAAATTCGTGGAACTTTGTATGGGGAACTTGCTGAGCAGAAATCTGTAGTTATGTGTGATGTAGTGTAGATTTTTTTAAAGAAATCAGACCTTTCGGTTTCAGATGTCTATTCATTTGAAGAGGAAGAAGCTGTGTTGGACCCCCACATATCAGAGCACTTGTCACACTTTGGAATAGACATGCTACAGATGCAAAAAAGAGTAAGATGTCCTGACTGTGTGTTATTTACTCTAAACTCTACTAAAACTCTATTATTTACTAAAACCGAGAGCTGACCAAAGTCTTCACACCCAGCTCTCCCCTCTCTGACTTTAGACCGAGAACGGGCACCACACAGACAATAACACCCGACCGCGGGTCAGTGAATGGGAGGTGATCCAGGAGTCGGGCATGAAGCTGAAGGCGGTGTACGGCTCTGGTTTCACAGGCATCAGAAACCTGGGTAACAGCTGCTACCTCAGCACAGTGATGCAGGTCCTCTTCAGCATCCCAGACTTTCAGAGGATGTGAGTACTGTACACTTCAATAAGGATTTACTAGGACTAGTCCATAATATTGATTAAATTTTTCTATAATCACTGTGCAGGATGTTTTTATTCTTTTTGCATCAAATAAAATTTCATCTAGAAGTGTTATCTCCAATATAATGTGATTATTTTTTATACTACTAAAAGGATGCTGGCAGCAACCATTGCTGGAGGTATTGTTTGTACATCCCATTATTGTACACACAATATCTCAGGAAGGCCTTGAGGGAATTTTCTTTAAATTCAGCCCAAGCGTCCACTTGGGGCTAGACATGCATGTAAACTGCAAATGACCTGTTGGAAGAAGCTTAAAGCCAAAAAGTTTTGAAATTCTAGTTTATTTTCACACATAAAATCAAGTTCCTGTAGTTAATAAACACATGATGTAAACATTTAAATGGAAACAATTGCCAGTTTCTAAGCAACGTTAATGGATGTTGCAAATATGTAATGGATGTTAAATGATCTTAAACTGCAGATGCACTGGTTACAATGACAAAACTGTGACGAATCGCTAACAAACAACATTGAGAATATTACAGTTAGTGTTTTAAATGATTGCTTTATGGTGAAAATCTTGCCCTCATTAAGTATTTTGTTACTTTGTCAGCATCATTGATGATGTTTTTTTCTGTTGATTGCTACTCTGGATTAGGTGTAAGTGTAAATACTGAGTGACATAGCACGAATTCTTCATAATTGTTATTGTGTCTCGTGTCTGTGTGCAGCGTTCCATGAGCTCCGTCTGAGGTGAGCTTGTGACATGTGTTTTGATCTTTAGGTATGTTGGTAATCTTCAGAGGATATTTGACTATTCACCCCTTGACCCCACCCAGGACTTTGCCACACAAATGTAAGTGTCTCCAGTGTAAAACAATGCTACTGTCTGTGTAGCTGAAGGAGGGTTTTGTTTAATGACTTCAAATATGTGTGTTTGTTGTTAAATCACTTGAAATAACATAATAACGACGTTGTAATTTTATAGCAGGAGCAAGACCTGTCTGTCAATCTTATCTAAACAAATAACTACTTTGCCACATGTTATGATAAATACCGGATGTATTTTGTCATGTAAGGCAGTTACAGATGCCGTGGCCTTGATGATGGGTAAGTAGCCAGGCAGGTGATGAAAATCTGTTATGTTTCATATTCTCAGGCATGTTGCCAAATGTTGATAGTTTTATCCATATTTGATAGTACCTGTCAGCACAAATCAGATCATTCAGAAAAATCAGTTATCTAATGCATCTGGTACATGGCCCCTTTTTTTAAAAGCACTGAAGGCAATATGACATTGTATTCAGTTAGCTTTTAAATATGATACCACGGTGTATAAATAACTTTAATGGATTTTTTTTTTTTTTACAGATGTGTATTAAAGAAGGGAACAAAACTACAAAACATTATGAAAAGATTACTGCTTTTTATACAAATATTTGATACTTTGTGCAAAATATGACAGCTGTTGCAAATTATTAATAATTGTAATAACTGAAAACTGTGTTGTTGATGAAATATCTTCACAAAACAATGATGTTTTTGTTTAAAATATCTTCATATGTGCTGCAGTAATTTCTGTAGAAAGGCTGCCTCCAGTAGAAACAAGGAAATATTGGTATAAAATATTCATTCACTAATAATTGATGTACCAGTGATGATTAGCGTTACCGCTTTTTGAGAGCATGCAACTGAGCTCAGTTTGTGCTGAAGCCAGGTTTATGAGACTGAGAATCCAGATGTCGACAAGTTATCTGGTTAATCTGGCCTCAGGTCTACTGTCTAAAGAATCCTGTTGAACATTTGACTGACTATGTGTTATAATGTTGTATGCCTTTGCTGTTTGTCTGACAGGGCTAAACTGGGACATGGACTGCTTTCAGGCCAGTACTCCAAACCACCCATGAAATCTGAGCTCATTGAACAGGTGATGAAAGAAGAATACAAGGTATTAAACTGGGTATGTCCAGCTCCCAAACTGGGTCCATAACTGATAGTGTGTCTGTAGCAAAATGACTCTTTTTAGGTTATCAAAGGGTTTTTGTCTCAGTTTTAATTTTTCCTAATAAAAAGTTGTTCTGTGTTATTAAAGTGAAAATATTATGCTTAATTTAGGGTTTATAGTTCTGAAATCCAGCCATACATGCTCAAGTCAGAATCTGATCTGGAATATGACGGTGGAGAAGATGAACAACATCCACAGTTGGCATTATAATGTAATTCATGAGCTATGTAATGAAAGAATTAAAAAATATCTTAGATACCATATTTTAACTTACTAGTTCCACCAATTCCTCCTCTCTATCCTGACCTGATACAGTTGGAAGAGCAGCGTCTTTTAAGCAACAACCAAGTTCTGGTGCAGGTTCTGGAAAAAAAATCCGGACCTTTGCACAGCTTGACATCTACGGATGTGGTAGTTTGAAAAAAGGACAAAGTGAAGAGGCCAGACTGAATCCTGGGCGCTTCACTACCAGCCATCATGCAAACACACATTCACTTCAAGCTTTGAACCCCTGACTATGTTTAACATCAGAATATGAATAATAATATGATCACTTTATTGTGCTCAGGTTGCTGGGGAAAAAAAAGAGCCATATTATGTCACATATTCTCATGCTCTGACCTTTTTCCTTAGTCACATACTGCAGTACACAGCTGCCAGGAAATGGATAGACGAAAATCGTTAGAGCCTAATGATAATAATTAGTTCTTTAAGCTTCAGGCTTCTTCTAAAGCCTCACCAGTAATTGATAGGGCAGGACTCTGATCCTGAACTTCCTCCATATGACGGTGGAGTCAGGTTAGTACACATATTGACAGCTGGGAAGATATAGGGGGTGGACTTGTGTTGGCATGCTGTGCTCAGTTTGTCGTTATGGAAATATGACCCATTACAATAGGCTCCTCATTACATGGACTCTGTCAGAACTTATATGGGATACCTGGATATGTTGGCCTACACATAGATCCATTCGAGACAGGGAAAGTGACTAAGCGCTGCTCTCTGATGGGTGTGGGGTAATAAATGAGAATGAGTTAGCAAAACAAGTAAACAGTCTCCATGTCTTTTCTCTTTTTTAAAAACACTTCAGTTAAGCATAATTCACATTTTTGTGTGTCGTAGTTTATTTTAAACATGGATATAGATATGAGGAACTAAAAAGTAATAGATAGATTATTAGATATAGATAATATTTAAGATTAATTAAACTAATTCATTGGTTTAAATATATGAGATAGATGTAGATACTACATAATCCATGTGCCCTTTAGGTTGCTAAAATCTGCAATATCTAAATTATGAATCTTTTTAATTATAAAAGACATAAAATTAGGATTAGGATTTTTCAAACTTTCTACCAGCTGCATTGTTTTTGTTGGCAGTATGTTGTATATGACACAGGTTTTTATGTGAGATTCATTAGAAATTCTCCTGATCAAATCAGACAGGTAATGTCATGTTTTTATACTTACTCTCTGAGACAGGTGAATTATGCACAGTCAGTTTGTGTGTGACACCCAAATGTTTTTATTCCAGCACCAGCAGAAAGGTATCTCTCCCCGGATGTTGAAGGCCCTGGTCAGCAGAGGACACCCAGAGTTTTCCTCAAACAGACAACAAGATGCCCACGAGCTCCTCCTGTACATGATCAACCTGGTGGAGGTGAGTGAAGTTAAACCTTTGCATGTACAGTATTGTGCAAAAGTCTTACGCTACCATTAGAGATGCTGTTTTTCTAATGCTTATGGTATTAGGACCATATATGTAGATTTATTTCTTAGTCGCTTTATTAAAATACAACTAGAAACTATAGGAAATATGTACGCAGGAAAAAAATATATTAGAGAAAAAACAGCTTCTGTTGTAAGTAACAAATATTGAGGGTCATCTGTGTCGAGGAATCGGGAGAGGTCAAATAAATAGGAGTGGAATACCTGTAAAAATCACAAGAAGTTCAGCAAAGACCTGGCTCAGCATCTAGGAGCTTCATCTGGATACCAAGTTGATCCTCCCATAGTCCAAAGAAGTTTCATCAGGATCAGGACTGGTCTTTGTGGAAGGAGAGCAGCCAAGGAACCACTTTCAATGTTTCTAGTTGTTCTAATGTAAAAACAGAGAAATATGTGCCTATAAATACATCAGATACTTGTGTGGGGGGACCAGGTTGATGTGCATGTGCAAGCCATTTATATTTAGAGTGAGAAGTGAGGTGTTAAATACTGATATGTTGTATTTAGTTGATAAATAATATAAATATTTAGAGAATTTGTTGTCAATAATTGGTCCTTTTTAGTATGTTATTAAAAACCTTCCATATTCATGCAAAGGTAAAATAAATATTCTGCACTTACAATCCAGCTTTCAACCCCATGACACTGTCCTCATCTGTGAGTCTTGTCTGCTCAGTTGTCATGGCGATGAATCTTGATGTATACACTTATTATAATTCATTCCATAAATGTGATTTAATGTAACTTTGAAGAATGACGTTAATAATGACATACAGTACTTTATTGATCCAAGCGATCTGCCAGAAAGTACATGTGAGCGCCACATTGGAGTTTCATTGTCTAAGGACGCCTTGACATGTATATTTACTATGACTCCTGTAATTTATATAGATACATATACATATTCTCATATTGTCAAGCTTTGGAATTTAATAGTTTATATTTTCACAAAACTGCCCGTCGCTGTAAACTTAAAAATTTCTCCACTGTGAAATCTAAGAGTCCTCACAAAATGTCTGGGTTACGTTTGACCTTTGACACAAATGGGCAGACATTTGATTGGGAGAGCACGGTCTGTTTTTGACTAAACACAGCACACTCTCTCCAGCACGCTCTCTCCACGTTGGGTGCTCTGACATGTATTTCTCAACCAGGCTATATTTAGCTCGATGCTATCTGTTTCATGGGGAGGCCAGATAATGCTTCCTATTCTGTCTCAGCTGAAGGAGACATGACATGATTTGTATCTGACACTTCTTTCACAGCATGTCGTCAGCATCAACCAAACATAAACCTAGTTTTTTCATATTTGCCCCACTATCTATGTAAAGCTTATTGAACTTGTGGTTGAGTTTGGTTTGTTTAAAAATGTCCTTTATTCTCCTCTCCTCCTTTAATACACTCTACAGATCTACAGCTGTCGGTAACCTAGATACTGATTTAGTTATCCAGACATAGACTGAATCTAAAACCACCACCACCAGCAACATTTTCTCCTCCGTCTGTGTCAGCCTGCATATTTGGCCAGAGTAAAATTATAACTAGTGTATTTCTGTAACTTCTTAGAATGGAAGGTCTGGGTTGCACAGATCCTTCTGTTGTGATCCTTCATCACAGTCTTCAAACAAACACAGTGTGTACTTCAATAACCCCTGATGCGCTAAGCTCTTAAAAATACTAATCTATATGTCATTCATAAATTTCAAGTTTAGTGAAAGTAAATATAACTTTTTTTGGAGTTCTATTTATTATGTATGTGAGTAAAAATTTAAAGAACATCAGCTTTGACGGTCATCAAACTGAAAGATGCGCCTGACCTAACCTACGTTTATACGTAACTTCTTATCTCCCCTAAATGTTGTTTCTGCAGAGGAACAGCGCAGGCTCAGAGAATCCAAGTGACGTCTTCCGCTTCCTGGTGGAGGAGCGAACTCAGTGCTGCCAAACCCGTCGGGTGCGTTACACTCAGCGGGTGGACTACTGCATCCAACTGCCAGCCCCCATTGAAGCCGCCACTAATCGGGGTAAAGGAATCCCCATATATACACACATACACATACCGTACACATGCTGTTCTTGTGCGGTAGGAAACAACACCTGCCCTGGTTAGCACAGCTGGCATGGCACTGGGCCCAGGTGGCACCAGCTGCAGGGAGAATCGGCAGGTCGCAGAGGGGCCTGAGATGTCACAGCTGAGTAGCTTGAGTGACTGCTTAAGGTCTTGTATATACATAATGTTACTACACATTTTTGGCCTGACAGTATACTGTATGACAAAATGTAAGTACTGTTTAAAGGTAGCCAATATGAACGTAGCATTGTCTTATTATCAGTATTGGTATAATTACTGTGAATAAAGTTAACCTTTGTGACGATGTGACGATAGTCGTTATCTGATAGTAGTTGGATAGTAGTTACCAGCTTATTTTGCGTGGTATTAAATCTTTGTTTTTATTTCAATTCTACCAGAGGAGCTACTGGCATATGAGGCCAAAAGGAAGGAGGCTGAGGAGAACATGCGGGCTCCTCCTGAACCAGTGAGAGCACGGATCCCCTTCACCGCCTGCCTGCAGGCCTTCACAGAACCAGAGAATGTCCCAGACTTCTGGAGCTCAGCATTACAAGCCAAGTCAGCAGGAATCAAGTAAGTGTGGTCCACCTGTTCTCACGCCTGTAGAGACTACTCAAAACATTGAGGTTTTTCATTTCACAGCATGTTCACAATTAAAACTAGTGTTTATAAACTTTTTTTCTTTTATCTATTCTTTTATCTTTTATCTATTTTTTCTTTAATCTCATTTTTTTAATTGTTTTTGTTATCTTCTGCAGAACTTCCCGTTTTGCCTCTTTCCCAGAGTATCTTATTGTGCAGATCAAGAAATTCACATTCGGGGTTGACTGGGTGCCGAAGAAACTAGGTAACAGTCTGTCACACTTAACTGATTAATGGGATTTAAAATATCTTTCATTTGCCTCCACCTGTGTGATTATTTGTAATGCTGCATAGCTCAGCAGAGGGCAGCATTATACTGTGCTTTAAAGGCAGCATGGTAAGTGACATTGCTGCACATATTCATTTTTGTTCATATCATGAATGCTTTTACCTGCACTTTTTGGACATATAGTCATAATTACCCCATTTTTCATCCTGGCGTTTGAAATGACTGTAAACAATAAATTAAATGAATAAATGCAGCCTAAACTGTACACATTCACATTGACTTTCAGGACTTTGCTGACAAAATAATTCTGTGCAGTTTTCACTTACCATATACAGTATGTGTATGTAAAAGGTTAACTCATTTTTATGTATCTTCATCCTGAATATCATTATTATTATATTTGAGTTTTTTTATGACCATAGTTGTCTTTTGTTAGTTTGCTCCTCAATGTTAAGTGGGAATTATGTCTAAAATTAAGAGCACGGCAAAGTCTAAATGTCATCACACTCCTCTGAGTTGTATTTTTGTCTGTTCCTGTGTAGATTTGTCTATAGATGTTCCAGACTTCCTGGATCTGAACCGGCTGCGGGCCACAGGGCTGCAGGCTGGTGAAGAGGAGCTGCCCGACCTTATGCCTCCCATCGTGCTACCTGAAGACACCAGAGGTATGGATAGAATATTTTAAGTGGTAGAAATTATATGTCTGTGTGTGTGTCTGCGTGTGCATACAGGTGTCAGTATAGCTGGGATAACATTATTTCAACAACACTGCCCCTTTAATTTGTCATTTTGTTTTTCATTCATTTGCAATGCATATTGTCAAATGCACTGTGGTGCCAACATTTGGATCTGGTTCAGATATATTGTGTTTGTTTTCAGTGGTTCATTTTTTTCCACATGTAATTTACTGAGAAGGATCCCACTGGTCATAGGCACCCCATGAATCACCTACCATGACCCACAGGGGTATTTGCATTCATGCATGAATACTTGGGAGGAAAAGAAAAACACAAAATGGCACTGTTAACGACTGGGGGCATTTTTGGCCCTTCATCTTCAATTTCACAGTCCTATTATTAATTTAAAGGGCATTTCTTTCCCTGAGCACCTGTGCTTTTGTTATTCTTTCTTTACTCACATAGCGAAACACATTTTCTATTCTATTTATACACACGAAAAACCTCAATATATGAGCCTGTATATCTGATTATATCCAATATACGCGCAGGTCGGTGTTGCTTTGAGAGGTAACTAGATGTGTTGTTCCAAAGCTGCTACGTCCTTTTCAGAAGGTGTAAGTTATTTTGGACAGGCAAGTGATCCATTAAATTGTTTCTAATATGAGATTCTGCCCAGAGACACCCAAGTCTTCTCTTAAGGGCATATCGAATGGAGTCCTGTGGGAAAGGCGTGCTCAGTCAATTACTGTAAAGTTGTGTTCACAACATGGCTAAGCCTAACAAGTGATAATAATGATTTTAGAAGATCCTCTTGCAATGTACTTCCTGGGCTCTATGACTTAGCTACTGGAAACTAGTGAGCTTGTTTTAGTGCAGCACTATTATTGCTACTTTTCTGTAAACTTTGTTGCATCAGCCTATTTGCTTAGTGCTTTTTCCAGTAGTACATACAGTGTACATAAGCCTGAGCCTTTTTGTGTGCTTCTCTTAAAGGCCAACACCCTCCCTCCCTTGTTCTCTTTCTCTTTCTTTGTCTCCATCTCCTTTGTGATTGTAATTTCTATTCTTCTGTTCCTTCCTCTGCTGTTTGCAAAATTCAGTTACATCAAGTTATCACTGTCCTCCTTAATATTTTAGTAGACGTGAAGCCTAAAGTGTTCTGTACCGTCCCAAGCTTGATGCACAAAAAGGGGCCAAAGAGCAGTGCAAAAGACACAGTAACATCTGCGAGCAGCCTTAGCTGTGCTTCACACGTCGACAGACTCGAGAACTTTACAAAAATCATTTAGATGACTGCTTCTTAGGAAACCCTGAGGACAAAAACAGAAGTTTGAATATGTTTGTCTGAGTGTGCCTTAATATTTTACCACTGAACAGTGTGTGCTGTACCTGTTATCTCCAACCTCCAACCAAACTGAATATACAGTATCTACTTAAAACTCTTCAGAGCACATTAAAGCATCCTTTCTTTGAGCTTAAACTGCCTTGCTCTGGCAACACTTCATATCTATCTGTGACTGCAGCAAGCTAGGCAGCTATCTTGGAGGGAAAATGTGTAAGTATTTTTGTATGCAGTACATTTGGACGAGTTGGAAAAGTAATTGTTATCTCTACTGTGTCATTGTCCTCTGTTGACTTCCCAGTACCACTCCTGTTTCAATGGACAAAACCCAGTGAAAGTTTAAAACGAAATGAAATGTTTCTTTCACATTTATATCATGTATTTTGTCAGTTTCAGAGTTACCACTGGTCCATTATCCCTTAGCTGCTATCCTCAGTGATTAATCATTGGTCACTGTTCTGTCTCTGAAAGGCTTCAGTGCTTCTCATTGATTACACAGGACACAGATGTATCTTCCTGTACGTTGTTCGAACCACATTTCTCAGTTGGGTGTGTATTATGCATTTAGTCTTCCAGGTCATTTATAAAATTAAACATTTCTGTTATTTAATGCACAAGACTACTATAGGAATTATAAACCACATAGAAATTGATTTCTGGTTTTGGGGTCCTGGTTAATCAGATCATCCCCTTCAAGATTAAAATAATAAAAATAAAAACTAATAATATAATAAAAACTAATTTGATGAAAATATGAGAGAGGCGAAAGACGTCAGTCTGCAGTACAATGTAACTAAACAAACTGCAACTGACTTTATGCGGTCAAATTTCATTACAAATAAAAATTGCAAGTCAGCAAGAGACAGATAAAATATTGGTGATTAAAAGATAAGAAAATCACACTTGTGTCTTGTATCACTTTTTTTATCATTCTATGTGAACATGACAAAAGAAGAAGTTTTCTTTTGGGAAGACTAAAATAATACCAATAATTATTATTTTTATGGTTTTCTTTTGGGACGACTTTGCTAAAGTCAAGTGCGTTTCGTTTGAGTCTGACCCACTGAAGCTGTGATTGCAGTGCTTGGCAACAGCAGAGTTTCATCAGTGTTGTCGCTGCAGGTGGTGACGGTGCTGAACCAGGAGAGTATTCAACTTGACTTTAGCCCATCTTGCAGATTACTTGAATCTGCTCTGTCTGTAAAGTGAATTGATTAGGTTGTACAGAACACTGAATGGTTAAGGTGTACACCACATAAACTCAATATCCCTGTTTGATTCCAACTGGGGACATTTGTTGTATCCCTAATTCTCCCCTGGTTTCTATCTGCTTGTGTACTATACTGCCCTGTTCAATAAAGGTGAAAATAACAAAGACATATAAAAAAAAACATAAAACCAATGATTATGTGACATTTCATAGTCTACTTCTGCCTAAAGTATATTCTTTTTCTTCTTTTTTTTTCAGATAACTCTATGAGCTCCATAGACTGTGAGTATTTAATCTAACTTCTCTCTTCTACTCTCTGTGTTTGAATGTGTGACATGTATATAAGTTATAGCCATGGAAAATGTATTTTGGGGACCAGGCAGTGGTGATGAATGCTATAGACCATAGACAATGTATACCTGAGCAGGTGCCGCAGCTGCTCTCCACTTTCAAACTAACTTTACTTTTCCATGTTGCACTGCCTGTTGGAGCCAGACTCATTTCTCTCACTGATAAATCATCCCTCAATAAAGAAACCTCCCCCAGGGCTGATTCTCCTCTGGTCTCTTTGTTTAATGAGGCCCAAAGAGAGAGAGAGTGGTTTGGCTGTTTAAACTGAAGGGTTGATGGTGGTGTTGAGTCAGCAACTGTATGTTTTTGTTATTGATGTCAATTTGTCCTGTCCCCAGCCCCAGAAATAGACGAGGCGGCAGTAATGCAGCTGGCAGAGATGGGCTTTCCACTGGAGGCCTGTAGGAAGGCGGTCTACTACACAGGCAACATGGGCCCCGAGATGGCCTTTAACTGGATCATAGCCCACATGGAGGAGCCTGGTAAGGACACATGCTTATGGCAGTTTAGAAACCTGGTGAATATTTGATTTGTATAGTGGAAGTGAGTACATGCAAGTGTGTGAACATAGTTTAGAAAAGTTGTAACTGTAGTATCAGCAGAAAGATGAACACCACTTCCATGACTTTCACTGTTCACCCGCACAGTGAAAAGTATAATATTAACGTATAAGCCACAGTATGTATCATGCCTTCCTTTTGGAAAATACTGCTCTGATCTGTTTTATTGGTGAGTATTATTTTCAGTATTGCATGAAAAAGCAATACACTGCACTACACTTCGTAGCTCAGTGTATATCAGTGTCATCTGTTAACATACAATGATAAAGGCAGCCTCTACAGTGTCTGTATCAGTACACCGTGTATAGATATGAGTGTGAACTGAGAAAGGTCTCCAATGTTTTCTTTATATTTTTAGAGGACCCATGTGACACAAAGCAAAGCTTCTTTAATTTAAAGTGATACATCACTTTCCTCAACCAGTCCCGGTCACTAAGAACCAGTCATTTGAAATTTTAGTTATACACTGAAAGGAATTTGACTGTGAAACAAGGCAGTTAGTTCACATGTGAAGCCTGTGTTGCACTTTTGTGTGTACACAAATCTGCTAAATCACATTTCTGAAGCAAGTACGCCATCTCATTTACTTGAAGGTGCTGACACACATTACACAATATTACAAGGCACCTTTATTTGTGTGGGACCATTTAAACACAAAGGTAATTCAAAATGAGAGACCCATCACATCTCTAGTTCCTCCATTACACAGAGAGAAATCAGAGCTGTTTTTGGAAATGTCAGTTTTTGTGGCCCTTTGTTTACTGCAGGTGTTTATCTGTGTGTTTCTGTCTGCGGGACTGTCACAAGAAACTTTGTCAGAGCCGACTTTGTCTCATGTAGAGTGTCTCAGCAGTAGAGATTCTCCCCTGAGGTGTTAACTTGTGTCACTTTTTATTTCCCTGGCTGCTTGTAAAGGGCCTCTACAGTGGATGGAAATTAGAGCAGCCCCCATCCTGTTAGTTTTTAAATGGGCCTAATGCATTCATTCAGGCTCAGTAACATCAGTAAAGCGTTCCTTCCCTCTGCTGCTCAAAGGTTACTTCTTCCTATGCTTCCCCCACATTTTAGTTTCATTTCTTTCCCATCGGCATCACTTCAGCTTTTTTTTCACAACTAAATCACATATAATTAAAAACAATTCTCTTTAGTATTTCATGTGCAGTAAAAGTACCACACAACATTTATTAAAACTTCTAATAAGAGGTGCATTTCTAAAGCACACAAGGTCACTCAGTTACAGTATTATGTTTATTTTCTTACTTTTCTATCCCTGTTCTGTGAAATAAAAAGAATACTGAACAGGATCAGTGTGCATGCAAACTTAACACATGTCTTTATCCAAGGGTTGAGATTTGAACACATGGAAATTGTTGAAAGTTTATGTTAAATAATAAACTGTTTACAACTTAACTAAATGCACAAACACGCTGTGTTCAGTTATGTCTTTTATTTGACTGCCTGCAAGACAGTCTTCTTCTTACGGCATAAAGCTACTGTATAATAGGCAATCAAAAGGACACAAGACAAGGACACTGAGATAGAGACAGTAGTGGGAGATAAGTGGTATGCATTTTCATTTATGGAAAGGACAGTAATGAAGGCTCAGTTTATGACCAACCATGGAGTAATTACAGTAGGAATATCCTTGTTCCCAGGCTGAGGGTCACTTCACTTTCATTTAAATCTGTTAAAGTGCAGAAATACCAGCAGTTAAAGTATAAATGGGAGTGACTTTATTCTTAGTTACAATATATTTTATGCAGAGGCAATAACCTTTTACAGATAGTTTTTAGTGTTCAAATGTAGAAGATTATTCCTGCACTGATATAAATAATTAAGGGTTTTCTGAACTCCAACAATATCAGGAATCTAAATTTCATCCTTCCAGATTTCTAGTCAGAAATACTGAGTTATGAAATTCTCCCAAAGTCAAAAATTCTTTAGTTATGATGAAGTTAACAAAATCTTAAATTTGCATGTGTGGGTGTATTTATGTAAACGGATGAACACATATTTCTGTAGACGCGTGGACCCACTAATCTTGACAGGGTACATTTGCTTCAGACACAGCTTACAGCACCAAAGTAGTGTTCAAAATACCTTTCTAAATTGTAAGAAAGGCATTTACAACAACAACCCAATACAAGTTTCTACTTTTAAATGTTTTAATGTGCGGAAGGTTCATTATTTATTTTTTATTTATTTTTATTTATTCATGTTTATGTCACAGTCTAACGTGAAATAGCAAATAGGATGGATGGATGCTAAATTTTACCTCCAAGACAAATATACTTACTGATTGATTTAAAAATAAAACTGAGCATCTCATTCTGCAGCATATACTTTCTTTTTTATTTTAGACTTTGCAGAACCTCTCACTCTGCCCTCCATGATGGATCCTGGTCCTTCCACCAGTGACAACCCTGTGGGTGCCACCCCGCTGGGCAGCTCACCCCCTGAGGAGAGCATCGCCATCCTCACTTCAATGGGCTTCCCCCGCACTCACAGCATCCGGGCACTCAAAGCCACAGTCAGTCCTTCCCTCCCTCTGTTCACGGTTTCACTTTTGTATACCAATAAATAACTCTTTTCTATTAGCTGGCACTCAAACCTTTAATCTTTCAGTTTCTACCACCTGATGAGTCTTAATCCTTATCATTTTTATAATGATAGTACACAAAACAATCAATAACTTTGTGCACTAAGTTTCAGTGATTACAGTGATTTATTTTTTTGAATGAAGGTGGGAGCAGAAGAAGAGGAGTCTTCTGTAGGTGGTTATTAATACTGATCATGTTTCTCATACAAACAGAAACAATTAATAGGCATATGAGGATAAACGAGTACGACTGGAACAAGAGACAGTCTGAGGACAAAGGGCCACCCACACAGTTTGATAAGTGTCTCTGACAAGTGCAGAACAAAAACACAGCAGCAATGACCACCTGGCAGCACAAGCATTTAAGAAAAAGAAAACCTAACAGTTATTCATTTGTTAATTTGTGTTTTAAATAAATTAAACAGCTAACAGGTAAACACCTCATTTCTAAAAAAAACTTAATCTAGGCAATAGAACCAGAGGTGTCAAGTGTGTTCATTGCAAAGCAGGTGGTCTTTGAAAAGAGGGCAAAGAGAAGGTGAGATGATAAAAACAGAGCTCCGTCAATCATAAAAGGTGTTGGCTGACCCACTTGTTTGCATTCCAAGCTGCAAATTTAATAGGTCCTACATGTTCAGTGATTTATAGATGTCTGCTTTACATGGTGTTTACAAATAGTCCCAGCAGCATATAAACGCCACCTCTGACGCAGCCTTTCAGATTTAAGAACGTGATCTCCTATTTTATCATCACGCCTCACATGTTTATGTAAAATGTGACGTACAAAAGTATAGATTTTTTTTTCCTGTCAATCGAGAGGAGCTACAGCAAACTTATTAGCTCTTGTCTTTTGAAATGGCCCCTAACTCTCATATTTCATACTTTGTATTTCAGACTGCCCCCTCAGCAGAAATAGCTCAGCAGACTGTTAGTAATACACAGAAATAGAATCCAGGCTTCCTTGTTTATCATTCCTAATGCCATCAAACTCCCTGCCATCCACAGTGAAAAAATGAACACGTACCCCACATGAGGGGGATAGAAGTGTGAAGCAAAGAGGGGTCTCGTGGCTGGTTTATTATTAGTCCACAATTAGGAGGAAGAGACAGAAAAAAAAAGGTGGCCAACTAAACCTCATCCCCATGTGCTCCGTAGACTCATATTCTCCAGGAAACACACTTCTGTTTTGGATTCAAAGCAAACATCATCATGGGGAAGTTAGCACAGATGGATACTTACTTCCCACATCCCTGATAAATGACTGCTCATTTCATCATGTTCTGCACAGGACTATTTTTGTTCCAAGTTTGTCTAAATTTAAGTCTCAGTTTGTTCATCACAAAACAGCAAGCAAAGGAGAAAGAGAGAGAGCGAGAGAGCGGCGCAGAACGAGATAGAACATGAAAAATTTGGATCCTCAGCCCTGAATGTATCTATACATCCATTTTGTCTGCAGGCCGTCAGTCCTTTATGTGATAATGTTTCCTGTTACTGCTAGTATTTCTTCTAATGTTTGTGCTGCTCCAGCCACTTTATGTGCAGAGAAAGATTTTCTCAACAACAGCTAAAATAAAGGTTTTATTATTCATAACATTATTATAAAACTAGTTAAAAAAGTTGTTGATTACAGATTTTTAAAGTAGATTTTAAAGTACATTTTGCTTGTTAAACCCGGCAAACTCATCTAATGTTGCGGGTGTTCCAATATCTTTCAGAACAACAACCTCGAACGAGCACTCGATTGGATTTTCACCCACCCAGAGGAAGAGGAGGAGAGTGATGCCCTTTCAGACATGGCCGACACGGAGCCCAACGACAATGCTTTCTCCAACGCCACCTCACACAGCGACTCTACACTGTCTCCAGACAGAGAAGCGTCAGGCCCACGAGTCAAAGACGGACCAGGACGTGAGTCCTGACTTCACTCATTATAGCGCTTATAGCGTGATGATTTTATTTATTATTCTATTATTGCCTCTTGTTTACAGATACATTTAATAATCAAATCTAATTCTAGTTAATTAGCAACGCAGACACTGTGACTCTTAATCTTTTCTATTAATTATGTGTATTTTTGTTGTGTGTTCATGTAGGCCTACACAAATAATGCTAAAAACAATGATTTCTTTTTTTCAAGTTCCTTATGTGCAGCTTAAATGTCCTTATCTAAACCACCCTCTTTAATTTAAAACAGGTATATTGGTATATTAATTAATCACAAATTTATGACTTTTCTGTTTTTTAGGTTATGAGCTCTTTGCCTTCATCAGCCACATGGGAGCGTCCACAATGTCTGGACATTATGTTTGCCACATCAAAAAGGAGGGAAGGTGAGTTGTACACATTTTGATTAAATTATATTTATTAGTTTGTTCAATGTGGTACAAAGCTGCCAGAAGATTGTTCATCAAAATGAGGGACTGTACTGTTCAACAAAAAAGTCAGTTTTAATGGATGTGTTTTCTTTCATATCAGTGATCTCTCATTTATTTTTCACAAAAGATATATAGTTTCATTATTAAGCTTTTGCCACCAGACGTCTGAAAATGAATTATTCACAATCACAGTCTATTTAGACTGAATGGAAAATTTTTTTTTTTACCCATTTCCTTCGTTCTCTGAGTCTGTTTTTAAATAAGTGACACACACAGGATGTCAAACGGCACAAAAATAATGTGTACCTTCCTCAAATGTTCCTCCTCCTGCAGGTGGGTGATCTATAACGACCACAAAGTGTGTTTGTCAGAAAGGCCTCCAAAAGCCTTTGGCTACGTCTACTTTTACCATCGACTGTCAAGCAGTTAAACCAACCTCCTCAACACCCCACCTCCACCCCGCAACCTTTAAAGAACCACAGTCTTTCATTCAGAAGACCACTGTAATGACAGCCGTGGTGGAAACAATGGAAATAACCTCTCAGACCAGCTGCTCGCCTTAATGTGATGTCAGGAGCAACCAGGAACACTGGTCAGAAAGGGAAAGCAACATGCTTTTTGTGAATTTGTGTTTCGTTAAGCTTTAAACGTATATTTCAGTGTTAATGTTAAAAAAGACAGCATAGGTACAGAGGGGTTGTGCAATTTCCACTTCTGGATTGCTCTGTACGCAAAATAATGTCACATATCAAATCTCATTGTTCCTCCTCTATGCCTTCAGCTACTGTGCCAGTATTTTCAAAGTGGTACATTTTATAAATGTGTTTTGATATGGCAGTGCTTCACTGCCAGCCCTGAGATGCTCTGAAAATGCAACAACAAACAAGGAATTACTGTGCTGCTGGTGACTTCACATTTTACTTTGAAAGAAAAAATAATGTTTTCATTCCCTGGTAATTAAGGGAACACCAAGAAATCTTAAAATATTTTTGGCTGGGTACTGAGAAAAATTACCAACATACAGTATTGTATGCAAGTTTCTGAATGAAGGAGAGCACCAAGAATAATAATTAATAGTTTATTAATCCCCTTGTGGACAGGCATCAGAATTTTAGGCGTTGAAGGGTTCAAGATTTGTGTAGACATGAAAAGGGGGAACCGGGAGCCAAACCACCAAACCTGGGGTTTGTAAACAACTGCTCCATGGTTGCCCCATGAATAGGCAATGAAGCTCATGAATAGGTGTAAACTAAACTACATTAAATATACATTACTAGTGTGTGAATAGTGGCTCAAATTTTCCCCATATTTGCTTGAGATGATGTACGTTTGTCACTTTTAGGGTGGAATGTTCTGCTCTTATATGTGGTACACTGGCTGAATTGTGAAAATAGAGGTAATATTTCACTTACTTCACTGAACACACTTTTTAAAAACTAAATCAACATCTTGTTTTGCACCTGGTGCAGTAGAAGTCAACTGTATTCACCAGCAACAAGCAATTGAATGTGGTATCTTAAATTTCAACTTCAGTACTGCTCAACCTGTTAAATCTTGAAGTCCTCAGTGAATTTCCTTTTTTTAAATTATTTTTTCTCAAATTGAAAAATATATATGTAGTTGGCAACAAAAAAGTTTCTCTCCTGCAGCTGGTCCACTTGGGTTCCTTTATCACTTTGACAGATTTAGACTGTGACCCAGAAGTTAAAATGAATGTTCCCGTTGACCTGTTGCCACTTTTTACAGGTCAGTAAATTCAATTATGCATCTGACGTTTTTTTCTAAAGCAATATGCACTACAACCAAATCTTTTT
This sequence comes from Ctenopoma multispine, assembly GCA_034779795.1. Taxonomy (NCBI): domain Eukaryota; kingdom Metazoa; phylum Chordata; class Actinopteri; order Anabantiformes; family Anabantidae; genus Ctenopoma; species Ctenopoma multispine. The sequence goes on along the minus strand of JAUYWH010000020.1, from coordinate 12,784,753 downwards.
TGAACATACTGTATGATAACAACTAAACGTTGAACCGTGTCTCCTCTAAACTGTTTTCTTTATTATATGCGAACAGACATGTTGCAGTGCTGAATGTATAACTCCATGGTGCTCACTGCAAACAAAACCTCTTCAGCTTTAGTACCTAAAAAAGTGAACATAGAACTGGCCCTTTGCTGTTGAGTCACTGTAAGATCATTATCCACCAAAACTCCTCATATATCTGCTCAGTATGTTCTTCTATCTGCAGGCCAACATGTGGGCTTCTTAGTACATTTACAGAATCTTGACTGTCAACAACATCTCAATATTTGAGTTTATATCTGGAATTGATATCATTTCTATGCTCCATAAAACTGGACTTCAACCTAATTCTGTGGGTTGCAACTCACAAAGAGAATGTAATGTTGCAAAGTGCTGGTATTTTGTCAGCGGCATGGACACTTTATTTAGCTCATTATTCTACCTTTTTATAATTGCAATTTTTAGTTATTACCTCTCATTTAAGGAGAAGACTTTTGGCAGTAAATTGGCATTTCCTAACAGTGTTGAAAGTAAAAAAAAAATCATAAATTGTAAAAGTGGGTGTTTGGAATATCATTGTCCTTAAAAACTGTCTCACCTTGAGGGCCTACGTCCTCACAGACAAAATATAATCATCATCATTGAAGATTATTTCTGTAGTGCTCTCCTATAACAACACTGTGTCTAGACATCCCTGAGCAGAGCTTCAGTTTTATTAAATCTCAACCTCTCATCCTCATTAGATATTACTTGATAAGCTGCTGCAGTGATCATTGCCTATGCAGCTCTCTATGCAAGTCTTGCGTTTCTGCCGTTCTTCCTATAAATTTATCTCAGAAACCCTGTGTCAAATCCTCGTTTCACCAGTGGTAAGGTGATAAAGTTGATGTTTGGTTTAATGATGTTTAGTCATAATGTTCTCAGAAACTCTGTGCAATTAATTTTAATTTTATTTCTCGGCACCTTTTGTTCCCTGCTCATCCTCCCGACTATGTTATTGTCTTTGTGTTTTTGTCTTTATGTTTCAGCTTTCCCTTCAGCTTGGTCTCTTCCATTCTTCTCTACGTTGTTAAAACGTAACGGTTCAGTTTGTCACAGAAAGGGTTTTTCACTGTCAGCATGTGCACTAGACGTTGACATTTAGTCATTTGGATTGTACAATTGTACTTTTGTGAGTTTTATTCTCTTTTTCATTTAACTAAATGACAAAAAGGTTCTTCACCGGTTTTTACTCTGTTGCCCTTTTGCAGACAAGTTTGTGCCGGTTCTGTAGTTTTCTTTACATAGTTTTCCTGAATTGGTTACTTTAAGTTGACTTTTGTAACTCATATGTTTATCCAAATATGGCTTAAGTGTATGTGAATAGAGTCACGACAGTACAGTGTACCCAATGACACTGTTTACTTACAATGTTTGGATAATTTAATAAACTACACCTTTGTTGAGACTCGGCCTCTTCAGCAACAAACAAGAAACTGCAGTTCAAGTGCAACTGTTCTTTAAGGAAAAATAAGACACAACCATAGAATATATAACAACAGTTTATTTTAAAAGATTACTTTCATATTGTACGTTTCAAAGGTGCTAATGCTTTCCTTGTGATTATACAGGGAGAGTAATATGCATTACAGTAGGTGTTTCAATAAATGAATTACTGTATATAAAGTATATAATTTCTAAGTTCATTCATCAAAATATCATTTTATTCATATATGTCTGATGCATTGATAAATAAACTAGAACAAACTGCCTTTGTACACATGAATTAAAGGAGTGAAGAAAGAAATGTACATGTAGTGATAACTTATATGAACCCCAACCAATGAAGCCATTATTTAAATTCTATATAGAGTGTGGAAGAAGACACATCTATAAACTGTTATGACCACATTACTATTAACAAATATAAAAAAATGGAAAAACCAAAGTGTTCAAAGATTAATACATAAATAGGTGGTAACTAGCAGGTAAGGCAAAAAGTATTAAAACAATTTACTCAGTATCACAAAAGAAAAAAAAAAGCCTTTGTAAGGAACCACAAAATTTTTATTTGAATTTCTTTTCACAATAACATACTTAATACCATCAGTTTTATTTCAAAATATCCCTTCAAAGACCACTGTATTAGTTAATAATAGAACTTTTCCTTTGAATATAAAAAACATATTTCTGCAGTGCTCTCCAATAACCAATCCGTTACCTGTGATTGGCTGTTGGAGACCAACAGATCTGTTAGTGGTTGTTGCTTCAAGCTGACATCCAAGTAGATAACTAATAAAAGCAGTGAAGTTTTATAATAATGGGATGTTGTAATAATAATCATTTTGAACACTTTGGGTCTCCATATATAAAGCATTGTGGATGGAAGAGTGTATGTACTAAAAATGTTAACATAACTGATTTTAATGCTATTTGATCTTGTGACCTTGATTTTAAAAATAGTTCAGAGAAAAATGTTCTAGTAAATTCCATTTCTGTTTATATTGTATGGGTAACCAGCACAAATAAAGCTGTAATGCTTTATATGACATAATTGAACAGTTTACAGTTTTACAGTAGCTTAATGACTGTGTGCGTAAGAATATATTGACATAATGTTGAGCATGACCAAGTTTCAACACTAAAAGCACTTGTTATTAATAGGTAGGTAGCTTTATAGGTTGGGGGTATTGCAGTGGCTACTATTATGTTTATAATTTGTAGAAGTCATTATTATAAAATTTCTACAGAATATAACTATGATTAGCCGCTTGTAGCAATGTAACAGTATTCAAGTTCTAGTATGTTTACAAGAAACTAAGTGTGTTCACGCTCATTTCTCTGCTTGGGGATTGCACACCCACATGTTCTATGCAAGAAAGAGCATTTTGTGTCAAATATATACTGAATATATACACCACTCTTTGTAAGGTTTCAAATTTTAAAAGTGCATTGTAGAAATATTGCAAGGAAACCTCATGTTATATTTAATTTTTATACATTAGTGGGAGAGAAAGAAAGCACTTTTATGTAATTCATGCATACAAATGACAATAGCATTAAAAAATGTAGACGCATGCAGTCTGTTACTCAGGGGCATGCGTTAAGCTAGGTGAGTTCACCTGAGAAAGTACGGTAGTAGGTTCTACAAAAAGAAAATTATCACCAGGCATCCTATCTCAATGCACTGCAGTATAATTTACACAGTAGTTTAGATTTTAAGCCAGCAATTTCTTTAAAAAAATAAGTTTTCATTTTTAACACAACTACAGTATCTTGAAATGCAAAAAGTGAAGGCTTACAACCTCATAAGAAAATTAGAGCTGATTTTGGAACTTTTATAAGTAATCAATGTTTTCAGTTTCTACAAGTTCACTATTGACACAAAAGACATCTGGGAGAAATATGTGTTCACACCTACAAATGAGAAATACTGGCCTTAAGAACAACTCCCATGTTTCTCAACATTTGACATTATGTATTATGTAGATTGGTTTTATGGTTTGTGGAAACAGAGAATGCAAAATTTGCACATTCACCAGAAGTGACTGTGGTGGTTGTTAATGGAAACAATGTTGAATGCTGAAACAGATGTTTCAACACAGACATAAACAAGAGTATAAAGTTATGCTGACTCTATGAGGTTCTACATTGGCACAGTGGTGCTTTCTTGTTTATTGTTAGCATGCTAACAACCGCTAATCAGCATTAAACACATCAGTGGCTGACGTCATTAGTTTTGCATGAATTTGGTCATACTCTGGAGTACTAGACAAATGTTGATAATGATGCTAGACTAAAAAGTCAAAAGTTATATTATATTCTAGGAAGACAGGAGTGTTTTTTATTTTAATTTTATAGCTATCCATCATAGAATAGGGATGGGGAACCCATGCTCCTCGAGGCTTGCTGCCCTGCTTGTCTCCAGTTTCTGATTGACTCAACGCACTTGATCCATTTAATCAGCAGTGGGTAGGGCAGGGATAGTTGGAAAACACCAGGGCATTGGCCCTCAAGGAAAAGGGTTCTCTACCCCTGCCAACCATGTGGTGCTAGAACAAAAGATCAGATAGTTTTCACATTTGGTTCCGTCATGTGAGGACCATGAATGTATGTACCAAATGTCAGGGCAGTCCATCCAGTAGTTACTGAGACATTTCAGTCTGGACCAACTGAAAGACCAACATTGTCTTCCATAAAGCCATGCTGCTAGCAAGCCTGAATATAACTCATTTAATAGTAATGAAATACTTGACAGGAAAAACACTGATGGACTGCTAGATACCATCTGTTTTATTTCAGTAATAAGCTAAGCTGTTCAAGTCTGCTTTTATCATCATCCAATCTTTCATAAAGCAAAATAAATTTGTGCATCTTTCTCTGCTTTGGCCTCATTGCCTTTGCCATTGTACAGCCCATAGTGAGCTCCCCGCTGATGCAAATTGTTAGTGGCATGCACATATGTGCTGTGTCTCACTGGGCTCCTCTGCCTCCTTGATCTATTAAACATGGTTGGCCACAGAGGCTATGTGCCAACATTTTTTTAAGTATGTAAATGCAGTAACTTCTCATATGTTTCAAGCTGAAATAACATTTTACTGGTTATGTTGGAGTTCTAGTACCACTGGATAATAATGTAATTTGTTCGACAACAGTTACAGGTAAATAGGACCATTTCCTTCTGAAAGGGCATCTAAGTTTAGTTTATATGAGAACATAAGTGTATATTTAAGCTTGGCAGTGAATTTAATGGCTGCAACTGAGGTCAAAAACATATTAACATATTTACTTAATTTCCTGGAGGAACCTTCCCGAGGGATTAATAAAGTTCTATCTATCTATATTGTTAAACCACAGGGTTATACAATATAAAGGCTACACTAAAGGCTAGGTGAATGGTATTTTTGAATGTGAGACTGCTGACCAAACTTCTCTTGTGAAAAAAAAAACACTAGTGCATCCATCACCCATAGTTTCCCAATGAAACACACTTCTTATACACACCATGACATCAGCACTATACAGTTTGGGAGATGAATAGCTCTCGCGCTTGTCTCTGGTTCTCCCTGATAGCACTGGTTCCAAGCACAGACTCACCACTTCCTTTTAGTCCACTGAGGCAGACAGGGACAAACTGACAATTCAGAATGGTAACATAAAGCATGACCTTTTGCATAGGATCTGAGAATAAAAACCACTTTCTACAGCACACACAGACTGTTAAACACCAAAGTGCTGAGCTGTACAGCAGAGCAGATTATCTATCATTTACTCTGTTGCATGGTGAGGAGTGTGATGCTCACCTCACCACTAGCAGCAGTGATGCAAGTGAAGCTGTCAGCTAAAAAAGCGTCTTTTTTTTTTTAAAGAGAAAGCTTTGCTGAGGTGGTGCAGAAGATTTATCTGGAACAGGAGAATCACTGCATTTCATACAATCGTGTTTTCTGCAGTTGCAAGATGAACTGATGTTCTGAATTATCATGATGTGAATAGATGTTTGTGTGCAGTGTTCTGCCCACGATTACATCAATATTTAATTCATGCATAATGGTGGAGGCAAACTGATTTAATTAAATGCATGAGCATGGCTGTCTCTGGGGGCACAGCAAAGATACATATGACTGCATTAGAAAATACCCCAAGCTGTTGTCATTAGCCTACACATATTTTACCTGTAATGTTATTTTAGTGTATTGATATTAATACAGTTGGGAAAATGAGGCTATGATCATTAAATGTTAGAGCTGAGGTCAGCCCTGAAGTTAAATAAAAAAAATGACATTTTTAGACCTGTAACAGAATGTTTTCAACACTAGTGAAAGTTTTACAGATCAATGTTATCCAGCTTTTGTCAGCATAAAGGGAACAACGATAAGCTAGGAGCCAAGACCAAAAAAAAAAAAAACCCAACAAAACAAAAATTAATGGCTCAGCAAGCTTTTAAGTTCAAAAGACGGCAGTTATTTAAAGAAAATTAAACCAGTCTGATAATGGCTTTGTGTTTTTGAGCCGTAAAAATAGTATAAATAAATATTGTTGTTCGCATGCATTTGAGTAAGGCTTTCCAACCCGGCTTGCACATTCCATTTGGGTTGAGGAAGTTATTTGTTTGTCAGAAGTGCAGAGGGAGAACTTCTAAAAGTATGTTCGTTTTCAACAAGAATCCATTTATGAAAATGCTTATTCATGCAGTATCATTCTTCTCCACTGAAAGAGGGTGAAAACAAGCCAGGAACAGAATTTGGAGTTCCAGGTCATATGGTGCAGTCTTTATCGTTTGCTTGCTAAAACCAGCTTTCAGGAGTGTGAGACAGTCTTGAGTCTATGAAAGTAACTGGATAACAAACCCATTTTTCCAACCTCAAAACCTCATCTTTCCTCAGCAAGCAGCATGTGAGGGTTCTTCTGTGAGAGTCTGAAAAGTCTGTCTGCTCGTCTCTCCCGGCTCAGCTCTGTTCCACTGGATGACTCAGTTTTTAATTGATGTGTTCTCTAAGGCATTGCTCGTACAATCTTTGCCTGTCCTTGTGCTCTTCAGGGAAATCACAAATTGCAGTGCAAATCCATCACAAAGCAGATACTTCAAGCACTTGGTAGAACCTGTCCTCAGAACTGCTCCAAGGTACGTGGGAGAAAAATACAACATCTTTGATGTCTGTAGTTAATTTTTACGTGCAAAAAAAACACACTATTGTCTTTGACATCAGATCTAGTCCATTCTGATGTGTGCACTTTGGGCTTTTGGCTGTTGGGTAAAAAATGAAGAGCAAGTGAAGGGGGAGATGCTGTCATCACTACCTCCCACTCCTCAAATGTCTAAGTTGAAGGCTCGCATGAGAAGATCCAGGTCACCAATATTTGCAGCCTGGAAGAGCTCAGGCTGGTCCATCATAGATAAAGCTATCCTCAGAGCAGCCCAGATGTTTCCAGACATCACCTGGTGGGACTGCTGACGACTTTGGCTTTTCCTCTGAAGGCTTAAGGCAGTCAGGAAGTTGCTGGCCGCCTCTCTGGGGAACCAACAATAAATGCAATCAGTTTAGTTTAGGAGATGAAGAAACATGATTTATAGTAAGTCTCTTGAATATACTGTTTAAACATATGGTCCAGAGTTAACTGATTGTTAGCATGCTACTGTAGCTAGGTCCAAAAGCTAATGCTACTGTGAATATCAATAAGCTCAGTGTGTGAAACATTTAGATTCTTCTCTGTTTCTGTGTAGATATGCCTTAAAGGGTAATCCAATTTTCATTCATCAATTTACTATCCTGCCTTTGTTTCACTAAACGAGCCTATTCAAGGTAGGTGTGAGGTGAAACCAACCTGGAGGATATATTTGTGGTCACTAACCAACTTCACTCAGATTGATAAAGTTCTGTGGATGCAGAACGAAACGTCTCTACTTAGAAGAAAGAAGTCCAGTTGCCATGACTCAATCCTCAGACAACTTTACCTGGATGACTGAGAATCTTCACAGACATCAATTTACTAAAGAAAATGATCAAAACAAACATATTTGTGTGGCAAAAGTAGGTGAAGAAAATTATAGGTATGTGAATGTATCGCAACAGAAACTGGCTCATGCTGCAAGACAACAACCATAAACATGAGACTGTAAAATTACAAGAAATGCAATGTTTTGGAAAGGCTGAGTCAAAGTCCTGACCTGAAGCAGGAAGTTCATGCAAGGAAGCAAACCAACATCCCTGAGTTTAAACCGCTCTATAGGAAGGAATAAGTTAAAATCCCCCCAAGCCGAGGTGCAGGGTTCAGATCACTTTTTGGCACGACACCTGATTGGCTAATCGGAAGGACCGGGAGAGTTCCCGGTGGCCACGAGGACCAGTGTCCCTATCTGCAGTCGCACTTTTTATTAATTTTTTACCATAGCCTCACTCTTTTTATTCATCATTTTACCATAGCCTCACTCTTTTTATTCATCATTTTACCATAGCCTCACTCTTTTTATTCATCATTTTACCATAGCC
>JAUYWH010000020.1:12770815-12773303 GCA_034779795.1 Ctenopoma multispine | reverse complement strand
CATGTTTGTGGCTGTAATGTGACAAAATGTGGAAAAGTTCAAGGGGGCCGGATACTTTCGCAAGCCACTGTATGTCTGCATGCATGTAATTAGTAAACACTGGAGAGTTTACCATGTTTGAAAGACCTGATCAAGTGCTCTATAGGACTTAGCCAAGCAGTGACAGCATGACAAAGCAGTGTTTATGGCAGCCAGCTATAATTTGCTTTGTTATTGTAGCACAACAACAGGAAAGCGTTGTGGAGTATTGCACAGTTTTAGAAAGTAACCTACAAGGGTAATTTAAGGTGAGCAAAGTTACATCACACAGGGTGCCCTTGTCGTTGTTTCTCACCTGCAGGTAGACGGGAACATAGAGAGGTCGTGGTCGGCTACAGTGTAGGGGTCCTTCATCTCTGGCTAAGCCTAGCAGCGGGATATAATTATCTCCCTTTGTGTTCAGAGCTATTTCTCCAGCAGGGGAGAAGCTATTACCAAGTCAAATGTGGGAGGTTGGATTTAACAGTGAGTAATATTCGTGCCACCCTGAGATAGTGCTGAGAGGACAGTGACTGATTTGGATGAAGGAGATGGAAGAAAAGTTTGTGGTTGTATTTGTGTGCGTTCTGTTGTCTATGTGTGTGTTCAAGCATATTAAATGTGGGCCTAGCTTTTTGCTTTGTGTGTGTGTGAGCGCTATATCTCACTCCACTGTTGTGAGTAATCATGAGTGAGAGCGTATGTCAGTCAAGAGTTCATGTGGATGGATTTGGCAGCTCCTTGCTTCAGATGTTCGTGCAACAGTTTAATGTGCGTCACTGTTTGCATGAGCTCTCCCTCGGTATTTGTAGCTCCATCTCTCTAAGGATGTGTGCTTCATGTGTTTGCATGGGAACCTGAGGTGTGTGTGATGCATCATGGGTTTTAGAGTATGTGTGTCGTGTATGTACTAATCACACATGACACTAGTCACAAAATTGAGCTAAGTTACAGACACACAAACGTCTTGTCATTTATTGGAAAAACAATATTTGGTTTATTTAGAAAGTCATTTGCTGCCATATATTGCATTATGTTATGTTTTCTAATCTTATGAAGCAAATGAGTGATGGTGCTAAAATATTTTTGTCTAACAGTGGATATACACTACCAGTCAGAAGTTTGGACACACATAGAAATGAAAATGTTTGTGAAAGAAAACCAAGTTTCATAACATCAAATTGATCAGAGTGAATGTGTAGACATTGTTCATGTTGTAAATGACTATTGGAGCTGAAAACAACACATCTTAAAGGAATATTTACATAAACATACAGAGGCCTAAATTCCTCAAACATTAGTACTGTCTTCTAATAGCATGTTATGTTTGCAAATGCAAATGTATTAATTTAAAAGCGTAACTGATCATTAGAAAACCATGTGCATTGATGGTAACACAACATAAGACATGTATCTTTTCATTAAAAACATGGTAATTCCTATGTGTGTCCAAACATTTGACTGGTAGCATACAAATGATCAATCTAACTACGTACTGTTGGAGAAAAATACTCAGTAGTATAGTTTCAGAGGTTTCTTTTACCATCATTACAATAGTTCACAATTAAAATAGGCAAACCAATTAAATTTCAAAGTTATTCATTCAGCTTGAATAAGTTTGTCTCTAAAGTGACACTATTTAAAGATGAAAAAACATGTATTTCAGTAATTATTGCATTTATGTCAAATTCTAAGATGCTTTTAGCTTTGATAATGAGTGGAATATTCATATCTTCTCATGCTGCCAGTAACATAATGACCTATCAAGAGCAGCCAGCTCCCCTGGCTTCCTAAGAGGCGAAAACAAATAAACTATTTTGTAAACACGTCATTGAATATCTGAATGAGCTTCTGATCAGCCAGAAGTTATATTTCATGAAGACACAGAGGTTAGATCCTTGACATATTGCAGTCCCAGCTTGAGTCACGCAGCTGTCAGACAAGTTGTCTCTGCAAGGAAAACCAGTGAGTTCCATGCGTTCACCAACTGCAGCTTACAGTTATCTAGTAGCCTGCTTCCACCACAGTAAATGATGAGTGAAGAACAATATATATTAGATTTATCTCAGCACTTCAGCAAATACAAAAAAATGTAAATTGCCAGATATAAAGTAAAGTCAAATTTAGTGTACTGCATATATCCCAACATCACAAATGTGCCTCGTGGGACTTTATGCTGTGTATGGCATAGTCACCCTCTGGAGAAATGTGTGTCAATACCACACTGTGGAGCTTGTGTGTTATAACTTAAGATATGCTGTATTTAAGCATGCTGTACAATACAGGTTATGTATTCTCTTTGTCACATATTTCCAGTGCGTGTATTTCATAAGTGATTACCAAAAGACTGGTCTGTCATAATTTATGTTCAGTTTTAAGATAAAATGATCTTAAATTGTTTATTTTCTCTACCCACTGACACTGGAATCGTATTTCTGCCTGCAGCGCATCCCTGACTCTGGAAAGTATT
>JAUYWH010000020.1:12748315-12768315 GCA_034779795.1 Ctenopoma multispine | reverse complement strand
TAATCTCACTTCATACCCAAACGCTCTCCTCACAGATGGAGCTATTACATAATAAACAAAGAAGAATATACACTTTATAAACTACCTGATGTGTGTATTTTTTTTTTTGGGGGGGGGGGGGGGGTATACACATGTCATGACACTGTTTTAGAGGTGAAAAACAAATGATTTGCATTCTTTTAAAACTGCAATGTTTTTTTGTATTTTTTTCTTCTCCTGAATGCTCTCTTGCATTTTCACTTGTCACTGTTCACACCCAAGATAGGTGCAATTTTGGGCTTTAGCAGTGTTATGAATGAAAGTGGGACGCCTCCCATTGAGGACCGCAATCACCATCCTTGTGGCGCCTCTCTATTTTAAGAAAAAAAATCACACAATCTTTCCTTCCAGTTGCAGGTTAAAGCACTTTCCTAACAGTAAAGTGACATTGTTCTTCACTGAGTTACAAATATAACAAAAACTTTACATCAGAATTTGGTTTTGTCTTTTTGTTCTTGCTGGATACACTGCTGTCAAAAAGTTCACTGAAAGCTCTCAGGCAAATTTCATACGCTGGGCTTCATCTTTTAACATGATATTTCCACAGAGTCCCACTTGTGCAAACATATGGTATCCCCAAGCAGTAACGGCTGACAACTTCGCCACATCTGACAGCGATTTTTGATTTTGGAACTTTGATGCAGTCGTTTCTCCTTACCTCTGGAGGGAGACAATCGCTGCTTGCTCATTCTCATTTTCAGCCTGGGTGGTCCCCAACACTTGCCAAGCCTGCAGGGAAACAAAATACAGGTAACAGTAAACGGCAGGGTGGGAACTTGAAGTCCATAGCCGGAGATCTCAAGGGGCTGAAACACAGTTGCAGTGGCTCAGCAGCATTTGTCAGGCACCATGATTGAGACCCTGCACACAAAAATGCCAGAGACAGAGGAGCTCCTAGATATTCAAAACTCCACATGATGTCAAACAAGGGCACATGCAATTATAATGACAGTGTTTAGATTGGAGGCTCGTCCTTAGAGACTCTCACATTCTGCATTTAATCATCCCAGCTTTAGAAGCCATTTAATTATTAATAGTTATCAGAGATGGCTTGCTAACATTCTGCTTTATCTCTTTAAATAAGCTAAGTGATAATATAGGTGAGGACTCATTTCTTTAGAACTGAACTGGTAAATTTGTACCTCACAAGAAAATGTATCATTTTGATAATATATTTTTCTTTTTTTTTCTTTTTTTATATACCAAAAATATTTGTGTTTTGGGTGTTGATCAGACAAACCAAAACACTGAAGATGTCACAGTGGTGGAGAGTTTTTGCAACATGTGATTTTGCTTAATTAATCTGTGTTTATCAAATATCTGTGTCTACCATGCTCAGTATATACATAGCAAAAGAAGACTTAATATTGATTGATTGTATGGAATACAATTTTTTCTTTTACACATTAACAGCCCACTGACTAAGGCCCATCAAATTTTTCAACGAGTACTTTCTTTCAATATTGAAAGTCCCATTTCTGAACTGGCTGGTCTTGATTTACTGACATATGAACAAAATCAGCTGATGATTTTACTAAAGATGTCCGTTTCTGTTTTGAGAGTTTTTGGAAATAGTTACAGAGACACCTGGTCCTCGCGGATTGTTCAGAAATGTTATAGAGTAATACCTCTTACGATCATGTAGATGATCTTTGGCTACATACAGCGGCATTGTACTGAAGCCTGTCCCTCCACCCAATTGCACAAAGCACACACACCGATAAAAGCACATTTGTTCTGTCATCAGTTTGAATAATGGAATTGATCCAAGCTGCTGTTTGACATTTTAAGCAGTGACAAGTAATCTAGAGCACGAGTGGAAAAAGTCCTGTAGTTAATGGATCACCAACAGCGTTGTTCTCTTGGATAGATAAAAAAATAAAAAAAAGAAGGGTGGCCAAATGTGGGGAAACACTGAAACACAGATTACTTGTATTCTCTGACCTATGGTGCAGAACCTGAAGATCATTGATTTTTCAGTTGTTGGACAAATTGATTAATTGACTAATCAGTTCAGCTGCGTTGTGAATATTGAGATTTTCCTCGAATGTTATGGTCTGAGAGGATTGGTAGCTGATGTGTGCCAGCGCTGGCTCACATCAGGAAAACAGAAAGTACCCTTCAGCTCAAGAGGGTATAAAATGATGTAACTAACCTCAAATCCAAAATGTGAGATTATGAGATTACTTCTTTTTATTTTGTGTCTGTAAGGGCACACTTAATAACCTGTTCTGAAGCAAATCTCTATAGATGCTTTTTTTGTTCCACTCTGTGAAATGAGGGGCGAAATTATTTCTGAATGATACAGAGGTCTTCACAGTGGGGCAATAAGCCACTAAGCACACTAGCAGGAATTTTGGAATCGTATTAGTTCCATACACCCCGGGATAATCCTCTCCTCGGAATAACTGGCACATTTCTGTATATTCCAGGGGATTCCAAAAGTACTTTGTATGAAGGCTTTGCTCTTTCAGCCTGCAAAGAGGTCACTTCTTTTGAAATGGGGTGAATACAAACAGGAGGAAAAACCTGCAGAATGAGCTATTATTCAGCTCACTGGGCAGATGGAAATTTTCTTTAAGAGTATAAGCAAGTTGAGTATTTTTGCTACAGTAAACAACTCTTTCAACAGGAAAAAAAATAACTTGCCCTTGACGGCAATCAGCATCTACTAGCTTATGGATGCTTCCTATTAAATCTGTTTCTCTCTGGTTTCTTCTGTAGCTTCTCTAAGCATGAGGTAGAGTAAGCGTGAATTTACCCTTAAATTTGCACTGAAAACTCTAGTGCTTCAGTCTGGTTGACTGGTGCATTGCTGCAGCTTAATAAGCCATCTGTATAATAAATGTGTGCAGTGCTCCTTTCCTTTAAATTCACCCCCAGCTGTAAATACACATATCCATTGTCAACTTGACTGGTTGAATTAGGAATAACCAGTGTGTGTGTGTGCATGTGTGCGCGCTAGATGAATTCACCTCTGAGTCATGAGGGTCCTGCAAGACAGCTGCTTCCAGTAAAAGCACAGCGTTTGGCAAGTCTCCCTCTCGAGACTTCTTTAGTCCCTCTTCAAATGCGTTAGGCAAGTCCTTATAAGGATTATCTGTGTGGAAGTAGTAACCCTGTCAGGAAAAAAAAAAACAGGGACAGTGGCAATGTCAGTTTCACTCTTTCAAATTCAAACAAGGGTTACTGTCTTGTGCAGTTGTAAATTTAAGCAAAGCTCCAGCAGTAGGAATCGATCTTTCCTGCTTCACATCAAACCTGGGCACTGCTCCCTGGGGTTTGTCTGTTCTCTTTAAATGTTAAACTTTGCATTTTCAAATTGTGATTACCCTGGTGTGTTGTTGCCAGTTTCTGAGTGTGATTACTCTGAAATGGCTTTCTTTAAGAACTAGCTCTGCACTGGCATAAAGTGCAGTCCAGATCTCAGAAAACTCTTTGCTAATTATTGAGCTAATTGGCTTAATTAAGTCAAAACTAATTTTCCTTGTCAACTCAAGAACAGTGAATAGTTGAAACAGCTTCATACTTCTCCCTAAATAATTGAAAACGTGATTATATTGTTGTGGGGAGTTAACATTTATGATTATAGTGTGTTGTGTGGTGGACTGCATGTGTGTGTGACCAAGTTTGACTGAGTCTAATGTGTTGGTTTAGACAACAAAAGTGCTTTGTTTAAGAATAGAAGATTGTGTGTAAAGTTTTTCTCTTTTAAAGACCACAATCTTTCCTTGGTTCCTATCCCAACTATATTTAATGGCGTAGTCACAAAATTCTTGTTTTGCAAGATCGGATATTCTGACAAAAAGTGAATGTTGAAGATGAAAAGGTTGAAAAGAAAATCCCGACTGTATGTTTTACTGATATTTAGTATCAATGTATTTGCAATTTTCCATTTATGTTAATTGTCAACATACCCTCATGTTAATAGAATATTTTTAACCTACAGTATGTAGAGTAGATAATATGATCTGCAGATTTGTATATTAATAATTTTTTTTTTTTTTAATTTTACATTTGCCGTAGCATTCTACACTATGTACTATAAGAAGGATTAATGGAGGTCAGTGCCTCTTGATCAACTCTTTTTTTAGCCCAGAGTTGATCAAGAGGCACCACCTCATGGTTCGTGCTGTTACACTGTTGAACTGGAGAATAGGGGCATTTGTGAGCTTTCATAGAAAGACAAAGCGATCTTTTCTGTTGAAATGTATGTTTACATACAATCAAAATAAAAGTACGTACAGTAAATATACAATACTATAATCAATGTAGGTTAACAGGTTTTCAGCCATGCTGTTTAGTCTACATAGGTTGATCTCTACAGTGTCCTAAAGATACATTTCTGCACATGCTGATCGTAACATTTGAATGATGGTGACCTTCTCGTGTGGGGAGACAGTTGAGGGAATCTGCGCCTGCTCATTCTCTGTCAGCCAGTTCCGCCGAGCAAGCTCTTCCCACTCTGCCTGCATCTTATCCCAGAACTCAGTATCTGACTACAGACATCAAAGAGAGAGAGAGGGAGAGGCACAGTTACAGGATGGAGAGATGGATGAAGGGTGAGAGGAGAGAATGAGAGATTAGTGCACAGTGGAACAACAGCTCTTGTAATTTCCCATCAATTTACAGTTGGAAATGTCACGTCTGTCTGGCTGTAGTGTGTGGACTGCACAAGTTCTGATGACTCATCACATTTGCAAGTTGAGGCTGAGCTTAAAGGAACAAGCCATACTTAGGTTGTGCCATGAAAAATCAATACATGAGATTAGCACTTTCACACTGATTGGCAAGTCTTTAAGAATGCAAACTAATAAACACCAGGTAAAGATTTAATGTGTTATAAATAGTTTATAATTGTGTTGATCTGTGGTAAACGGGTTATATTTTCAAATATGATTAAGAAATGCAGAAATATCCATCTCATCTGTAAGACAAAACATTTTAATCATGCATGTGAACAGTCTTGTAGAAATGGATGAACTGGGGCTTTAAAGTCTATATTAGCTTGATGTTTGAACTGTGATTTGCTGGCATTTCAATTAATTGATGGCTAAACCATTAGTTGATATGCCAGCCCACTTCCTGGTCATTAGTTGATATGCCAGCCCACTTCCTTCTAATTTGGTACCCAACAGGAAACAAAGCCTGTAGAGTTATCGTGTTGGATATATTATTAGTCAATTATTAATTTCTTATATTCAAACAACTATCAAAATCTTTTATCTTCCCTGCCTGCAATGTACACAACATAACATACTTTCAAAAACATATTAACTAGTTCTAGCCGTAAGAAAATACATTTTCTTTGGATGAAAGTATTGTATTGTCTTCACACTTAATTTAAATCATGTTATTTGGCTAACACTTATTTTAAATTGTGTAATATTCTGCTAGTGCTGCACCGTTAGCAACAACATGGAGAGAATATCAGTAACAAAAGCTCTGTGGCTCAGTAAAAAGTAATTATAGAGTCAAATACTTGCTAAAAGTGTCCCTTTCCCAACTGTTGCCAGAAATGACAACATTTCAGCAATCAACAGTGTGAGAATGTGTGGAGCAGCTTGTGCTGTGCAGCAAACTGTTTTAATCACAGTAATGTTTGGACGATGAGTTTGCCTCATTTCATAACTTTGAAGATTTTGGCCTCAAATCCAGTGTTTAATTTTAAGTCAGGATTGTCTGTGTTGTTTGCAAAACTAATTAGGTTAGGTTTAGATCAAGGCCAAGAAACGGATGAGTAGTTTAGAAAGATACAGTCAAAAGGCAAAGCAGAGGCAGAGTGGACAGCAACTCGAGGAAATGTAATCATGATGCCAACATAAGAATGCTCTCCTTGAGTTTTTTATTGTGGACTAGAGATGAAGTTGTTTCTATATAGAAACAGTTTTCACAGCTGTGTGTGAAGTATGATGAAGTGCAAATTTGTTTTTCATATTTGAACTCACTTGCACTTATCTTGTGAAACTCACCGTGTATAATCATTTATGTTCTGGGTCACGCTCTGTGTGCTCTTTTTAGCTAATTCAGTCATGCACCTTGAAATATACATTCCTAGTTTTGCTGATGTCGTCTGCTCCAAATGAATATATCAGTTGCTGTCATGGAATGTTAATAAAGTACTATTAATGTTTTTTTATATTATAATATATATCTAATTATATGATTTTAGATAAAAACTTATGTCCTTGTTGTTTTATGTCCAATCAGATTCAACCTGATGAGACTGAAGCTGTAAAATAATACTAAAAATGTATTCAGTTTCACATCTCAGGACTACTACAGTAGGAGGAAGAGACTTGGATAAGTCTTGAAATATTTCTCACACTAGAAAAAACTTTGTCCAGATGAACAGAATCAAATTTCTAGGATTGTATTTGTATAAGTTGGATTTCAGACAAGAACTCAACAGTGGTTAGTATGGCAACACTGCTTTGTCGTTAATTTGGAAATTGTAAGCTTTTTGTTCAGGCCTATAAAACTATAGGACTTTGATTCCCATTAACATTGTGCTGGAAGTCATTTTAAGGAACCTTTTGCAGAAGAATATAACCAGCGGATTTCTGATTACAATCAGCACAGGCCATGTTAGTATTAGCGTTCGCATAAGAAATGCACCAGTTTTCTCAGAAGTTATAAATATTATTTAGTGGTAAGTTAATCAAACCATTAATCAATGATTAGTCAAAAAAAGTCAGTAGTCTCAATTGAAAACATATTTGTTAGATTAACTAATTGGGAAAAAACCAACAGATGAATTGATAAAGAAATAATTGTTAGTTCCAGCTTTATCTGATTTTAGGTGTATTCTCATTGATGTTAATGTCGGTTTGGTTTACCACTCACGTTACTCAACACGTTTTTGCATGGATGTACATGGATCCTTATAATCTCCCAATTTTCTCCTTTAGTAAGGTGGATCTCTTGATTTTTCATCTAGTGACACCGTCAGGTCAAATTTTTGTTTTTAGTGCCAAATGTTATGCTAAACTGCGTTTGTGAACATTGGGGATGTCGCTTTTTATTCAAATTTTGAACATGGGGGAAATATTCAAAAACTGTAATGACCAGTTTGAATTCAAAATTTACAGTCTGAGTAAATTATGTAGTTTGTCTTGTAGTTATGTAGGCGCTGTTTTGAAACATCTGTCATAAATATGTGGGTTGAATTTGAACATTGTAAACTCAGTGGGTAGAGCAGTTGTCTGCAAACCTCAGGGTGAGCGGTTTAATTACCGGTCTTAGAAGGCTGCGTTTTTTTTTTTCTCTCACACAAACATTTTACTCAATACCGACATTTCCACAGCAAACATAGTGGAATATATGCAGAGTCGTCTTAGTATGCCATTTAAAATGTTGGATACATGGCTTACAGGACATTTTGAGAAACAGCTTATTTTTCAGTCCTCATGTATCTACATGCTGTAGAAAAAATTTACATTTAAAGTTCTTCATGAGTGCTGCCATAGCTTCCAGCATTGTCACTGTTTGTCATGTTAAACTCATCGGTGCAGTGGCCACACTGACTACATGATTTTTTCTCTTGTCAGAGGCAGAGCAAACTGGGAGGAATAATGTCAAACAGAGAACTGCTATGACTTATCGAGTCCCATATAGCTACAAACTCATCAGTACATGGCAATGTTGTGCACAGTAAGTGTGTGTAGTGACACTACAGGGTCACAAAGATCTACTATAAAAGTCTTCATGTCAAAGGTCTTCTACTCTACTCATCTTAGAGTCTTTTAATTGACACAAAGGCCACAGTAGGACTCCTGATGGTGAGAGATAGCAAGTAATTGTAAGCTGCTGACTCACGAGCAAACTGCCTGAAGGTAAGTCTTCACTGTAGGCTCTGTCAGGAAGTGCAGGCAGAGATCCTGAGGTGTAGGAAATATGAGGAGGGAAGTAATAGTGGTCTTGTAAGTCATAGATATCATATGAAGAGACTAGAAACTGTCAGTTCCCAGCTCGTGTCCCACTTACAAGTTTACATTAGGCATATATGTGATTAAATTAATTTAAAGAAAAGATCTCAGTAGTATTTCCTAAATTTACTTGCAGCCAGTATTCATTAACCCCATTTACAGACATCATTTCCATGATGTATTGATATGACTCTTAGATACATGAACTAAAACGCAGACTGAACCAGAAGTCCTGCAATAATCCCTGTTTTCATGAAGGTACAAATTGTGTTTTTTGTTTAAGCCAATTAATTAATTAATAAACACATTAAGTGTTAATTTAACTATATGGTTAATTTGGATTATGTAGCTTGTGCTGCTACACATGCATAATAGAGACAGGGTTTCTAATATTTAGTCGAACGTCACTGAAATAAATGTGGATAAAATGCAAGCAGCATTTTCATTATGTAGCATTTTGAGGTGGAGTATAGTGGTCTTTTAACTACTATATACAGTTTAATTAAATTGGTTTAATCAGATGCTATAGGTCAGTGTAGTGAAGTGCAATTGCCTTTAGAGTGAAAGTATAATGGCATAAAATAGAACTCTCTGAGGTACAAGACTGTATCCTGAACATACTACTCACTATACATTACTCAAGTAAATACAAATGGTTACTTCTCACCACTTTTAACTTGTAATGCATGTGTGTGATTAAAAACCCTCAAACTGTTTGATATCTGAGCAGCAGTTCCACCTTTGGTTTTTCTGAGTGCTTGCAGTCTTAGGGTTGTATTTGCCCTGTGCATCATTTCATTATTTGCACCTTATATACAATCAGTAGTGTGCAATCCCATCTGCTGTGCTGCTTGCAGAGTTAAAACTGAGTAAATATAGGAATATGTTTTTAAGTTATAAGAAATGTTATAAAGAATATTCATTTATTTTTGATCCTGTGAGGTGTGTCTTTTAACACTGACATTGGTGCTTTAATTATGCAGAACAAGGCAAAGATACAGTGAGGTAATTTATATCATGTGTATCACTGATGCAAACTTGGAGCTATGAGTCTGATTTCAGCAGCTCTGATGAAGTGTTATGTGAAATGGATTGAATCCAGTGTGGTGTGCTGCCAAACATGTCAGTCTTGCTTGGAGAAGAACTGGGGGGAAGGAGATGGGTATTCATTTGTTACCTCATGAATACATTATTTACAAAATGGATGATTTCAGCACCTAGCAAGGCTGCACTTTAAAAAAGGATTTCAGTCAAGTGAACTGTGCTAATGTATGTAAAAAAACATTGGTGTCAGACTACTCATATATAATAATAATGATCTTTTCGCCTGCTCCTGGTCTTTCGGGTTTGCCACAGCGGATCATTACCACATATTCGTTTTGGCAGAGATTTTTACGCCTGATACCCTTCCTGACGCAACCTTTTTCACTGGACTTCAAACCGACATTAGGGAAGGACCGGGATGCATCAGTTGACAGTTGCCAACTGTCCTAACCACTACGCTACCGCCCCGGCTGATGTCAGTTTACTCATATAAAGTGACATATTAAACAAAATGTAAACTGCAACACCTGCAATCAACTATATTTATGTATATCTCTGTTACTCTTGTCTTGACACAAACCAATTGGAGAAGTATGGGAACTTTGTAGTAATTTGTCAAATAACAATGCCTCCATTTTGTTTCACGTTAATACTCATGTCTTAACGAGGATGTTTTGCGACGTCGTCTAAATATAGGCTATTAGTAAGTTACTAAGTAACCAAGGTAACTAAATTACTTGACAGTATTGAGCACTTTTCTCCTGCTATATGCAGATTTGTTGTTTATTTTTGTGATCCAGGATTTTTTTATCCAGTGCAAGGGCGAGAGGATCTGTCTGCTTTGTCACCACAGTGACATTGCAGTAAAATTCTGGAACATATAGCTTGAGATCTGATTAAAATAGTACCAGGTTTATGCTTTTCTTGTTTTCATGGCCAAGCAACTGTCACTTGATGTTGTTCAGCAAGGTTGGAATAAATTAAATTTCCTGAGATTTAAGTTTTTCTTAGCTGTGTGTCATTTGAGAGTGTAGCCTATACACCGAAGTATCTTATAATAAGCAGGACATTTACTAGTGAGACATTGTAGAGGTTACATTAATAAATGTTATTGGATCTTATATACATGGAAAAATATCACATATTCCAACTCCATACATTTAAATTGCTGGCTAAATGGTTGGTTGTTTCAAACAAAGATCTCCAGTTAATTAAATCCACAAAAGCTGGTATTCTTGCCAAACTGGAGACCAAATACAAAGATGATGTGGTGCGTGAGTTGATGCACTCTCCTCAGCCAAGGATTTGAGTGAGATGACAATGCTTTCTTTGTCTCTAAGAAAAAGTTAGAAGCTGTGATATTGAGCCTGTAGAGGCACAGCAGGTGGTCGTGCAGTGGCCATCAGAGTGGACGCCAAAGAGGAGGAAGCAGCTGTGCAATCTTTGGGCGGTTTCTTACAATAAAAAAATTGCTGTGTTGTTGGCGGGTCGTACAACTGAAGAACGAGCAGAACCAGAACTGATTATCTTTTATATAGAGCCTGTGATCCACAGTAGAAGAGCTGATGGTCCCCTACTTTGGTAGATATGTAATAACAGCTGCTTTCTCGTAATGTTGGTGGAAAGAAAATGTCTGTGTGTGTGCTACAGACACATCATTGGAGCGGGTCTATAGCACCATGGGGAAGGTTGCGATACAGTGCTTGACAGATTTTTTTTCTAACAAAAAAAACAGAACAGGATGTGCATTTTTGTTTCATTGTGTTAAAATAATAATATAACTCATATTTGTATTGAATCATTAAGCTGATGAACAGGGGCTACCTATCTACTCTGTCCAGGAAAGGAAAGCCTCATTACTTACCTGTGACACAGAGCAGCCTTGTAAAAAGAAAAAGCAAGTCAAGGAGCATGGCTGACTTGGCCTTTTAATGTTAAGGAGCCACTCACTGTTCTGCTGTCTAGGCCAAGTCCTTGGTCAGCAAAAGAGAAATACTGGAATCTAGAATGGAGTCCCTATAATGTTATAGAAGATTTCAAAATACATTTCGGAGGGTAAAGTGCAGTGTATGCATTTCGGCAGACAATGCCGCAGACATCCACTATATGGATATCTGTGATTAAAAACACATAGAGCTCCTGTGGCCAGGATAATACTTTGACTTCTGTGCAGTTTACAGCCAAGTACTGTGAATCTATGAAACACGTACATTGTTGTGCTTTAACTTGGTAATTGATTACATTAAATTCTTTAGTGCTTTCACATTATCAGCTTTCAAATGCAACAAACCTGTCTTTTGCATATTGTGTTTGTATTCAACTTTTATCACAAAAGTGCTCTGCAGTGTAAGTTTGAATTCTTTTTCCCTGCCCAAAGAGACTGAGATTTCCCTGTGGAGTTGACAGGAACAGGAAGAAAGTTTGAGTGAACACTGGATTTGCCAGGTGGTCAGAAATTTCAAATGAATGATTGTGTTGTACCATAACTGCTGGATATAAATAAGCATTGCTAACAAATTAACCATATCAAGGTTCTTGTGTTTACAATTTCTTTCCGCTGCATCCAAATAGCTAAAAATAATTTGCTTGAGGTTCAACCAAAATCCAGAAGTCTCTTGAACTTCAGTCATTTAGTGACTGCAGATGCATCACTAAATATGTTAATGCATATAAGGCAGGTGTTATTACGTTTGTTGAAAAAATATTGGTATATGAACTGATGGGTAATTGGTAGATGTCTTGTACACCCTTATTGACATGTTGAAATGTTGCAGTTCTGCTGTAAATGTTTGGTATTAAGTAGTCTGTTCGAGGGAACATTGATGGACGTTGTGGAGGGCGTTACTCATTTGCTTTCTCCATCCATGTTTTCCAAGCTGGCTTTTGAGTAAAACCATTGACCTTTTGATCACAAGCCTACATCTCTGTCTTCTGTTTGCCTCTGCTGCCTCTCACTAAGCCGAGACCACCCAAGACCAATATTCTGCACGATAAAAGAAAACCTGTCGTCTTACTCTTTTAATCAAACAAGAGGCCACGTAGTCACCTTCATCTCATTTTTATCCCCACTGTGGGAGTGCTTCCTTATCTTCCACAGCCAAAACATTGTTCCCTGAAGTCACAATTTACCCTGCAGCTGTTCCAATGCTTGGCTGTTTAATAAAAATACAACATTGTCATCAGCACAGAGTAATTGACGTTGTCCTCATATGATAATATAACTGACCTACTCAGAAAATATCTCTCTGTCAGCCTCTTTGTTAATTAATTCAAAGCTGAGCTCCCTCTTTTGGACAGTTTTTATTCTTCCTATTCACTATCACCCTATGATATTTTTACTGTGTAAAAAGCACAAAACCTGCAGTTTCCTGCACTGTTAGCCTTGTAATATTTATATATTTCTTGTCTGCTCCGTCTTTGTGTCCTAATTTTCCAACATTTGGCGGCTTATTTTAATTGATTGAATTGGCAGAGGGGCAGTGTGCTGATTCAATGTTCTCTCTGACATCTGAGCTGTCTCTACCCCCATTTCTTAATAAGTATGAAAAAGAATGCATATGCACAGCTTCTTAAATGGAAATTATCTGATTGTGGGTTTTGACTTTAGCAGTCGAAGCCAAAATGGCTGACCACTTGCATCTGAACACCTCTAAAGTGCAGGCCAGCACTCACACTGCTCGATCAAAGTTGTGAGAGTGTTACTAATCGATGCTTCATGCTCAGACAGGAGCATCTCAAAATCTCATCACTTACCTGCCCTCAGGCTGGCATGTTTACTTGGACTGTGCAATTATTATTATTTACTTGTGGTATATACAAGCTGTGACATCATGGGTAAGTTTGGGAAGGGATTCCCAAGCGAGTCGACCCACTCCTTTACAGCTGTTGCTCTCACTTACTCACCATATTCTGGTCTTTTCTGTATTATTTATTAACCATTACACATAGGACAGTGTGCAACAGTCTACTGTAGACCTCAGTAAAGCAGGAGTAACTCAATAGTACAGAGCTTGCTCCCATTTTCTGGGAAAGGAAATGCCCGTTGAGTGGTTTTATTTCAAGTAAAAGAAAAACAAACTTTCTGTTGTTACTGTTATCTAAACTTCTCTACAAGACCTTTGCTTTTTTTAGTCACTCAGGTAACAGTTGTTGGACCGTGTGATGTAACTTAACTAAAAACATCTTTAACTGAAAAAGAGCCTGCGAAAGTGTTCAAGCGTATTGCAAAAGAGGATGAAAAGTCATTAAAGGTTTAAATGAAAATTCTCATTCTCATTTCATCCCATCCATCTAATCAGTGGCTCAAATGTTAAAGTAATGAATGAGACATCGAAGAAGAAATCATTTGAGCTTTAAACAAAACCGACGTCTTCTTCTGTGGTGTAGGCGGTTTTTAAGTAATCTTCCATGTCGTTGCCATGGAAAACCCTATCACAATCCTGACAGCACGAGCACGTCAGGCATACTTCAGAACTCTATACATGCTGTGTGTCAATGCACAGTCCTATGATGAATCAAGCCATATCTAATTACTGGAGCTTCTCCATCCCCTGCAATATCTGATATGTCTGACTGTAAAATGGCTGACCTATTTACCTCCCTGTTGTTAGCCAGCAGAGACTTGTGAATATTTTTCTGGGTCAAGTATCCTGTGAACTTTGTGTGTGTGAATTCAACACAGACTTTTAAACTGTCAGCAAGCACCACAGGGATTCAGGGAATACACTGCAGGAAGCACAACAGTGATCATTTGACAAAGAGATAAAGGGCAGAAGAAGTAAGATGGAAATTTGCTCCACAGGGCTATAGATATTTAATCGCAGGAGAGATTATGATGCTACATGGGCAGTGATGCAGGACGTGCGACATGAGATTCATTCATTCAGTTTTCTGAATGGGTGTTTGGAGTTTTGGGGCAGTTTAAATATTGAAGTACTTTACTTCAGTAATAAAAGTAAGTCATTCAAAAAAAGCTCTGAACTATCCTGGAATTTGAAACTGTTTTGATCTTTGGTGGTCAAGGATCAAAGGGCTCTTGAAACCTATTCATATTCAGAGCTTCTCATAAAGTTCAGCAGGGTGATGATGGTTATGATTTCAACCCATCAGATCATCCGATTGGTTTGATTCATAGTTGAACTTGTCAATGCCACAGTGATCTCAGTACAATACTATCATATCCAATATAACTTACAATAAAGATCAATGGTAGTTTTCCGGTCATTGGTTTAATCATCTCTGTTAAACTGTTTAATTAGCCTCGGTAATGAGCGTTGGAATTCACTTCTTTGTTTTAAACTAGGTGGGTTTCTAGTCACGTACACATTTTCAATGCATATTTTTCAGTATGTACAACTGCAAACACAAAACTCAGTAGTGCAATAATATTTTTATAATTGGCAGAGGGAGAAAATTAGATGCTCTGACAAAAGGAACAATATGAATTTTGCTCCACTGTAGTTTTATGTCTGAATTGTCTGTTTCACACAAAAACATCAGATCTGCGTGAGTAGTGAGGTCTAGTGATTGAAAAAAACTATCTGCTTAATTACATACTCTACGATTTATCTAAATTGAATCCAGATTAATGTTGGCAACATAAATAATTACATTATAATAGTTAGAACAATAAAACCTGTCTTTTAGATTTATAGCTCAGATGTTTGCTGAGCTGGTAGACCACAGATGACCAAGTGTCTGCCCCAGGCAGATGGGGGGCAATGTACACCCACCCCCCGGTTTCAAAGAGACTGAATGTTGTGAGGTGCAGATTGTCCTCTGACATAGTGATAGTACAGAATATGTTTTGTAGTGAAAATATTAATGCACTAATAACTACTTTAAAGCACAGTGTTCAATGCACAAACTACCAAATTAAATGGAGATGGAGGGACTTCAACGTTCCAGCACCTACACTCCTGTTTTGCACTGGATTATAGGGCACCACAGAACTTGATTAATCAGCATACATTTTTGATTAATTAATGAAAAAAACTGACACGCCTAGTGTGGAGCAATGAAGAGACAGGAACATTCACCACATCAATACATAAGGAGACAGAAGAAAAATACTGTATTTCCATCATGTTTTCTACATTGTTTTCATCGTTTGAGTGACACTCTGACATTAATGGCACCCAAGTGGAAAATTATTGTCTGAAAAAGTTTTCTTGATCGTCCCACTCTTTTTGCTTTATGGTTGGGATGGAACTAGCATTAATTGACACTTTGTTTGCAGATTTTATTTAAAATTTGCACAGAATTTGGATGGAAACCAGCCGTCTCATACTTCATTGCACTGATGAGACAATGTTCTGGTTCATAATGAGAAACAACCTGTACTCTTTCATGTTAAGTCTTAAAAGTTAGCAGGGGAGATGAATCTCCATTGACAGGTGACAGATGTGAGGCTTACTAAGCAGCACTCTGCTTACCTCAACAGCAGCCTTGGCTCGCTCAAACTCCTCCTCCAGAGACTGATGTCTGGAAAGGAGGGCGCTGCCCCATCGCTGCTCCTTCGATAGGCGAGCCTGTCACACACAAACACACTACATAATATATACAGTACATTTATGCTCAAACAAAATCCATTAAACATACATTCAGCAAAGCACATTACAAACACTCGCGCGCACACATCCACATACATAACACATCACCCACATATACATAGTCAGCCAGAGGGAGAGACGGGTACGGGGAGTGTGCAGGGTCAGCTGTCTCGGCTTTCCCAGGGACGAGTGAATATCCCTGCCTCTATTAAGCCTCTGACATGCTTAGGAAGGCCAGCAGAATCGCTGCTGTCAGCATCCCAACCCTTCCCTTCAGCCCCACCACTCATTTGAACGCCATGCTACTCATTCAGCCTCTTTGTTTTATTCCCCAACCCTAACTCCTGTGCAGTTGCACATGCAGCTTCAAACCCTGAAGCTTGCAGATAGACTTTGTTTTACACTTAGATATTGGTCTGTTGTGAAAATGTACCAGTCACACACTTGTGGTTTTACATTCATACATATCGATTCCACATTACACCCACAATTAACATGCTCAGACCTGATATAGAACTAGATTTGCTGTAAATAGCATAGGCTGTACAGCATGCATCCCAGGGCTAGCAAATCCCTTAGAGACTGAGGAATCGACTGCTCTGTGTGTGCAGTCATTGCCTTTTCCCCATTACACGCTGTTTGGCAGTCAGGCCAGCCAGCACCTGTAATAATTCCCATCTCTTCAGACTGTCATTATGCAAGATTAATTGAGGTTACTAAATCTCAGTCGAAATAGGCTCATAAGAAATGGCCTTATCCATTCATTGTAGATAAGCACATTTCTTATTTACAAGAACAAAATGCATGCAGTGTTAAAAGAAAGTCTTGCCATATCTACAATATTTCTTTCTTTACTATGATTGTGTTTTGCTAAGAATTTGTAATAGGGTTGTTAATTATTTTTTTAACAAACCATTTTGTTGCTTTCTGTTTTTTCTGGATTTAATACATTTTTTTTTTAAATCTGGCAAGAGTCGGTATTCTGACAGGAGATCTCCAGTTTAATACCAGAAAATTTTAGCTGCAGGAAAATGTCACCAGTTAATGTCAGACTCTGATGCCAGTGTGTCAGAAACAGCAGTCTTTCCCAAGACCATGTGTATAAGAAAAAATGACATGGACATGTCATTTTTTATTTATACACAGGGTGAATTTTTTTTTAGGATATTTAGTGAAGCTATTTCTCTGCCAAAACAAGACCAGAATGCAAGGCAGCCTAATGTTTTGTTACTAATGTTTTGTTACTAATAAAGAGGATGATCTTCATCACCACTTTGATAATTTGAGTGTCTTCCACATTTGTTCACATTGAGCACATTGAAGTAGACAAGACAGAGTGCAATTAAGAGCATACGATATTATGATGAGGATATTTTCTCTATTATAGATCTCGTTCTTTCTTTCGTTCTTTCGTTCTTTCATTCTTTCGTTCTTTCGTTCTTTCGTTCTTTCTTTCATATTTCAGACTCTATTCATTACAAGAGTAAAATGATTAACTTTGCCAAATATATTGCTATCATAGATGTGTTAGTGGGTTTCAGTGAACAGTCGACTGGGTACACTAACAAAAAGTAATCTACATTTCAGTTTCTATTCACTGATAAAGATGGAGAGCTGGGACTGAAGGGTCATACAAAGCAAGTAAGTGGACCTTGAGATGAGATTACTTTCTATCCCACATCAGGTACAAGGTCAAGAATGCATGTCCAAGGTCAAGTGAAAACCAACATCACTCCTGGATTAGTGGATACGAGAATCTCAAGCTCTTAATATCTAAAGTATCTGACACTGCATAATAATGTAAGGTTAGATTTTTTTTCTTTCTAAAGTCAAATTTGAGCCATGTATATGTGTTGGTTTTGCAGATAAACATCTCATGCAACACGCAACTCCCTTCCTTGCATACATTTTCCTGTTTATTGTACCTTCCAATTAGTAAACTAAAACCACTTTTTACAGTATTTATGTTGGCAAGCTACTAGTTTTTCCTGAGCAAAACCAATGTGGTGTGTTTGTTTGCCAATAACATTCTTCCACCTCGGACAACTATCTTTAATCCCAAATCTATTATTTATCAAAGTCCTGAAAAGGTGATGTATGCTTAGCTAGCTTGGTGAGATCAACACTAATGGGCTCAGAGTAAGACTGCTAAATAATTTACAGGCTATTAATCTAATAATGAAGTCTGGAAACAAGACCCTTTATGCAGACCTACACAGAGACATCAACTCAGTGGGAAAGCGCTTGACATTTGGACCTTGTAGCACCACAAAGGAAGAATCTTAAAGCCAGCACATGTGTTATTCCTCAAAGGTGTCATTTGGTTTCAATATAATCACCTATTTTTTTTTTTTTTGGTCTTTTAAGTCAAATTTTATGAGAAGATGTGATGCTGTTTTCTCGGTGCAAATGTATAAGTCTTTCAATATTATACGAAAGGATGCATAGGGAGGCTTACATGTCTTCCACTAATATACTGCCTGTTGAGCTGAAATGGAAAAATTGTAGGTGTTAGGACAAAACGATGGGTAAACGATCACACAACAGGTTCTATTATTAGAAACAAACTAATATTAGTGCTGAATTATATATAATATTTTAAAATAATAAACTATTTACAACCATCAGTCAGAACTATATGTTTTAAGATCTAAAGTTTGATTACTTCAGAAGTGTTTTAATTGTATGTGCCAGAAGCAAAATTGTTGATTACTACCTTCTCCTGTCATATTCAGTACTTACTTGAGATGCTAGGGCAGACTCTGTCTCAACTTTGGTGTTTACTTCGAAGGAGTTCTTATTCGGTGGCTCTAATTGGGTTTTACAGTCTATGGACCTAAGGAAGAAGATGGAAATGTGGAATAAATGATACAGGTGCAACACACTGAGATGCGAATGCAAACTTCTGAGTCCAAATCCAGGGAGCTCTAGATCAATACAAACAAATTTTTTGCTCTATTAACAGGATGTTGATATCTGATGAATCTACAAAACCCAGTGCCAACATGTAGATTAATATAATATCTGCACAAGGTATAGTTAGGATCAGGCAACTTAAACAGTTGGGAAATAATTGTGGGTTTGGTTGAATGTTAACAAAGCAAACATCCTGTCTTCAAGTCACTTGAATATTTACGAAGACAATCTTTCTGTAGCTTTAATCAAGTGACTTGAGTAAAAAAAACAAATATTTCAAGTTAACATCTTGGAGACACATTTAATATAAACATTTCTGTCAGATACATTAATTAAAACACAGAGTTGTTCCTATGGAAACTTGGCTCATACAAAACATCACATTGCTACTGACGCCTGGTCGAGGACACCTACCATAGAAACTCATTGGATGAATTTTTAGATGAACGTTGTCTTTCCAGCCTCCATTTTCTGTTGCCATTTCTGTCAGGATTTGGATTCAGCTCTTCCCATTTATCCAGCGGTGAACCAGTGATAACTGATTAGAGAAATAAAATAAAAACAGAAAATTATCTTTTTATAATGTTTGTGTTCCAGCCTGTATGAACTTTGTAGCTGCTGTTTTGATCACACTGCTTGTGGTAGACTGCTGACACCTCAGTAATATACATAATAATTAATTTAACATCATATTGCAATGAAATGTGTATTGCAAAAGGTCTAAATCAGCTGCTGAGAGATGTTTCATACAACAGAAGAAAAAGTTTTACACTTTACAATAACTGTATTACAACAGTGTTTTGTGAGTTTTTATTTATTTTCATGTTTCACATTCTTGTTAAGTCTTTATTTATTGAAGTAATGTAATACATTTAACTTACGGTTTGTGTTTTCTGTAGTTTCCAATTGAAAAAAAGCTTAATTTTACCAAATGTGTTGCTAGATTTATGAAAACTATTCACTTTTGCATTGTCATTATGCAATGATGCTAATTTAAAAGTGACTTGTTATGCTTTTCCTTAATTGATAAACAACCCTTTTAACACAGTTTTTAGTTACTTATGTAATATTTCTGCCAAGCTCTTTGACTTATTCTGCATAATTAGTTTTTATTGAAGCCTTTAACCTTTTCAGCTAGCAAAAGCAAACGTAACAGGCCATTTCTGCTTCATGTATTTTAATATGATTCCTTTCATTACACTAAACTGTCTTGATTCTTCTTTGGCCTGTGTTGAACATGTCTGAGGTTAGTTCCAAAGAGGGGGATGGGAGTCGGAGTTGGAGGTGGATAAAATATTTATGGCTTTCTGAGAAATTGGGGGAAGTTGGTAAATGGTGCGAGAGTACTTCAGAGTTCAGACTTCATAGATGCATATGATATTCACATGGCCATGTTGTTGGCCCCCAGGCTCAGTGTCTGTACGTTGGGGTTCTCCCCGTTGGATGAGAGGGTTGCTTCCCTGCGCCTTCGGGTCGGAGGGAAGACTCTGACTGTTGTTTGCGCTTATGCGCCTAACAGCAG
>JAUYWH010000020.1:12735265-12748215 GCA_034779795.1 Ctenopoma multispine | reverse complement strand
ATTATGAAAAATCTAAACTTTGAATTCTACCTGAGTCCAGTGATGCCCTCTCTGGGGTTCTCATGCTCGGTCCTGTCTGTTCAACTTCCACCTGGATCAGCTCTGTCTCATCCGTTTTCTTCCTGTGAGTGTTGCTCTTCTTGCTTTCACACCGGGATGACAGGGAACTCTTCCTATCTTTGCTGTTCCTCCTCTCGCCAGGTTCACTGAGATCCAGCAGGTCCAGTGTTGAAGACAGAACTGTGAGGGAGAAAACACAGGTTAGTTTTAGTTTATTTTTTGAGGGTGCTTATTTGAGAGCAAACAGGGTCGTGTCTTCTACTTTCACGTGTTATCTTTAGTTGTAACTGCACTTTAGGGATAAATTATGAGCTGAACATATGTAGAATGTAACAAACGCAGTAGGGAAGACGCAGTATTGTTTAAAGGGATAAAATAGCCCGTCCTTTCGGTCATTAAAACCCAGTTTCACAGTGGCCAGCCCTGGTGCTCGAGGGCAACTACCTACTGCTTATTACCTGGATCAGGTGTGTTCAGCCAGTCAGAAGCTTTAAATGTGGGGATAGTTTGGAAAACAAGCAGGGCAGTGACTGTGACCCTCAAGGACCAGGATTAAAGAATTGTCTTGTTTTGTGAGATTAGTCAGTCAGTTTAAAGATAATAGACTTCCGATTCATTTTTATTTTGTGTCTATTTTGTGATTATGAGTAGAGATACTTCACTCGCGCTAGTCTTGGGAAGTCATCAAGCACATATTACAATGAGAATTTACAACTATAAGATAGCGGTACAGGTGTTCTGCATGAAGCTTTAATTTTGATCCATGCATTTTCTGACACTGAGTTGAACAGAGTGTAAAAAATGTGCTGCTGTTTTTTTTTTTTTTGTTTTTTTTTCAGATAATCTAAATATATTTCAGGCCAGTGCACAGTCTGGTAAGGTTAAGGAAGTGCTTTGAGGAGCTCCAGTTTGGTCAATTAAGTAATTCAGTCTCAAGTTGGTAGACTAGCAAAGGAGCATAGAGCCTTCTGTCAAAGTGTTCAACTTTTTCTGTGCTATCATCCAGCTTCACGAGTCTGTTAAAAACTTTATTGTAATGTAATTTTATTTACAGAAGGAAGAGGTGTTTAATCATTGTTGTGGCCAAAACTATCAAAACCTTACAGAGATGGTGTCTGCTCCCTGATGACTTAAATTGTAGATAAATTTATCTACAATTTATCTACATTTTAAGGAATTTAATTGCAGAACTTAATAGAAAACTATATTAGTCATCTTACAGAACAAAATAAAATGAAAACCATCAATTATGCAGTATTAATTTGTCAATAACAATTTATTTAATGGCTAAATTGAATTGATTATTAAACAATAATAAAAAAAATCAGTGAAAATTATGGTGAATCACACCATAATGAATAAAGATCAATGGCTTATTTTCAGCAGACAATCTATATCAGTGAGATCAGCTGAAAGGACTAAAGACTCTTTTATTGTTTAACCAATGATTTGCATGTATCCATGCAAACATGCAGCCATGCAGCCATGTAGACATGCAAATCTTCTGTGTGTGTGTGTGGGGGGGGGGGGATGCGTGTGTGTTTCTGCGCGCATATTTCTCATCTATTGCATCACTTATCCCCCATGGCTCATACCCATAGCCTATGTTAACTTTAGTTAAACACATGCATCATGTTATTGTGGACCAGTGTCAGCATGTGCTCTCTGACAAGTCTGCAGCTACAAATTTTCATATACAGAGCAAGCTGTGATAGACTGTGTGTTGCTGTTCTGACACCTGTCTTGGTCTTATAATAAAGTTGTTCTACAATCTGCAAGTGTTGCTGGACATACCCTTGTGTAATGCTCCTCCCATAGCTCTCCATCTTCCTCTCTGTCTCTCTAGCTCTGTACCTTTCTGCAGCTATCCCCAGCCTCAGAGCTGTATGTTTCCAGTGTGCAGTTTCTGGTCCAACCAACCTGTTTGTCAATTGCTTGTTGTTCTTTTGTCTCTTTCCCTTCATCCCAGCTGGCTGAGGCAGATGGTTGCCCACCATGAGCTGTTAAAGGGAATTGTACCTCTCCCATGTGTTTTCTACTTTTCTTTTTCTTTTTTTGTTTCTATATTTATTTTATTGTTAATGAACTACATTCACACTGCCTGTACTTTATTCTGCAAGCCTTCTGCAAAGCACATGTATTCTATACATGTGTAATATACACAACATACAACCTGTGAAAAAATATGAAGGAAGCATTTTGTAAATACATTCTTGTCACTGGTTCTCATCAGTTTCTTGCCAAGAAAGTAAACACTGTCCTCTTTAATCCATTATATTTGCATCATCATTGGACATCAAGATGCTGCAACAATATTATTAACATTATTATTGCCACCTGATTTTATGCACAGATTATTTGAGGAATTTACCTTGTTTTTTGCTCATTCCAAGGCCCCTCACTGTGTCTTTTGTGTATTGCAAGCTCAAAACTACAGACACATGACTGGATAATTGGCATGCTGCTGTTTCATGACAACCAACTAAGAATTTGTTGACTGAAATCTCTGTGTAATTAGAGAGTATACCTGTCTTCCATGCCTTGCGCTCCTTAGATGACAAGTACAATTACAAATCAAGGGAGACACACTGGTGAGGGGGTTTGCCTAAGGAGTTTTCAGCATCAAAAAGAAGCTCAAGCTGTTCATGAAAAGGCAATGATGTCAAAAATGTTTTGGCACCCTTGAGTCTACTTGAAATGATGAGACTGGGAAGAAAATTGCACAAGTTTTCTCATCAGCTAGATATTTTCCCCATATAATTGTCTACTGTATATTTATCTAATGCAAACTGTGTTGCTCTGTGATGTTCCCTGGACTGATGGTGAGCAAATAAATGTGACCACTACATAGCATAATGATGATTTAAAGAAACTGTGAGGTTGTGGTATACATACTAATAAAACTTTGAGGAGTAGATATTGACTGTTCGCTAGGCCGTTTCCATATCTAGCATGACACAGATGCAGTGAAAACAATTACAATAAAAATGTATAGTAATTATTGAAATAATGAGTTTATGACTTCTGACAGAGGTAGACAAAAGCAGGCTACTTATTTCTAATGATTATACTGATTATATGTATTGGCTGAAATGACCATTGTGGCTCTAGCTGGCTAATTGAGCTAGCACAACGGTATTAGTTCTGATTTGTTTGACAGTGCTCTAGATTTCTATTCCTAGAATGGGGTGTTAAGTTTGGCAGATGTAATCCTATTGTAGGTCACGCTGGCTGGGGTTGCGGGAGTGTAAACTTCCCCAAAATTTAATTGAGAAAAACATATGAAACAATGTTCACCAGCCAACTCCAATGTTGTAAGGAAATAATACACACTCGTTTTGTTAGTCCTGAACAGGGCTTTTTTTAATTGATATGACATCTCTTAGAGGCACGCAAGTCTAAATCAGTAGGTAGAAAGGCAGGCAACCTCTACTTAATGTAGTGTGCATTTGAACAGACAAATACACTAGTGAATCAATTCCCCACAATTGTGTCTTTGTGGTTTTGTTTTTGTTGTGTGGACAAAGTAAAGACAAAGAGAAACTTTCACATAAATTTTCCAGAAAAAAACGTCATGGGCAGAAAACTGAAATAATAAAAATCAAGAACAAATCATTATCAAACTGATTTTTGCACATGCTGGTAGAACAGAAATTCTCATGTAACTGTCTCTCTCCTCTTAATCACTGCTGATCTCCTTTTCTGGTTGTAAAACACGATGTGACAAGGTGTCTTTCCACGTCCAATAATAATATTCTTGGGCCTGACTTTAAAAAATCTGTTCCAGTAGGTAGTTTGCATAGCTAAATTGGATAATTGGTGTTCAGCGCAGGCATGTAGCTAACAATTCAAATTGACATTTTCTTGAAACACAATACATCATCATTCACATTTATCATTTTACATTTAGCAAACAAATTGTAAGAGAAGAAGGTGACCTTACATTCATCGCTATAATCACAAGCAGTGAGCTGGGATTGAGTTCAAAGGTGAGAACGCAGACAATTCATGTGACTATTGAACACGTGTGTAAGAGCAAAGTGCTGACCAAAGGAAAATAAAGATTGAGTGAAGGTAATAAAGAGAGGGGGATGGTGATAAGAGACTAGTGAGTTTTCAGCCTACAACATTAAATCACTAATGATTGATGTCTTTACCAGAGTGTAAATGACACTGCATTGTTAAGCGTTACCTCTTGCTAAAGTCAGGTCAAATAACTCCAGACTTCTAAAATAAAAAATTGAAATAGGCATTTAATTGACTAGTGTCTTTCTAAAACCCAGATTCCCATGAAGCATATTTATAATTTATGAGTTTTTAAAATTCCAGCAACTGGCATCAACCTCAAAAACAGTTGAAAATAAAACTGCTCGCATGACAGAGCACAACGTGATGTAGGTCTCATGTGGATTAACATATTTGAGCTTGTAATTATCATTCATTTTTATTTTTTCGCTTGCTAATTCCTGTTCAGTGTTATTTAGTGGTGAAAGCAGACTGACAGTGACAAAAATAAGATTAACTTAACATGCATGTTCAGTCTGTGAGATCAACAATAGAGAATTATGACAAAAATTCTGTTTCAGACAAACTGCACACATGTACCTTTAGAAATGTCACATAGATTTGACCATTTTGTGAGTTTAGATATACATGAGCAGTTATAATAGGCCCGTGTTACTGACAGCGGGAGCAGCAGGAGGCTGTGGGGAGACAGGAGGTTACATCCCCTCATACTTTGCTCAGCTGAATCAGCGCAGTCAGTGGCTGGTTTGGAGATGACACATCAGCTGTGCAATCTGGTTTTGCAAATCATCATTTAAAATGTAGTAGAGCTCAGTGATCAAGGTCCAATCCATGTGGAAACTAAGATGGCGTTTGGCATCTGTTAAAGATAGAACATTCAATTTGTCAACATCTACTTTGGTCCAGTTGAATATAGCTCATTTTTTTTAAGAATGTTATAATGAAAGTATATTGTACATTTAACATCTAGTGAGGGAGATATACATATCTTCATATGTGCTCCTCTGATGTAAAGATGTTGCTCTTATGGGTAGAGTAAATAGTTAATGCACACATAGTTTGAGCTCTTTAAGCAAAATCTGATTTACCAACCGATGCTTTGACTGCATGTTTTATTTTCTTTCCTGGTACGTGACATGATTAGATTGTGGTACTGTATGTGAAAGCTTTCCGCACTAAATGTGTTTCCATCCATGTTTGTGCAATTTTCAAACGTAATTGTTGAAAATAAAAACAAAGTCACAATATTGCAACAATAGTCTCTGACTTTGGTTGAGGTGGTTAGATCAGTGTAGTGATGAAAATGGAATGAGGCGATGGGAATAAGCTATGCTGTAGTAGAAGCATTAGACTTATTTGTTGCTCGAGCTCTGCTGAAGAGATGAAAACATCAGATCGTCACCTCGTGATGTGGAGACTGATTATAACCTTCTTCAAACCAATATACAGAACATAAATGCCACATTTCCATTATTTTTCCTGTGTTTTTCACCATTTACAGGTTTGACTGGCGCTCGTTTAATTTTATCGCCTCATCGCCTCTTCTGCAATGTTGTAATTGGCATCTCCACCAGTGCCTGGAAATATTTTCAGTATTGGATAGACACATATGTATATGCATTTTCTCTTAAAAATTTTGCAACAATTGAATAAAAACATGACTACTGTTAAAAAAAGACAAAAAATATTGTATCATTGTTACAGTTCAGTCAAACATGTCAAAAATTTCATATGGGATAAAATCCCCTTTCATGACATACAGCACTACTACACTTAAAGCATGTTTAAGTAGTGTACAGATATCATGAATTAACAGGGATCATTACTGAATCGTATGAGTGTACTTAAAGTATTTCTATACAAAGAGAGAGAAGGATTGAAACACACAGTGTCTCATTTGCTGACAAATATGGGAAGTAAGAATTTGAGCTCCATCTTCTGTTAACAATCTCTTTTAAATAGAGCAGATGAATGTTTAATTATGTTACTTCAGATATAAGTGGATTCCTATCCAAGCAGCCATGCATTATTGGTTGCAAATCAAGCTTGTGTGGTCAGTAGTCAGGTTTTTACTCTCTGTGTTGCTACTCACAGCGATAATGGGCATGATGTTTAATAGAGACGTGGCACCGGCAAAAAGAACAAACAAAAAAACACAACCTCCAGTTTCGTTCCCATGGTTGTTAAAAACATGTTTTAAAACAGGAGGCAGCATCAAATGTGTGTGTTAAGAGAAACACTAGAGCTTTTACTGTACAGACTGATTGTTACACAGAGCACTATTGCATAACATGTGATCCCAAATAAAAGCATAATCCACATACTTGGTTGACTGTA
Source organism: Ctenopoma multispine (assembly GCA_034779795.1). NCBI lineage: Eukaryota > Metazoa > Chordata > Actinopteri > Anabantiformes > Anabantidae > Ctenopoma > Ctenopoma multispine. The sequence goes on along the minus strand of JAUYWH010000020.1, from coordinate 12,741,792 downwards.
TGTGATGAGTTTAGACTAAAGGTTACTATACAGTACCAGCTGTGTTGGAAGTCACTGGTCGAGAAACCCCATCACACTTGGTCTCGCACAAGAAATCGTCAATGGAAGGGCTGAGAAGTGGACGGCTTTCTTGTTGCTCGCTCACCAGCTGTGAAAGACAAACACACAAGATAGTTCAGGATCTGATACAACTTTTTTTTTTTTGAAAATGCCATCATATCCTCTGCAAGAGTCACTGCTGTAGTTAAGCTTAAAGTGAGTTTCAGCCATTTGGAACACGTTCACATGACACCACGTGTGTGTGTGTGTGTTCATTTACAACACATAATTTATTCACAGCGTCTTGACATAGAAACACTGAAGTGATATTCAAATGTGCTTCAGCCTTTTTAAACAGTTTAAATGTTTTATACTTAATGTTCATCTTTGCTTGCTCCTGGTTACTTGTACTAGTGAGGTCTGACAGATGGCTTATCATTTGCATTGCTGCAATAGTATTTACAGTATGTTGAAGAATTATTATTACCGATGGAAGATGACCAGTTTACCACAGTGCATGTTATCTTATTGAGTGAGTGCAAGTCCCCATTGAGAAAACAACTGAAACAAGCTGGCTGAGAGAAACCCGATGGACTTGTCCCAAAAAATAATAACTTAACCATCATTGCTTATCTCACTCTCCAAACCATAAAAATGTTAATCACCTTGCCTGTGATGCACCAATTTGTAGGCTTGCCAGTGCAGCTGCAGAATAGGTTACATTCAATTCATTATTAGTACCCTGAAGCCTGGATACTCCAGGTGCAGCTGGCCACAATTTGTCAACCAGCGCTTCATAATTTGTAGGTGAAAAACAGTTTTGTCCCATAGAAAGGGTAAGCCGCCACCACTGTTGTCTGTGTAGTGTGTATATAATGCTGGCGGCGAGGAAACATGACATTTGCTATTGTTGCTCTCCAGGCCATGCTCGCAAGCAGAATTTTAATAAAGGTGCTCAAAGTTTAATAACACAGCACAGAATGAACTGCACACAGCGTGCCATTTGCTTGATATAAAAGGTGCTGAATGTTTTTTTTTCATAGCATGTCTACAATGTCCTTACACTTAGAGTGTATTTTATACACTCTAACTCAATCTAAATTATACTGTGACTTTATAATAGTTATTTAATCCTTCTCTGCTCTTTGTTGACACTAGCTGTGGATCCCACTGTTGTCTGTTTTAAAATGACACCTTTTCTTTCTTTGAAATATCTTTCAAAGTGTTTCAAAGTGTGTTATTAAGGCTAGCTGGTACCATTGGAGTGGACAAAATAATAGAATACCTGCTGCTCTGTATAAAGCAATGAAGTTAAAGCATCATAAAACACATCCATACAATTTTAAAAAATCTCAACAATATCACCACTGCTCAATTAGTTTTAGCTAGGTGAGTGTGTATGTGAAGTACACTGTATTGGTCTTGTTTTATGAACCTCGTGCTTTCTCTTGAGAACGCCAAACTGTACTTATTCAGCCTTCTTCCAGTTGTGTTGTTATGAACATTTACCATGATCAGTGAAGCCTGGTAGGGTCTGAGATGTAGCTCTTGAGGGTTTTTTGTGTTTATCTGAGCATTACACAGTCTAAACTTAGGGGTGAATGTGCTGGGACGTCCACTCCTGGGAAGACTGGCAATTGGCTTGAAGGATTTCCACTTGTGAATTATATTTCTCACTGTTTGAACTCCAGATTGTTTGAAGTCCATTGCTTATGTCTTTCCCTTTTGGCATTGTGTTAACGCACAATGCTCCAGACCAGCAAACTGCCAAAACCCCTGCTTTGATGGAGGTTTGCAAACCTGCTCATGATGAGCAGCACCTGGCTGGAACTTATCCTCTTAAATCCTGTGGAAACTGTAAGGGGTTGTTTAGTAGTGCCTGTGTTTTCTTTTCCATTTGGCTAAATTTTGTTAACCTTTTTCACTGTACAATTATTTATTTATGTTGTTATTTCCTTTCTAAGGTTGTATTTGCCTTTGACATTAACACCCACTGTGATCGCATGATTTTTATTGGTTTTTATAAAAAGAAAAAATAATTATAAGAGGGTATTCTCACTTTGGCATGTGGCTGGAACTAGCTTTAAAAATGAAAAACAAAGAGATCCCAAGTACAAGTAATTTTAGTACTTTTATGTACTGTAGCAGCCTTCTGAAATATGTCATCATTTCATAATTATATTTAGAAACAGAGCCCATAAAGTCCTCAAGCATCAAAGTGATTAAATAATGTTACGTGTGTTTTTGTATGACCCAAACTGAATATTGGGGTTAATCCACATTAAATGAGAAAAGTAAATATAATATGTTATGTTATGATAGCAAATTATAATGAATTCTACTTCATGCTCAACTTTGTTTATGCATGTTTATATACAGACTTGGCAGCTAATAACAATGCTCAGTGAAGAAGTGATATGTTGAATTTGTAGAAGGTGATAACTATTTTGGATTATGTTGTTATTTATTATATCTGCTGTTAATAAAAAAAGCAAAATTCTCACTTTTACTGCAGAAGAGAACTTTTGAAAAAGTACAAAAATAATATCCAGAAAAGGGTCATTACTTTGTTGAGTGAGTTTGTGCTGCACTGTTAGAACGCTGACCTAGCACAGGTAATTAGAGTTTGTGCTGTTCTTGTGTCGGAATAAAGCTTTGGTTCACGGGAAGTCTCACAGTGTGAAGTAACCTGATTTCACCCTCTACTGCTGCCAGCCCATGCATTTTCCCCTAATTCTGGAGTACAGCGACAAATCATAGGATGAGAATACACAGGAGTAGACGTGCTTCAAAGGTCGAATTTACTGAGTGATTTTCAATGTGTGCTTGTTCAGGAAAACTGTAAATGACTGCTGAATGGTGCACTAATGTTAACTTACAGGTGTTAGGTAAAATACCACCTAAAGCATAGGTGGGAATTATTAAACTGACAAAATCAGCCCTGGCAGAGAAAGTAGAGAAACTCTAAACAGCAGTATTCGTCCGCCATGTTGTTATTTAACATACTGGATGCATTTTAGAGAAAACTGGCTTTGTTTTATAAATCTATCATATATCATATTATAATTTTAGTGCAAGCATGCAAACATCTGAACAAATTAAGATAATATATACATTAGATAAAATTCATAAAACATGTTAATTTGTTTTTAGCTTTAGGCCTCAAAGACGTTGTGGAAGATGCATTGCTCTATAAACAATCGACCCTATCTGAGTCTACCTTCTCCAGTATTTTTGCTGTTTTTCACAGTTTTATATAATTTTATATTAAATGTTTTGGATTATGTGTTGTTAGCTGAACAAAATTTGAAGATGTCAGCCCTGGCTCTGGGTGATCATAACAGTTAGTGCAGCCCTGCAATATAAAGAAACAATACACACACTGTCCTGTGTCCCCTCCAGTGTACTGTATTCTTGGAGTAATTCAATAAGGACTTATAAAGTACAGTGCTAAATTATTAAAGTTTGTTTTGCCTTCACAAGTATCAATAATGTATGTTCTCATACAACTTATACTGTATATAATCCACTTGGATAGAAGATACTTCTTCTCATCACTGTAACACTAATACCTTTGCAGCACTTCGCTGTATATGATGACATCAAATTGTTTTTGGTGAGAGGAAAAGTAGTTTGGGTCTAAGCTGAGAGAGACAGAAATAATTAAAAATGGAGTATGTACAGATGGTGGCACTATGTTACAAAGGACTAGATGACTGGATCAGAGCGTCTCTAAAAGGACAGATCATATGGAGGGTGCCCGGTATGCAGGGATCATTGATTGATGGGAAGTGAAGGCTAACCCATCTGGTCTGATCCCACAGAAGTGCTTCTATAGCACAGACTACTGTAAAATCTAATGAAGGCTGGTCAGCATGGCCGTGCTGATGTCAGCATCAGAACTGGACTGTGGAGCAATGGAGGGAGGAAGTGTAGTCTGAAGAATCCCATTTCAGATCATGTGGACACCAGGGTGTGTTTGTGCTGTCTGCTTGGTGAGGAGATGGCACCAGAGAGCACTGTGGGAGATTGATCTGTGGAGGCCCATCTCACAACTTAAAGGGCTTAAAGGATATGCTGCTGACGTCTTGGTGCCAGACACCAGAGGACACGACACAATTTTAAGCAAGTGGTTTTAATGTTGTGTCTGATTCTACAAATCAAACTCAGCTCCATCTTTCAAATAAGCTTTCTAGATCCATTCAGCATAAACGCCAGCTGAGCCGTCTAATGGTAGCATGCTCTAACAAGTCAGTGGAGACATAGGACCTGAGGATGGAAGAGGAGAATCTCTTAACAATGTAAATGATATTCATAAATGCATATGCTCTCAGTGGCTGAGTGGATGATAACCATAGAGACATCTGTCAGTGAATACCAATGTTTGTGGTGCTTGCACAGTATCAATTGGGTATATCTGACAGTTACTGTCTGCATTAAACACAGGTGGATTGTTGAATTCCCTGTAGTCTGTTTGGATATCAATGGATGACCTTGGATTTATCCATTCCTTATTTTTAGAAGCAGCAAGGTTTTCTGATGCAGACTAAAGCATCCCCTGCAGAGTCCTGCTTTTTGATGTTATGACTTATTGACTGAAGGTCGGCACTGCGTAAGGAGCTGAATAGTGACATTTCTGACACATCATAAGCTTCAATTAATAGATTTAATTCATTAAATAGATTAGATTTTTATAAAATAATGAGAGATGTTGACAGAATCATGGAGTAGAGCGCTGCTGAGTCATGTTCTCTGCTGAAAACTGGCAGTGCTGGTGTACATGATCAGAAAATATGGCATGGTGTTTAGCCATGAAACATGAATATTATTGTGATAAACTGCAATCAGCTTAATTTACTTACTGAAGATTATGAAAACAGGCTGTCTCTTACAGCTAACTTCTGCTTTACCAACTGAGTTTAAGTCAAACTGATGAAACTATTTGATTATATTTTAGGGACGGTGATGTCAGTGGGCTTGTTGTCCAGTCATCTGGACTACTCTTTTGTTAGTGAGTGAAATATTAGACCAGCTGGGGTCATATCAATACATTATGGAAACTTATTGTGCAGGTTTTTGTATCATTGTGTTGTCGCATTGTCATTGTGACCATGTTAGAATAATGATGTTTGCATTTAGTACAAATCATTGTAAAAAGGCTGTGGGCTCTTTCACAGTGGACAGAGTGACTTAGAATCATTGTTGGTAGTGTCTAATAATGAAAACACTGTTTTGTGTTGAGTTTCTTTTAAGCTCACATTTCACTGCATGTTTAAGCAGATTATTTTTTTGGGTTAAGGTTATATCTGCACGTCACACTTGGCAGTCTTCTGATGATGGACACTGTGCTTTCTGCACTGATCGTTGTATATGTTCCTCAAAGTACTTCCTGTGATTGCCACGGGGGCCAATTTTAAATAATGGTTTTGAAACGGTGAGACCTCTCTATTTCCTCCTTTCCAATCATCTAGAAAATGGAGATGGAGGCCCTACCACATTCATCTGGGGAGATGCGTCAGGGACTTTGGTGCCATGCAAATGACAATTACACAAAGGTTCACTCTTAACCCGAGAGGGCAGCTTTCAGAGCTGTTTGCCCATTATTTTCAGTACAAGGAGGTTACGGTTTTCCCTTGCTGCCTTTTTTCCTCCGTTGCTCTCCTACTGTTATACATTTTGCTCCTCTCCTATGCAAAGCACTTTGGCATTTTGTTTACAAGTGCATTAAGGTGTAATCTAGAAAATTATGTAATGGAAAACTTTAGCTAATTGTGCCGCTTGGGCTTGACTCCAAGAGATCTCTCAGATGTTACTGTCAAGGGAACTGTGTACCAGTTAAACTTGTCAGAGCCTTGAAGGCGGGGAGGTTGAGGTGAGGACAGGAGGAGGTGGAGAGGATGGAAAACACTACATGAAGGGAAGTGTGGATACAGAATGGATCAAAGCAGAGAATTTACATCAGTTGTTAGATAAATCCTGAAGGCTTCTTGAGGGACATTGTCTTGAAGAGTAATTAATAGTAATTCATACTTTATTATTCTGCTTGGGGTAATTCTTGTGGATAGGCAGCTGAATTTAACGCACCAAGGTTTCAGGGTCAGTTCAACCAACTGACCAGTCCTCCATATTATAGACTAAGATAGATATATACCTAAATATTACAGCCAGCTCTTAAAACATGCAAAGCTCATACTTACGTATATTATGCTGTGATAGGGAATTACATGTAACTCTCCAGAATATGTATTTTTAAAGCTAAACTTTGATTTCTTGATATTTGTTGGTAATATTTTAAAGCTTTTCTGTAATGTATCAGATTGTTTACTCATTACAGTTATTTTGAAGCTGTTGTTGTGGGTGGCAATGAGCTGTTACTCCCACAGGCCTGCATACTGGAGTTCACTAGTTGGTTATTGATATGATATGATATGATTCATCATAATGACTTAACTTGATTTGTCCTAAGGCTGCAAAGTTGGATGGTGGTA
>JAUYWH010000020.1:12719594-12735165 GCA_034779795.1 Ctenopoma multispine | reverse complement strand
TATTGATATGATATGATATGATTCATCATAATGACTTAACTTGATTTGTCCTAAGGCTGCAAAGTTGGATGGTGGTACATTTTCTGGCAACATTCATTGTTATCTGATTCAGTTGAAACATCATGAAAAATAACAAAACCAACACAACAATACTGTCTCTCAATACCTCCCAAACCCATGTCTTCATACTATAGAGTTACACCTTAAAAAGCAAATTATAAATTAATGATAGTTTTAAAAAAATGTATTTATTAAATTCATTTCAGTCATTTTGTAAAACAGATGGGGACTTTCTAGCAATTTTAACTTAAACAACAGGAAAGTGTATTGACTGTAAGCTGGGGATTAATATCGATTTGTGACGATATTTACTATAATGGCATCAGAAAATTGTGACACAGGAGCAGTCGGGTTCCATGTAGTCATCTATGGCTGTGCAGAGTAGCGTTTTGTAAAGTGATTAGGTTACTGTACATACTTAGACTCTTCTATGTCTTACTTTCAGGTGATTATACACTAATATAAAGATCGTTTTGAACAATATATGTAATTTCTGCAAATATATCACTTTAAATCCTTAAATACTGCATCTTTAAAGAGCCAGTAATACAACCTTTACGTTTCTGGTAATGTAAGAATTGGTCTGGTACAGTTTACTGTTTAAAAAACATATGATTTTGTTGTTTTTCACAGTTTGCAGCACATGCACATGTGCTGCAAAATGTGACATATCTGAGCTGCAAATTAAGAATCGTGTTAATAAACTTACCAAAAGGAAAAAAACATTGAGAAATGGGGGCATTGTTTAAATAATAACTGTGGATTCTTGCCATGTTGATAGACGGCATCTTGTTTCATGCCACTTTCATTTTTAATGCGCTTGCCTTTCTTGGAAGTTTTCTGTTTGCTGTGTTTGAACCCACTGAATATATGAAGCCCATAGACACACTGTATGTAATATTGGGCTTTAAAAATATATTAGACTTGACTTGCTGTGGAGTAAGGAGCCACAACCTGTCCGGTGGCCTCTGTCACTTCCTAAGTGACATCAAACTGGGACATGATGCCCCTCAAACTGCAGCCGCAGCCACAGGAGAGCACGTCGATCATGAGTCATGTGAAAACACTGCAGTTATTTCATTTTTGTATTTATTTTGGTTAAACTAACATACAGTACAAAACATCCAAGTGAGAGCTGATGTATGAACTTGAAAATCTAGAGATCAAGATAAAATTATTTACATGAGAAAAAATAACAAACAACCTAATTTCGTGCTTGCTGTAGTCAGGTCAGGCATAAAATATTAACCAGCCGCTCTCAGCAAAACAATGCTGACTTGCAACAGCTGCGTTCCCCTGTGTCTGTGCTTGTATCTCAGAGAGTTAGTGTAATATAGTGCTTAAAACAAGTAGGTCTGAATAGTAATCATTTTCAAAGCCCTGTTTTTTTTGGTGGCACACTCATAGTTAGTTGTTATGTTGGGTTTTTTTCAGCTCTGAGCACTGACTTGATAGTGATGTCACTGGTGCATACATCTGACTGGACTGAGAGTAGCAGCAATTAATTGTCACATTTCAGTTATGGTGAAGAATTACCATAATTCTATAACCTCTTAGGTTAATTAATTTCCTTCTGAAGCATATTTAATAATGTTGGATTACATTGTCATCAGTCATTTTCTTTTTTCTTTTTTCTAAAATACTGAATTTCTGAGATACATTGTTTTCTGTGCTGTTGTACATACTGCAATACTAAAGAATAGTGAATCATTTACAAGAAAATATTGGCTTTTAATGTAGTTTGATGTGTCATGGTTAGGACAAGGCACTGTGACAAAACTCATATAAAGATAAATCTGATTTATTTGTTAATGATAATCTTTATGAATGTACATATATTTAATTTTGTCCATGTTGGCTCATTTCTGTTATGTTTAATTACAGAATAACCGGGCTGTTGGCTTGTTGGTTGGTTCTAGTTACATGTTATTGTTGTATCTATTGACACCACATTGCAATATGAGTACAGTTTTTTGATAATCTGTGTTGCGTATGGTTAACTTTTTCACTTTGTTTCATCCATGCATCTGGACAGTAGGTGAATTGTGCGAGGAATTTCTGTTTTACTTTGTAAAACAATATTTCTTTGGCTTTATTACTATTATCTGTAACTAATCTGTAGCTAATACATGTAGTAAAGTCTTGACTTGCTGGAACAAACTATTCTGTGAACCAGAGGATTTGTCTTTGCTGAGATTTGATGAAAACTTTCATGAACTATGATTTTCATCATAATATCATTCTTCTCTTCTGTGTGTTCTCTGAATGATGAAAGTGTTGATATTTACAGTATAGATGGTAAAATGTTGCTAATTATTTATTTTTCCGTGCCCTGACCAAGTATAGTCTAAGTATTTAAATAATAAAATAATATTATTTACTCATTGGAAAACAAAGACCTATAGTATATATATGTTTATTTTATCTTGCATCCATCCATCTGTCAGCTGAAATGCTGCTGCGCCATTATTAAATTCCTTCCACTTGAGTGGAAACGTATCTTGGTTGTATGACAGCTCATAAAAGCAGACATTGTATTAGGAAATCAAACCCACAGACAGCTATACAAGAGATACAACACACATAACAGCACATACACACATATACACACACACACACACATACTGTACAGAAGCAATCAAGCACAGAGCAAGAAAACTCATATTAGCAGGTAGAGCACAAACTCCATCTGGCTATAACACTTAAAAAGCAAAGGAGAAGTGAAAAGCTCAGCAGCGGGTTCAGTAATTTCAGTATTTTGTGCTCACAGAGCTCAAACAGTAGTTCAGAGCCACACTGCGCAGCGTAATTTTTTTGAAATACATTTGTACTGTACGCTGTTTGTGCTGAGGATTAGCTGCTTATGAGGTGTAAAAAGTTCATGAATAACTTTGTCTGAGCTGGTTAGGAATGGAAGAGGAAATTTGAGTTGACCCACTGTGCTTAATCGCACCAAAACAGTGCTAAATATGCAATAAATGTTAAGCATAAGAGCACTATGAATCGATCAGCGGCTGATTTGAAAAGATAACAAGTAACATGGATAATTGCATCAATTCTACAGATTATAAGATCATTATTCACTGTTAGTGTAAATGTAGTGATGAAGTAGAAAGGTTTTAAACCCCATAGAGCAGCTGGAAATGAACTAATTCTTTGTTAGGTACAGTCATAAGCCTAAGTAATGCGTTAGTAGACAGTGGAGGTTAGTTGTAAGACACTCAAAGCTTTGCTATTCTTTCAGTATAACCAACACAAGAGGGTGTTCCACTTTGAGCCAGCGAGGGAGGGTGGGGGTGTTGGGTTTCTGAAATGGTTCTGCCCACCTTGGTAGTCACTGTGAGGAGGGGTTTCCCTTCTGATGACGCCTTACTGGGTATCTCCTTCAGGACCATGGCAACAGTCTTATCTGCAGCCCTAGAGTCTTTCCCCTACAACAGTGAAATCAACAATGACTTGTGTCAGGATAGTTGGACAACTCAGTGCTTTTTGCCCACATCAAGGGCATCTTACAGAAAATACTTTATCTTATGATGATGGAAATACTTAAGTTTGTGTGGGGCTGTCTAACAAAACATCGACTGAAGACATTTCCACAAGACTATGGCAATGAAAAGAGGGTCACTGCACAATGTAGAGGATTGACTGTAGACAGGGATGATGATGTCTGTCCACAGCAGTATTTGTCCACACTATGATGACAGTATATCATACAAACTCACCACACAGGCCTCGTCACGTATGAGAATAGATAGAGGTGCTGTATGTGCAGTTCTTTGCGTATATTAATATACCAGATGTGTTTGTCTAATTGTAATTTTAATATGGATGTACTGAAAAACAGTTACAGCTTTTCAAATGTAAATATTAACTGTTTTTCTTGGTACTCTTGATAGCCATTTTTCACACTCCTTTTTTAGACCAAATGATAAATGAAGATAATAATGATTATTAGCTACCTACTATCATCAGGACTCAGTGTGTTCATGTTTTCAGACATGCCTGATCTGTGCTTTATTCCAAAAACAAAAGGAGAGAATTAAGAGAAGACAACAATCTAATCTTCTTCAGTAAAGATTTTAATCTTAATTGTTTCTGTTAAGATGGTAATTTGCTGTTGAGTCTTATATAATCATTGTTTTCTCAAACATTTCATACTGGTGATCATACCTGAGCTCACCGGGTATTTTCACAAGGAGATTTATTTCTTGCTTAGATGTCTGTTTACAGGTCCCCAGTTAGATTTCGGATGGGAAACTTTACTTGTGATGGTGTCTGATACCTTGCAGTTACACCTTGAGCTTTAGTGTAAGTTTGCTGGGGGAGCTAAGAGCTCTGACGTTATCAGTTCTATGGTTATCCTCACATCCAAAAATCAATTTTGATCAAAACTGGACATCCGCTTTCCTCTGTGAACTGCTTAACTGGCACTAGATTTTTTTTGTGGTTATTATTATAGATATATTATCAAACATGCTGCTTATGAAAATCTTAAATAAATTTAAATAAAATAATAAGATATAAGCTTCTCAGTTTTCTAAGCAGTTGATTGTTTTGTAAATGCAATGTTTTCACCAACAGTAGTGATATAATCATAATTTAAATTCATATCCACAATTTAATATGACCTTCACTACACTAATACATACCCCCCAAGCATAAACTGCCCTGACTTCTGTCCACTACTCACAGACCCTTCAAGGAAAAATACTGTATAGAGCTTGTCTGACGATTTCTAGGGCCACATTGTATAACAGTAAAAATTGATTGTATAACAGGTCAAATTGATTTTGCCAGCCTATTGTGTTTTCACCTCGACTTTATGGCAGGAACTGGACTACAGAAACCACTGTATTTTTCCTGAGACAGCCATTAAATTTACAATTTTCCCATATCCAGAAGATAGATTATACTATATGCCATTAATCATTTTACACACATATTATTACACATTTAATTTCTGACAGGAACTCATGTCCCTTCAATTAAAATTGCTGACCAGACAGAGACAAAAGAGTGTGTTTAATGTTGAGACAGAACATAAAACACACGTGACCCACTTTACCTGGATCTTATTAGGTCTTCTGCCAAAAAAAGAATTTCTTTATTTCTTCCCCTGATTTCTTCAGCTGATCATGTCATAAAATGCATGTGCGTGGCCTCGAGGGAGATCTCCCTCCTTCAAGGCCTCCTGCTTCTAATAAAGTCACAAAAGCCACCTGCACCCACTCCCTACCTAATATTCAGTATAAATGAACAACATCCTTCCCTAAAACACTGCCAGGGGCAAAGTGACATTCACAAAGCCAGAGATGATTCAGGAAAGCTCTAAACCAGCCTAAACATTTGTTTGTTTTTTTCTGAATGGCACTTCATACAATTTGAAAAGTGCTGAATGTTCCTTCTATGCCGTATGTGCAGGTATTTTATGAGCCAGCAGTGTTGAGTATATCTTCTACCAGGCATGCAGTCAGTTTGTGTTGGCTTGCAGTCTTGGCCGGCCTTCTGTGTTGTTTTGTGTCAACTTTTGCTGAACTGGCACTAGATTTTTTGTGGTTATTATTATAGATATGTTTGGCAGCACATTGCACAGTGGATAGCCATTGAGAAACTTTGTTTTCCTGACAAACACAGCTGTTTGAAACCTTCACAATAGGATTATTACTGCCTGTGCTGAAAGTAAGATAAATAGTGGCTTTTATTTCAGCGTGCAGGCAGCCAAACAAGGACAATAATCAACAATACGTAAAACACAAATTTGAATTATTGTTTACTTCGCTAATACAACAGCATCTGCTTAAAGATGTTGTCAGTGTGGGACTCTTCTGGAAGATAAAATCAAACAAAAGTAATTATCTCTAGCAGATGAGATTGACTGCCAGCATTATGCAAACTGTTCAATTCAATCACTGGGTGCTGCTGGTGGAATAAAAATGTTGGTGTTTATCTTAAGGCTCAGGAAATCAATTTACATTCTCTCAGCCACCACAGTGTGGTCATCATTCCAAACTAATATATTTGCTGGAAAGTCAGTGTTATACACAGGCTTTCTCAGAGGAGTAATTAAAAGCTTTACGAATTTCATTACAAAGCAAAAACCAGAGTAACGGCAACATCAGCCATACGTCTGTTGTTTTCTGAAGTCTTGAGTTTGAAGCATAATCTATTTTAGGGGACAGTATAATTTCTTAAGTTTAAGATCATTCAGAATATTTCTCAGTACAGACAAACTGTTAAGACATGGCTTTTGTAACACTGCTGACTTCATCTATTTGCTCAATTGATGGCTTCTGTCATTCTTACACATTGTGAGTCCTGGATCTCTGTTTATGACCTGGTTTTAATAACTTATTCAATCCACAGTGGGACCATTTGAGACCAAACCCAATGACTGATGACATCAGGTGACACGTAGTTTACTTTTTATTAAGACTTGAAGAAATGTCACAGGAGTCATTTGTTTAAGCTTATATTATACCAGGCTGTGATACTTGCATTATTAATCATTTCCCTCTGTTTCTTCATTTAAATTGAAAAAGACACTGAAATGGTATCAATACACTGAACAGGTATAAAAATTATTTCTATTTGTTGCAAAGTAATGCATCTCAAGCAACAAAGCCATTGTGGCTCTGACTAATGATCAGTAAAATTACATTTTTAATGCAGCCCTGCTGTTTTGTATCATCTTTTGTGGCCCTCACAGACACTAATGAAAATATCTATGCTGAATTTCACGTGTCATTGCTTCTACACAAGGAACTGAAGTTTGTTACTAAACCTCTTTAGGTGGTTGCTGGAGAGATCAGATTTCTTTAAAAGGTATGGATGTTTTTGACATTTTTAAATTTATGAACTCGAAGTTGTAGGTTACTTAAACATAAGTAAGGTTTTCCAGATAAGGGAAGCTAATCATTTAAAATAGTGAACAATGAAACTGCTTTAATGTTTTAGGTTTTTAAGTAATATAAAACACTTAATAAAATGTAGACTGCAGTAGTCCTACAATATTATAATAGATGGATAATGCTTTTCTACTTGTCAAACTTGGGGCCATTAATATTAATAGACTTGTGACAAGTCTATTAGCACTAAGTCTGACTATTTACCATCAAAATGTAATGGAAATATACCTGGTATATAAAAAATGGATGAAAATATTCTAAACAAAACAAGCAATTTTTTTTTATTTAGCAAGACTAAATATTTTATGTTATATACAATATTTAAATTCAGGCATGAATGCTATAAACCAAATGCTTTTTCCCTCAATTGAAAATAATGAATCTTTTTTTATGTTTGCTACAGTCTTAACTAGCTGTGATAATGTGGTTGTGGTTTCTGATGTGTCGCTTGATGTGTGCATGATGAGTGCATGATTCACTCTTGGCTTCAGAGAGAGGACACAAACAATACCTATGATGCCTATTTGTAGGTAGAAAAGTCATCACAGTCGGGTATGAGCACATACTCTAAGAAGAAAAATATCTCACACACCACAGGCTGCAGTGGCAGTTTTTACATTTGTTTAAAGCAGAAGTGCACAGGATGGGGATTGGAAACCCTCTAATGGTTACTATAAACCTGAATGGCAGTGGGTTGATCAACAGGGTCTAAAACAGGATACAACATTTCTGTCACACAACTTTGTTTATTTTTCAACAATTATTATTTTTTTAAGACTTTGCTCTAGTCACTGTCTTTTCCCATGTGTAAAACTGGATTATTGTTGATGTTTCAGGCCTTTTAAAAGCTAAACAAGGCAAAAAACACTGGTCACAAATGGAAAACAGATTCATTAGGCTTTATAGTGTTTTTGCTTAAGCAGTCACAAGCTAAGAAGCAACTGGTTAAGAGCTGCAGTGAGTAGTTGAAAATGTAAGTGAATTTTATACCAAAGCATCTACTACTCCAGTGTCCTTAACCACAACCTCAGCTGTGACACAGAAAACACATTGTATTGGTGACACATGAGTGTGTCGACAGGAAAAGAGAGTTATGCAAAGTCAGGCACATTTAATTGCAGTAGATGCCCACACACGCCTATGGGCCTCCCACTCTGCTGCTGAGGCTCGGTGTGTTGTAGGAGCCTGAGCACTCCAGATATGAATGCTAATAACGGAGACCCAATAGTGCTAATATTCCATATAATTTAGGCTAATACCTATAAATGTTACCAAGGGTCTTCAGTTTTATTGCTGCCATTTCAGCTGAGGCAGCTCATGTGGAGGGTTTCTATCAGTATGACATTTCCTGCCACTGTTTATTGGCTTTCATATGCTTTATAGGGATTGCTGCTTATAATGAATGGGGAATAGTGGCAGCTGCACATAATGTCACTGAGAACTGCAACCTGATTTGATGTTGAAAAACTATTTCAATAATTTATGTGCTTACAGCTGCATCTAAATCACTGTCCAAAACTATTGGCCTGTCTTTGCAGCAGTGACATGTCAAAGACGAGATTTTTTTTGTCAATGGCGACTAATACAAATCATGCTGAGAATTACAGCCTGCAGCTGAGAGAATTTACGCTCCAGTACAAATAACTGCCCTCTACGCAAGGACTCATCTCTCGAGTTTACATTTAGCACCCGCTCAGGGTACTGTCCCAGGGTGGTTTAAAAAATGTGACATTAAGTGTTTGCTGGCCTAATAAACATGTCTGCGCACTAGACATGATATAAGTCTTAAACACTTTAGAGGCACATTCGGATTCAATTAACTTTTTGTTATGTAAAACTATGTTCTCTTATAATCTTATTTAATTGCAGTTATTCTAATGTGCTCATAATTATAAGCCAGGAACACAGCATGGTTGATTTATTTCTCATCTCTAATCAGTTTTTTTTTCATTCCTTGTTTACCTTATTTCCTCTAAAACAAAAGTGCAGCTCAATGCCACTCAACTAATCAGACTCAGTGCATATAATGTACTGCAGCATAATTCATGTAGGATAGTAAAATAGTTGTGTTTGTGCTAGAAAGAGTCAAAGTAGGGAAATCATTTTTATTAGCATTGTTTTCCTGGAATAAGGACACATCACAGTGAGGTATATGAACAAAGGCAGAGTCATATTATTTGCCTGATTTTCAGGTTGAGTTGACATTTCGGGAAATACTTAATATCACTTTTACAGTTACACTAGATGAGAAGATTGACACCTCTCACAAAACACTGTGAAACCATAACGTGTTGGTTTTGACATTTCATAATTTCTTACTTTTGTACATGTTAAATAGGCAACTTGTTTATTAGTGATCTTTAGAGGTGTCGATAGGCTGATTTTGTTACCTTTAACAGCCGGGCTAGTTGTTTTCCCACTTACAGTCTCAAATGGGAGATTAGATTACAGGGTTGCTTCTTTGAAATAAATAAAGCCAAAAGTATAATCTACATACATGAAATGTATTTGATCTAAGGCCCACTAATCTGCATCCTCTTTCTTTTCAACCCTTTAGTCACTTTAAAGTCAATCATCTAATTCCATTTGCAGAGATTTTTACCCACAGATTGCTTGGAAACCAGCGCTTAGTTGTTTGCCTGTCAGGAATGTGTCCCACAGTATTGTGACAGACAAGTCTGTGTGGATTTAGGCTTTGGTCACACTTTAAATCCCTCAGTCAACAAAAGAGGTTTCAGGTGATTTGCTGAAAGCTGTTCTGTGCCTGCATATCTGCACCTACTTTAATGACTGGTGGTCATGTCAAAGAAAACACTTTCTGAAGTTTGCTTAACTTACTCAGGTGTGACATAAATGAGATTGGCCTTGTAGCAAATAAATACAAATATTGAAATAAAACTATTTGAGTTGTGGCAATCATAGCAACATTATGTTAATATATATGAATGGTGTTTACCTTTTTTTAGATTTTGTTGTTGACAAGCAACATCACTTAATACAACCCACTGGAGGAATATACTAAACCAAAATCCAAAGACAAACTGATGTTCTGCACATGCTGAAAGCACACAACTTAAATATTATCTACAGTGAAATAACCTCTTGTAACTTATGGCAGATTCAAGAATGTATACCATGTAAACAGTCCAAATTGTATTAACCAGTACTTAATAGAGTACAGTTTAATCAAACTCACAAGATCTAAATGCTCCCTATTAGATTTACCTACAGGAAAATAATTATTCCACTGACTACCTGTAAACCTAATTTCAGTGCAGTACAACTTAATATATTTCATTTTATGGAGAGGATGTGCCATGGCAGAGCTTTCACAAAATGAAGTAACACTCTGAGAAAGGCAGACGACTGTAATGCCTTATAATGGGAATATATGGCGTAAAACTGTCTCTGTGGATTTACAGACTGCCACTCTTAGGACAGCTGAGCAAATACGGCTTAAATAGAAATGATTGCAAAGGCGACAAGCCGCCTAGTGTGTGCCAGGCTATTATGGTTTACACCACCAATTACCTCGCTGAAGTGCCAGTTCAGGCAACAGGACAAAGCAAAGCTATAGCGTACCACTGACTATCACAGGACTGTTGTCACACTGACAAACAATCAGCTATTGATTGATTAGAAGGGGCACTGCACACTAACCAGTGGTTATGTTCATTCTCAATCCATCTGACTTTTTACTACTTTTGCTTTCAGGTTATTACTGAAAGTGCAGTGAGAAGGTCACCAAGTGTATATAATTCTTCCTCAAATTAGTGGTCTAGCCCAAAACTTTAAGTTTTTGTCTGAATGGAAAAACACTTCTTATTCATTTTGCCTCCATGGATTTAATGTTAAATGAGAGTGAAATGCACGTCCACACTACCTCCAGTGCAAGGCTAATGATGATGAATGTTTAAAGTTTTACAGACTGTGATAAAACCACTATCAAATAAGATCATGTTTTCTGATGTTGAAGACCTCATAACTTTTCATTTTAGAACCAGATGTTTTAAATACCCCCCTGTGACATTATTTAAAAAAAAAAAAATTTTTAAGGGTGGCATGGTGGTGTAGTGTCGCCTCACAGCGAGAAGGACCAGGGTTCGAGCCCCAGTGTTAGCCGGTTGTCTTTCTGTGAGGAGTTTGCATGTTCTCCCCGTGTCTGTGTGGATTCTCAATGATCAATTAATTAAAACTTTTGTTTGATAGTTAAATTTTGAATCAAACTGTTTTTCCACTACTACTATTGGTCACTTGTGTTGTCTGCTGTGAAGCAATCAATAGATTTGATCATAGAAATGTAACCCGATCCAACAATGTTTGTTTAATTAAACTTTTCTCAAGTTTCTTTTTAAAATTAATCTCTCAGTAAGAACCACGTAATGCAGTCAACAACTCCAGGACTATGGACCTTTTAGACTAATATGTCAAAGATACTTGCATTATTTATGGTCTAGCACTGTTCACACTATAAACTAAAAAGCCTGCTTGTATGAATCATACTAGTAGATGTGAAATCAAAAGTTGACACTGCTTTTGATTGATCTTATATGTATAGTGGGACCTCATAGTCTTATAATCCTTCCAACTTGAATGGCAGCAATCTGTATGCAATCCTTGTAATTACTGCAGGCATGTGTTGAAACATGAACATGAAATACAACCAATCCCTTTCATAAAATATTAACATTGGCTCACATAGCATGTAAAAGCATGTCAGTTTTGACTTAGACTCATTAAGGACTTGACTCTAGGAGCAACGGGCATCCTACACGAGAGGATGTATGTTTGACTCATTACTATGTATGAACACTAGACACTGGATCCACTTGGCTGAAAATATTTGCGAACTGTTGAGAGAAAAAGCATCAGTGTAAAAATGTGGCCAGTGATATTCATTACAAGCAACTTTGGGCTCTTCCCAGCTGGAGTACTCATATGAGGTGTTTCTTGGCAGATGAACATTTTATTAACTAGAAGTGAGTTTTCTAGCGTATAATGCATTCCTGTTTCTCATTATAACTGCATATATTAGCATTTTTTATGTTGTGTAACGTGGGCTAGTAATATAGAACACATACACAGACGTAACAGTCTGGCTGGAGGAATGTAAGTGTGGAGAAGGTAATAGGATTTAAAACTAATTAAACTGTCAGTGAGTGTGCATTTAGCCACTGTGTGACGTCTCTTTTAAAGAGCAACAATTAAGAACTAGCATCAGCCATATTCATAGTATTTAATAATAATAAAATCTTACACATAAGCAACATTTCTGGAATCCATATAGCTTTTGTGCTGTGCTTGAGTTGCATTTCTGTGTGCTCTTATCTTACTAATTGCAACACTTGCATAACTGTCAGGTTATTTATGTTCATATACTTGTGTTAACACGCTCTTTCATCCTTTCAGAGGGCTGAAAGATGCACTGTATTTTGTTTACTCTTCTCTCAGTATGTCCTTCTTTCCTCTTTTCCCCTAAAGCTGTATGTATTCTTTGGAGACAACTCCAATATCAGGTACCACAGCACCAAATAATAGGCTTTGTTTTGACTTCCATTCTTCTTAGCAGGAGGAGATTGATTTTTTTTCCCTTTTAAATTGCTTCTTATGTCTGCTGATTCAGCGGTGAGATTGAACTGTAAAGCTTTAAAGAGTCCATACATAGCCACAAAGACAGCGACCAGGCTTTCATTCACACATAGCACACTAACAAGTCAACCTTGTCAGCTCTGCTGTCACCTATTTAGCATTAATGCTGGAGAAGTTTTTATATCTTGAATCTGCAATATTGCTGCTTACTGTAGGTGTCTATTGTGTCACTTTGCCATCAGCACCAGAAATTAGCAACTCTCCAGAACCTTCTCGCTCTTCTATTACCTCAATTATTCAACTATATTTCCTGCTACCAGTGGTGATTTAAATAGCTGCAAATTACAAACCAGAGTCTTCTGCCAAATATGGCCTGCTGGTACTTTGACTGACATTATCATTAATTTTAGACCTTGGAGAATGGCCGATTGTGATGTTGACCATGTAATGACATAAATTGGAAAGGATCAAATTTTTTATTGTATTAAGAGAAATGTAAAATTAAATAATTTCAGTGATTGAGGATTCCTTCCTTCCTTCTTGTTAACATGATACAAATAGCTACAAAGCTTATTTATCCTCTGTTTTTCTCCATATTACCACCTGGACTCGACAACATTTTTCTATGTGACCTTGCTCTGTCGATAAAGTGTCCACCGGTCATCAAGGCCAAAGACTGTCATTTGTAACATCTTGAGAACACACTTTTTAATGTTATTAAGAAGACTTAATACTTAAAAAATTTAACCACAAACAAATGCAAATATGTTTTTTTTCCACTGTAGAATATATGGCTCCTGTGTCCTGGGGAATGAACACATGGTGGGACATGATGTCTTTGACAGGAAAACAACTGAGACACTGGGTCCAAGACACAACAAAATATTTGTTTCCAGCAGGAAAACAAAAGATTTAATCTACATGAAGCACTACATTAACAAAAATGTGGAGAAAGATGTGTTAATTAGGGACAGAGAAAGAAAAATCTACTCTTTAATATCTTTTGTTATGCCTCCTCTAGTTTTTAACTAATATAAATGAAGTAAAAAAATATGTGACACAAATTTACAGGAATGTAACTTGCAAGAATGCAATGCTAAGGGTTTACAGTATGTAATATACATATAAAGCAAAATAAACTTTCCTTGGGAAGTTGACAAAATACAAAAATAAGGTAGATAAAGGAAGCAAAACTGCCTTTTTTGTGAATAGACTTTTTCTTCACCTGCATAGTGTAAATAGTAAATGAAAACTTTCCATTGAGTGCATAGGCTTATGCTGTGCAGTTTTATTATATTGAGTTTATTGTTCATTTCCCCGAAGCCCAAATGACCTGCGGCAAGGCTTGACGTAACAGTAAGTGAAACAGTGTCTATTTCAGCTGCAAAACAAATAACAGTGAGTCAGGTCTCTTTTTAATCATTCTTCATACAGTAGCTACAAACCAGAAACACCATCTTTATGCTGGAGTAAGTGGTTAAATACCAGCAATTCAGCAGTTCCTCATAAAAAAATTTGCTCCTCAATGCACTCTGTCAGGTGAGGCTAATGATACGCAATGTCAGCGTGTTTTATTTTAAAAAGCACACCTGCTTTGAACACCTCACATAGCGTGTGTGTGTGTTTTAATTTATTTCACTATGTGTAATAATTTACATTAGTATAGGAAAGATTGGGTGAAAGTGTTTTTCCCAGTAATGCTCCAATTGAATAGTGTCATGTGTAGTTGTGTAGTCTTACACAAAGAAACAAGACTTCTCCTTTTGTCCATGTTTCACACAACGTGCCACCAATGTTAAAGTGATAATATACGAGAATCATGGTCACATTATCACAGACAGTAGCTTTTGCGCACATGTGCTTGTCATGTATGCAGCGTGCTGTGACAGAAGTACAGTGAAAGTTCAAATTTGCTAAACTTTGAACTCAGATCTGAGCTGCTCTGCAAATTGTACAATATTAGGTTTATCCTCATATTGAGTCTAGATAAAGACAGACAGTTTAATTCCTCATCAAGCTATCAGCATAGCAGCTATAGACACTGGGGCTGTTTAGTAAAATGACTTTAGGATCAGTAAACACTGTGCCAACCAACATAGAATACAGAGCACAGGACTCTAGTTTTATTTCTGTGATATGAATCGTCTTGTTGTTTTCCTGTCTTCGATAAAACTTTTTTTCCTTAGTCATTATTCATAAAATGAAATAAAACATGTATGTCTGATTTGTGACAGTGGACACTGATACTAAATATAGAATTGAATCGAGGTTGACATGAAAATACCTTTCACCCAGCTTATTGTCATTTTCTGTGACATCTTCCTCTTTCTTCTGTTTTGAATGAAGGATCTTATATGTCATGAGTTAGAAATCATACAAAAGAAACTCATCTATCTGATGGTGAAGAACCAGATGGGCCCGACAGGACAAACTAATAAATATATAATATAATAACATTTCCTGACATTAGACCTTTCTCGTGCTGTTGTAATAAAAGCAACACATTTTCAAATAGAAAACATCAGTAAAAAACACAGTCTCTCTAATTGACCTTGTTTAAACATAGCTGTTTGACCTTAACTCTCGTTACCTGACCCAAAACCGTCTGTTTCCATCATCCGGGCTCAATAGGACCTGCAGGGTTTATGTCAATGCTGAACTTGGAGTTGTAAATTCCTCCACCAGCAGGAGGGTGATACAGGATGCTGACATTATAGTCTCGTAAGAGAAGACTGCCTCATCTTCTATGCTGCTGTAATACTGCTGCACATCTCTTGCTATAATTAACCTATGAGGGAAAAGAGTGTGAGTAGATCAGAGCAACACTGAAACTTAACTACAACAGAGGAACCACATTTCAGCTGACTTCCCACACTGTCCGTGTTTTCACTTTGACCAGATCTCCTGTAAGTCATATTTGACCACAAGAATTTGGATGAAGGGAATTAATAAAGTATCAATTAAATTTTTTTTACTACTATCTGTTTAGGTAC
This sequence comes from Ctenopoma multispine, assembly GCA_034779795.1. NCBI lineage: Eukaryota > Metazoa > Chordata > Actinopteri > Anabantiformes > Anabantidae > Ctenopoma > Ctenopoma multispine. Next base: position 12,719,618 of record JAUYWH010000020.1, on the reverse strand, counting down.
ATAATTTTACAGTACTCTTTTAAT
>JAUYWH010000020.1:12683751-12698950 GCA_034779795.1 Ctenopoma multispine | reverse complement strand
TATCTATCTATCTATCTATCTATCTATCTATCTATCTATCTATCTATCTATCTATCTATCTATCTATCTATCTGACAGAGGTTTGGCTCTAATACTCAAAAGTTCAGCTAGCTCTGATTTCTCCCACAGACACATGCACAGGCACACAAACTTGACATCAAGGGGAAAGTGTTTTCAGCATCAAGATAAATGCATCAGTTACGCATGTGAGCGTCACGGCAAAAGATCCATTACCGGCAGATAGAGCATCTGCTTTGCGTTCACTGGGCATTTGCTGCTAAATTAACTTATGATGGCTGTGGAAGAGCAGTGTCATGTTACGCTTCTATGCTGCACACGAGGCAAAGTGTAATGACTTGCATGCATGTGATGAGAAACACAGAAAGTGTCGAGATAAATGAAACATAATGGGATGAAACATCGATATCTGTGGCTGGATTGAAAAACAAAATACCAAAACTAAATATGACACATTTTCATTGACCTTTTAACCAGCTGGGTTAATCCAGAGAAGAACTGTCAACTTTCTGTACATTTTCAATTAATACTGCTGCTTGAGTAAAATAACATGAAATATTAAACGTTGGTCTTTAATGCTCTGGAGTACTGACTCAGGTGTGGTATTTTATTACATAATCAGCTGTCTGCGAGCTGAAGTATCTTTGTCAACCTGTAGTATTAATTTCAGTCTATGCATCTGAAATAAAGAACAGGCTATCATCTACCACAGAGGAGGGATCGTTGTTTTGAGATGGGTTTATTGCGTTGAAATGACATAAAACGTGCACAGCTGGTGTGGCAGTTCTATCTCTACAGGAAAACAGCTGACGCATCAAACTAGTCGCCACCCTGTTTGTAATTCAGTGCCTCCTAATCGCAATTTCTGTAGTTCAAGTTGAGTTTGAATGACGCTCCTGTAGTTTGGTGAGTGAAAAGTGACGTCAGGACGCGTGACGTCACGTGTCTATAAGCGTGTGCGTTGAGAAACTAATGATTTGTTGCCATGTTTGCTCAGACGTGTCTGTCTCCTGTTTGTGTTTGATACAGCAGCGCCCTGTGTTATTTTTATTCATTTATGAAATAATGCAGGCTGCAGCTGATTAACAGTGTGTGGATTTATAGTTTATAATTAGTTTGAACTGGCCCCTCAGCTGCAGTTGATCGGAGCTCACGTCAAAGTGAACACATTATAAACATGTTTGTGTTGTCAGCTGGCAGTTCAGATCGCAGCAATGTGAAATCCCTACAGACCAGCCGTGATTACCTCATGTCCCTTGTGGGAAAATGTTCTTGACATGATTAGGCTGCATGTAGAAGTGCGGCTTGTTCGCATCAGTTTCCATGCCAATTTATTCCATGACAACAGAGAAGAAGAAGCAGAAGAAACAGTGAAGCTGCCTTCTTACCTGTAAATGCCCCTGGTACATATTGAGCACACAGTCGGTCGCGGATCTCTCTGTCAGTGGAGCTTTATACTTGTTCCAGACTTGCAGGGGCAGAGTGTCAGACTGGAAGAGTCGACATTAAAAGCTGTGCCGGAGCAGAGTTTTGGGACAGGAGGTCCGGAGGGGCAGACGGAGTGGAGCTGTCCTCTCCTCAGGTGCTGAAGCAGACACTTGCTCATCCAGGATTTCGGTGCGCGGTGACACCGATGCGCGCCGGGCGCAGGAAGATTGCAGCGTTGGACTTTTTCCTCACACTGTGCCGGAGCTGGTTTTTAACAAGTATCGTCTTGGACCATTAAGAGGCAGTTATGTGCAGTCCTTGTAAGGAAAATATCCTCGCGCCTTAAGTCTTCATCCTGAACTCACTAACGTTTTTCCTCGTGTTTCTCCCTCTCTGCCTCTCACCTTGCTTCGGTCTCTCCCTCTCCCTCTGTCCTCCTGTCTCGGCTGTGGTGTAAATGTTTTGACGTTACTTCGGGTTCATTCTCTTCTTATAGTGCGCTCCTCTTCCCTGTTTGCCTACTATTCTCTTTAACCCAGCCCTCGGGTGCCTCCCCCGCTGCTGACGTCCTCCACAAGGAGGCACACAAGAACATTTCAGTCACCCTTCAAAGCCTTTTAGAAAAACACAGAGCATGTCCATTTTTTACTGTTTAAATTAACCTCCAACACCATTTTTTTGCATAACTGTTATATATTATAAATTAAATTAAATGCTAATACCAAACCGTGTTCAACACACTGTGTATGATGTGTATGTCATATAGTTTCCAAGTGGTTATATAGGAAAATTCATTCTGTTTTTATACAGTCTAGAATACATAAGCCTTGTATTGTTAAGTTATTCTTTTGATTTTCTTAATCCTCCACAGCATCTATGACGATAAAAACTTTTAAATTACTAAAATATTTTATCCATGCTTTTATTTTGAAATACTGTTTCAGGTTGTAGAACGTGTGGTGGGCAGGAGTCACATAAACAGCAGCACCAATATAGCAAATAAAACCAGAGGTGATGAGAGGAAATGCAAGAGTTGGCACAGAAAATGTCACTTTGGAAGTCTTGAAGCTCTCTGTTAACTCATGTTACAAAATGTTAACATTTTGTAACATGAGTTAACATTTTGTAAGTAAATTTGAACTTTGTATGTACATCATGGTCTGATAACTAACACTGTGTCTAAACTAATGCAGCTTAAGTAAGAAAAAAATAGGTCTACAGGTTATTATTACTGATAAATTCAATGACTACAGGTAACTAACTTACCTGCATCACCACCATCAATAATGAACTGTTGCCTTGTGGGACTTGAAGTCGCGTTTATACAATGGGCATGTTCAACTTCAGTGTCATCTTAACTTGATTTGGATTCAGATACAAGTAGGTTTGCATTTAGTCCTTGTTCATTTACTTAAATGAACCAAAACACCTTGAGAAAAAACGAGAGAGTATACACAGAAACGAGTGCTTGGATGTTCAGGGTTGCATGCTCAGTTCTAACTGCTCACTGGCTGATGCTGATTTACAAATGAGTAGCTCTCAAACTTTTCCTGCTTAAACGTTTTGGTGTCAATACAGTATAACATAATCATCAGATCTTTTCTGCCTGACAACAACTGACTGTTTAGGCTATAGACTGTACTAGCAGGAAACCATCTCATTTCATATTGCATTCATTGCTTCTTTTTGTTTGTTTTAAATTAACTTTTTACTTTGTAACAGACTAACAGTACTTGAAAATAATGATACATATTAAAGTATGTTAAGCATATTAAAGACCTGACCCATGGCCTATCAAGGGTCTAAACGTTATCATTGGTGGACTGTAACTAAGTATGTTTACTCAAGTACTCTGCAATACTTCTTTTGTTTTCCATTTTCTGTCTACATTCACCGGAAAATTGTTTTATTTATTCATAAATTTATCAGTTACACATAGCTAAAGCCAAAAATGAATGTTATCATTATTGATTATATTGATCAATATGTTTGTTCCTTCACCTTCTGCAACATAAGTACTATTCAGATAGTGTACCGTATGACTTACCCAGGCGGGATGGTGGCACAGTAGGTAGGGCAGCAGTAGGCTTGCGTCAGGAAGGGCATCTGGTGTAAAATCCTTGCCAAATTAACTACGCGGAGCGATCCGCTGTGGCGACCTCCGAAACGGAGCGGCTGAAAGGAACTTATCTTACTGTATGAGTTGTCCAAGTGTGTGATTCAGTAATATAACATTACACTGACAAAGGCCATTTTATATTATTGGAATACTTCCACTGCTGCTTTTATCACAGTGCATGCTGAGATAAGCAGCAGGAAGTTTGCATTATAAGACTTTAAAAATGAGCTTTCTTTAATTTAGCAGAGGTGTGTTAATGTGACTCAGGGCAGTAATAATGTCCTGACATTATATAGCCAGGCCTGCATAACATTATAATTGATTAACAATATATAGTGAGCCAGTCACACTTACTTTGTAATGTGTCTTCTAAATTAGGAAAATGCACTATTGCACAAATCTTCAGCTGCTCATTAGATTTAGCTGAGTGAAAAAGGGTCACACCAAACTGAAATTCATTTCTACTGATGTGGAGTGCCCCACCATCTGGACATCTACCAGTATACACTGCACTCAGGTCAGTTGTTGTAGCCGTAAACAGAGTGGGAGTTAAAGCTGCATTAGCGTCTTACACTGAAACTCCAGATGGCAACAAGGAATGACTGGTTGAAAACCAGGATTTCTGAAGATAAATAATGCAATGTGACGTCAGCAATCTGCAAACTTTCAACTCTCTTGGTTTTGGCAAGGACTCTTCATCACATAAAAAAAGCTTTCTTAAAGAAAGCCTCTAATAAAAGTCTAAGTGCAAAAAGTGTCTCTGCTTTTAAGATACGGTCACCCGTAAAGATTCAAGATTAAAAAAACTTTAATAATCCTAGAGGAAAATTGTTTTGCCTTGTTACAGCCTCTTTCAGTTCAGATGGAAAGAAAAGAACCACAACCAGAAACAAAAAAGATCTGCAATATGTAATGCACAAATACACAAAAGTAAAAATACACAAACAAAGATGAAATAAGACAATTATGACATAATTAATGATTGTGATTGTTGTCCTCCCCCTCTCCTTTACAGAGAGTGGAGATGTTGTACAGTTTTATGGCCACTGGAAGAAAGAATCTCCTGTGGCGCTCTGTGGAGCACTTGACCTTGTTCAGTCTCTGGCTTAATGTGCTCTTCTGTTCAGTCAAGATAGTGTGAAGTGGGTGGCAGGAATTGTCCAGGAATGGAAGGTGTTTAGACAGGAGTTTAGAGGATGCAGTTCCACATACAGCCTGTTCACCCAGTACAGAACAGGCTGATTAATTTGTCCAGCCTGTTAGAGTCTGTCACATTCACATTGCAAAAATAAAAATGGAAGCTAATGCTAAGAAGTGACATTAGTGCTGTAGGAGAGGAGTGATGAGGGGGTCAAGCCCCTTTTTTTCCAAGATCTGTCATATCGCACCAGGAGGTAATAGTGTCTTACACTTTGATTGACATCAAAACAATCAGAAGTTATGCGGAGCGGATGACGCTCCACGTCCTCAGCTCCTGGTGGATTTCAGGCCTCCCTCCCAGGACCTGGCCTGTGTTTATCAAGGCTAGTAGCTGATAGCAGGATAGCTGTTGCCATATGTAAAAAAATGATGTCGTATCCATGGTAATATGTGTCTCCTTCTCATAGTCGCAGGGGATCAAAAAGATCTCAGCAAGTCCGCCCTGCCCATCACCCTGGAAATGCACACAACATGAGCCGGAAAAAGACAGCCAACAACAACTCAACAAAAGCAATACACAAAGAAAGGGGTTGCTGTATCAGGCTGCCACCCAACAGACGCCATAGGTATATGGCACTTTGAAGTTTTTGAAAATCTGAACAAACATAAGGAACTACAATATATGATTCGTCGCCGTTGCATGCTAGGAAATCTTGAAATGGGAAATAAAACTTTTCTTCTTTTATTTATTTATTTGTTTAGACCTCCGTGAATCTGAAAAAATACAATTCTGAATAAAAATATCCTACTGTTCTGTTCCTTTGCAGAAGCAGCCTGAACACTCATGGTCACAGCATCTTTCCCATCTGTAGATATACAAATAGTAGTAGTTATTCTTTATTCCTCATCAGATGAAAGCAAATCCATGCCCAAGGCTAGGAAATCAGCACGTTTTTTATTATTATGCCCTGTCTTTCTGCATAAATTGTTCGCTGTAAGGACACAGACATATATTTGCCAGACTGTGTATCAATAGATTGTCATCCTTTTTTATTCTCCCTAACATTTCATCAATGAATAATGATTACACATTCATGTGAGACTTGAGAGGACAGAGGTGTATTTGTTGACCTGTGAATCTATTTTTAGATTTCACTAGACTGTGGTTATGCTTTTTTCAGCTATCAATCTCCTTCTGTTGACAAACACAGATAGAACATAATTAGCATCAAGATGAGAGGAGTTTTTCATACAAGGGGCCACACAATCTTTGCTCTCTGACAGACAAATTATTCAGGTAAATTGAAATGTTTTTTTCAGCCACTAAAATGTACGAGCTGAAAAATTTTTTGAATATGAAAGAAATTGAATGAAAAATAAATCATAGCTGGAGTCACTGATTACAATGTTATTGTGTATAATGTATTATGCCACATTAGCTTTGTAACTAGTCAGGATTAATTTGAAGTTGTTTAAAGTCAAACTTTAAATGTGTGTTTACTCCAGTGCTGGAAAATTTTGTAAATTTAGCTGTAGCAAAACTGCCACATGTCACATGACTGACTTTATTACTAAAAGAGAAGACAACATTTGGCTTCTGAAAACATGACTTCTGAACTGATGAGTCAGAAATGCAGACATTCATCTAACATATGACAAATGCACTGGACCATCGCAACGGTAAAGTTTTTTTTTTTTAAAGAATGTTTACTGCATGTTTCTGACTTTTGTGAGATCTCACAAAACTATTACGAGATCCCGCAAAACTACAGACATGAACACGATCAAGGTCAACGCTTGCTGTTTAATCCTGCCATACATCATGGTAACCGAGTTTTATCAAACTCCAGACTCTGATAAAGTAACTGCATACCACTGAAAAGGTCCTGGCTAGCATTAAAGTGCTGAAAAGATATGTCAACATGTGGACGGGTGAGCTTTTAGAATTACTTACTGCTGGGTGTCAGATTGACTGGTAGAAGATTCATCTATGTTCAGTATGTCTGAGGTTATGAAAAGTCATTTTAAACCATTCCTTTGATATACTTGACTGTGAGTCCGGTGTTTCTCACTCAGGATCAATTTAACCAAACATTCAACAAATGCAGTTGTATGCGCTCCATTGTTGTCGTATTTTTGGTAACCTGGTGATCTGTTGAACTTGGTCTCAAAATCAAAGACATTACATCGGTGCTTGGCAGTAAATATGGTTTACATTTAAGTGAGAGACACTTGAAGAAAATACTTAGCACAAAGAGCTACTCTCGTCAGAAAATGTACTCCGAACTTGCAGATAATAATAAACTACTGCAGTACTGAATGGGTATGGGACGTAAATTGTCGTATGTATGCCAGCGTAGGTGTAGAAGGTCATGGGTACGGATGGATGTGAGATTTTAGTATTTAGAAGAAAGTATGACTTCACAAAACCAAACAGTATGCTGCAGGTATGAAGAGTAAAACAAAACTTTATGGGGTTAAAGCACAGAAGCTAATGTATGAGTATCTGGTTATTCTCCTTATCCTGCTCTATTTTTAAGCTTTTTTCACAGCTCATTACAGAAGGGCATGCTATCTGTCAATTTGTCTGAAAACATTAACATCACCAAACCTGGGGATCAGAAGTTTTCATCCAACAGTGATGAAAGCAAGAATATACAGTGTGTATTTTTTGCACACTTTGGTTTGTTTGATTACTCTGATGACAGAATGACCCCTAAAGAGTCATGTTTAGTTATTATTGTTTAAGATAATTATACGTTTGTAATCATTAAAAGATCATTACTGTCAACAAAAATGAAGAAATAGTATCTGAAACCAGGACAGATGCCAAGTCAAGTGAATTAGTGTCTGAATGTAATGAATGAATTAAAAGGATAGAAATAGATGGAGTTGTTACATTTAGTGAGGCCATTAGTTGACATACACCAAAAATTCACTAGACAAATGTGCTTATTAAAAATGTAAATCTCATTTTATCCTATGTATCATGTATTGGCTGATGTCATGCCATCACAGTTTCTTTATTGTTGTGAGGGTTGGAGGGTTGGGATGGACCCAAGAGCACTCAGACACACACAGGAGTAAATAAGGAGGGTTTTAATAAGGTAAACTGAATCTGAACACAGAACTGAAAATCACTCCACACAGGAGGCAAAAGGTAAGGCAGAAAAACATTAACTACTATCAACAGGTAAATGAAAACTATTACAGCTAAACACAAAGAATAAAAGACAGATACGAAAGTGGGGCTGAAACAAAGGGGCCTGAATACAACAAACTAAAATATGGTGAAAAGCCGAGGATGAAACAAAGGGGCCTGAATACAACAGACTAAAATATGGTGAAAAGCCGGGGATGAGGTGGGAAAAACACAGGAATAACTGACAAGACAAGAGTGAAGAAACGGAGACCGAGAAACCAAAAACAACGGAAAGAAGGCCAGGGGCACGAGCCGGGAGGGCCAGAACACAACAAACAAAAACAGGGGACAGACAAAAAACAGAGCACAAAACACAAAAACGAAGAACAAAACTAGGGTTGGGCCAAGACAGTAGCGGCCAAAAAACCAAACTATGTCCAAACAAAAGTCAACAAACAGGCAACAGAGTCCAAAACCAAAAGTCCAAACAGAGTCTGAAAACCAGGGGCAGAGGCAGTCAAAACAACCTGGGGGGGCAAGGGCCAAGGTGGCCAGTCCAGGGGAGCAGGCAGGGGGCCAGGAGGGCCCCAAACAGGCTGAGTAAGGGCAACAGGGATGAGGCCAGAAGGGCCGTAGGCAGGTAGCCCGAAAGCAACAGGCGAGGGTCCAGGTTAGATGCAGGGGGGAAGGCCAGAGGCAACAGGCGAGGGTCCAGGTGAGGTGCAGGGGGGAAGCCCAGAGGCAACAGGCGAGGGTCCAGGTGAGGTGCAGGGGGGAAGCCCAGAGGCAACAGGCGAGGGTCCAGGTGAGATGCAGGGGGGAAGCCCAGAGGCAACCGGCGAGGATCCAGAGGAGCTCTGGGCGGTTGACCCAGGAGCGACGGTCGTGGACGCTGAGGGACCCGGGGCGGACAGTCTATGGGCGGCAGGCGTGGAAGCCGAAGGGCCTCAGGCGGACGGCCCCCTCTGGAGGTCAAACATGAAGCCAGCGATGTACGATGAACCCTGGGGGGGTTGGAGTAGGAGGCTGGCGAAGGAGGCTGAGCCCCAGCCGGAGGCTGGCGAGCAGGTGCAGGCCCTCCAGGACGCCTCGGGAGAGGAGCAGGAGAGGCGACGGCGATCTGGACAATGCCCCGCCTGGGAACAGGAACCGGAGAGGCGGTGACGGCGTGGTTCAGCCAGGGAACAGGAACTGGGGAGGCGACGACAGAAGAGGAGTCGGCCCGCCCGGGAACAGGAACTGGAGAGGCGGCGACAGAAGAGGAGTTGGCCCGCCCGGGAACAGGAACTGGAGAGGCGGCGACCGAAGAGGAGTCGGCCCGCCCGGGAACAGGAACTGGAGAGGCGGCGACAGAAGAGTAGTCGTCCCGCCCGGGAACAGGAACTGGAGAGGCGGCAACGGCGTGGTCCCGCCTGGGAACAAGAACTGGAGAGGCAACGGTGGCCACGTCTGCTTTGACGCCGCTCTGTCCAGGAGCAGAATCAGGAACAGAATCCCGGCAGGCGGCGGGCGCGTCATCCCCAACGTGACCCCACCCGAGGGCAGGAACAGGAACCCGGGGGATGGCGACCACAGAGGAGACGTCCTTAACACCGACCCGCTCTGGGACAGGAACCGGAGCAGAGATAGGTGGGGCGATGTCGGCTGTGTCACGCTTGACGCAACCCCACCTGGGAACAGGAGCACAAACCAGAACAGGAGAGGCGGCGGCTGCATCATCCGTGACGCAGCTCCACCCAGGATCAGGAACAGGGACCAGAGAGGTGGAGGCAGCGGGGAAGGCACCCTCCACGCTGTCCCGTCTGAACGGTGGGACAGGAACCAGGGATGCGGTGGCCGCGTTGTCCATGATGCGGCCCCGCGTAAAGACAGGAACAGGAACCGCAGAGGCAGCAGCCGCGTCGTCCTCGAAGCGGCCCGTGCGGGCCCAAGCGGGATACGGAACACGAACAGAGACCAGAACAGGAGAGACGGCGACAGTAGAGAGAATGTTCTCAGCACTGTCCTGTCTAGGAGCTGGACCTGAAAGGGAGCACAAGGAAGGGGGAGACACACAACACAGAGACAGAAGAAGAGACAGCGGTATAGACATGCCCCGGGACTGGAACAGACTGAGTGGCGAGCCCCGGGACTGGAGCAGGAGCAGGCTGAGTGGCGACGTCGACGCGCCCCGGAACAGGAGCAGACTGAGTGGTGGCATCCGCGTGCAGCAGGATGTCTCGGTATAGACATGCCCCGGAACAGGAGCAGACTGAGTGGTGGCATCCGCATGCAGCAGAGCGAGTGCTGCAACGACAGGGGCCTGAACAGAAACGGAGTCTGAGATTGCAGCAGCTGCAGCAGAGGTGAAAGCTGCAGCAGACGGAGTGAGGTCCGGGGCAGGCGGAGTGAGGTCCGGACATGCTGCAGACGCAGTCTGTGTAGATGCAGGAGCAAGTGTTGGCCCCAAAGCTGCAGGTGGAGCAGGGTCTGGTGCCGCAGCAGCAAGAACAGGTGTGGAGTCGGGGATTGCAAAAGTGGCGGTGGCAGGAATGAGGACAGGCGCTGAAGCTGCCGCAGGAACCAGAGTAGGGTCCAAAACGGTGGCTGAAGCTGAGTCAGGAGCTGCTGCGTGTGGGTGCCGCTTCCGGCGGCGACCACGTCCTTTAGTACAGGCAATATCCGAGCAAGCCACAGAGCCATATGAAGAGGAGGAAAAGGGGTCCATGTACTGTGTCTTTAATTCCTTCCAACGCACAGAGAACCAGAACAGAAATAAACAGGCTAAGATAACGAGAAGACAGACAAACCAGAACGGGGAAGCACATGACACAACCAGGAAGCAGGACCAGGGATGAGGGTACGCAGGAGTGAGCAAACAAGATGACAGACTTCGGACAGTGGCAACAGGATCAGACAGGTGGAGAACAGGGCGCCAAACATCAGGTGTGACAGCAAGCGAAGTAGTGAAAACAGATAATCGGGCAGCGAAAGACTGACAGAGGGGAGAATATAAAGGAGTGCAACTGATTACTAAAAGGGGACAGGTGAGGGAAGTGCCAGGAGCAGGACGAGTGATTGAAAACGGCTGGTGATAATTAGTGTGCATAGCCAGGAGTGGGGGCGTGACCGATAAATAAACAGAACCAAGTGTATGAATGAGCGGGGGTGTGACAGGGAAAACGTGAAAAACAAACTAGAAGAAAGACGAAAATAACTGACACACTGGGAAAACGTGCCGACCAGGGTTGAACCGTGACACATTTAGTGGAGAGGCAAGGGTTTCTAAAGGTTTGAGTGTTCCCAGGAGCACAGTGCCCTCAGAGGTTGGAAACCTCCAGGACCTCTGGAGGTAGCTGTCCTAAAAAACTGGACAAGAAGTAACTTGGTCAGGTAAGTAACCAGGAACCCAAAGGTTACTCTGTCAACGCAGAAGTCCTCTGCAGAGATGGAAGAACCTGGCATCTCAGTTACATTCCATCAATCAGTAGAACAGATAGATGGAAGTATCCTTTAGGAGTTTACCAAACAAGATTTCGATATTTTCTCCAGTGTCCCTCAGGCACAGGGGTAAACATTCTTGTGTGGTTCTCTGTAGAGCTGAGTGACTCTTGCGTTGTTGTGGAACTGGTCATAGTCAAATTTTACATGTGTTGGCTGCACCTGTAGCCATTTAGCAATTTAGCCTGCAATTTAAGTAGTGTTCACGTGCTACCGTGTCAGCCCTCGTGTGAAGACCCACCTGCGCGACTCAGTCAAGTGGAAAACAAATAGGTAAAAGACGTGTTTCTCTCCTACTATTTATTCGGAACCATGTGCGTCCAGAACATTCCGGTCATTCTCGCCAGGAGTCCTCTCAGATTCCATACACTGAGAGCTCGCAACCCACACAACCTGCACACACTCTCCCAGGTCTCGCCTTGTCACCCTGAGTACTCGTTCAGGCTGTGGAACTGTCAGTCAGCGGTCAACAAAGCTGACTTCATTCCCGCCTTTGCAACAGAACACAACCTCCAAGTCCTCGCGCTGACTGAGACCTGGATCCGCCCCCATGACACAGCCACACTTGCAGCTCTTTCCACAGACTTCTACTTCTCCCATACCCCCCGCTCCACTGGTAGGGGAGGGGGCACATGCCTGCTCATTTCCAAGAAATGGAGATTCACTCCAGAAACTGGAGCTATTCAAACCACCTTCAAACCACCAATTTTGAACTCCATGCAGTAATTATTACACACCCTTTAAAGATGTCCATAGTTGTTGTATATCGTCCTCCAGGTCCGCTGGAGAACTTTGTAGAGGAACTAGACACATCTCTCTCCGCCATTGAAGATGAGGAACTACCCCTTGTGCTACTGGTTGACATTAATCTTAACCTACTCAATCCACAAACAGCTTATTTCCACAGTTTCATCTCGGCATCCAACCTCACACTTCTTAGCACACTGGCAACGCACAGAGCTGGTAAGCAATTAGATCTCAACTGCTCTACGGCCAACGCATCTGTCACTCCTCTACATGTATCTGACCAATATTTCATTCAATTCAGACTATTCCCCTTGTGACGCACCACATCCACAACACGCTTAACTCATTTCCGTCGTAATCTCCGCACCTTCTCCCCTACTTGACTGTCTACTGCTGTTTCCTCTGAGCTTTCACCCCTAGATATTCTCTCTATTCAGGACCCTAACTTTGCCACAGATACACTCTGCTCTACACTAACCTCTTGCCTTGAAAGCCTTCTCACCTCAAAAACGACACGTGCGATCCCACCCTCTCCGTGGATCCCTGATTAGGTTCGGCCCCACAGGACTCATCTTAGAGCAGCTGAAAGGCAATGGAAGAAGCAAAAACTTCATACTTCCACAATAAGGTAAGGAACTGCACAGACACTCAGAAACTGTTTTCTACCTTTAACTGCCTCCTGAATCCTGCCCCATCTCCCCCCTAAACTTCTCTCTCACCTGAACACTTTGCTACTTTCTTCACAGAGAAGGTGGCTACCATCAGCAAACAATTCTCACCCCCTAACCCCAGACCCCAACCCTCTGTTACCCCACTACCTGCTCACTTGACCCCATCCGCTCACACCTCCTTCAGTCCATTCAACCCACCATAGCTTCTTCTTCAAACAGGCTCTCATTGTTCCCCTCCTCAAAAAAACCACACTAAACCCTTCCGTAATGGACAGCTACTGCCCATTCTTTAACTTTCCATATCTTTCAAAAATTCTGGAAAGAGCCATCATGGCACAACTTTCTTCATTTCTCCATGACCATGACCTATTAGACAATTTTCAGTCTGGTTTCAGGAAAGGACAATCGGCTGAAACCTCCCTTTTGGCAATGGTGGATGACCACACTGTCAGATTTAGGAATTACAGGAACCGTACTGAATTGGTTCTCTTCTTATTTTCAAGACAGGTCCTTCCAGGTATCATGGAGAGGTGAGACATCCACACTCTCTAAGGTAACCATAGGGGTCCAACATGGCTCTGTCCTTGGCCCCCTTCTCTTCTCACCATACACTCGCTTCCTTGGCCACATCATCCAATCCCATGTCTTTTCCTTTTTATCCTTTGCTGATCACTATCAGCTCTATCTGTCTTTCCCACCAGAGGATACCACTATTTCAACTAAAATTTCGGCCTGTCTCTCAGACATATCGGCATGGATGTCTGAGCGACACCTCCAATTGAACTTATCCAAAATGGAGATCCTGATCTTTCCTGGCAACTTCTCCCCTCAGCAAAACATCTCAATTCAAATGGGCTTGCTACTGCTAAGTCCTACGGAATCTGCAAAAAGCCTTGGAGTTTGGATACACGACAAACTGAGTCTGAACGATCATGTAGCAGCGACCTCCAGGTCCTGCAGGTTCACTCTCTATAACATCCGTTAGTTTAGGCCTTTTCTCTCACAACAGGCTGTACAGCTCCTCGTCCAGGCAATGGTCATCTCTAAACTCGACTATTGCAAGCTTCTGCAGTCACCATCAATCCCCTCCAGATGGTCCAAAATACGGCGGTCCGCCTAATTTTCAACCAGTCGAACTACACCCATGTCACACCTCTTCTCACCTCTCTCCACTGGCTCCCAGTAGCTGCTCGCATTGAGTTTAAATCCTTGATGCTTGCCTACAGGGCTGTAAATGGAACTGCACCATATTACATCAGAATGCTATTAATAAACTACACTCCTGCACGTTCTCACAGATTTTCAAACGAAATGAGACTAAAAATTTCTTGTTCAAGGCGTCTCCAATCCCAATCGAGTTTATTCTCCTTTGGTGTCCTGGGCTGGTGGAACGACTTACCGTGCCCCATTCGACTAGCTGAGACTTTCACCACCTTTAAAAAACATTTGAAAACTCACTTGTTTAAAAAGTATTTCAAATGAGCCACACACACAAATTGTCTAGCACTAAACAATTCCTAAGCATGTTGTTAATCTTGATGATTTATGTCTCTTCAGGATCTTTGTTTGTATAAATAAAGAATTTACAGATAAACCGAAACGGTAATTGCTGGTGTCATCTTCTTGTAAGTCACTTTGGATAAAACCGTCTACCAAGTAAAGTAAAGTAAAGTAAGTAGAGTAAAGATTTGAAGGACTCTGCAAGCATAACGACAAAGATTCTGATGACGAATAATTCAGCTCTTTGAGCAGAACTCCAAGCACTGTGTCTTGTGAACACCAGGCACTGCTCATCAACTGGCTAAAACTGCCACAATCCAGATGGAAAACGCTTGTAAAGACTTAACCAATAAGCTGTAATTATGTCCAAATAAATGTTGTTGAGAGATTAAAGTTTATAATTTTTATTAAGTTGCTAAGTGTTTTATATAAAATGATGGATTGCGAATACTTTCTGAAGTGTCTGTGTGTGTTCGAGCTTTAACATCATGCAAATGTAATAATGCTCTGTCATTATGGACACCCACTTAAAAGCAGTAAACTTAAATTAAGATTGTAAGGCCATGCTGACATAACCTTAGAAAATACATGAATTAGTTATGCCTCAGTGCAAAAAAAAATCAAATAGTCTCAGATTAAATGCATTTTAGGCCCTCCTTGTGCAGTGATGGGTGGTTTGCAATAATAATTTATCAAAACTGCAAATCAATGAAAGCTGACATACTAAGAAACAAGAATACAATAGTGTAAAGGGTTAAACTGGAGGTTTTAGACATGAACTCATTCTTACTCATGTTCATGATGATGATCTTTATCCCTCCCCCTTCCTGATTACATGAACAATCTTATCTAAATGGGATGCACAAGGCTGGAGATTTGATGAGAGAGCCACAACAACCTGTTGACATCAGCCACAGGTGAGTCTGTTAGGGTGATGACAGTTAGTCCCATTAG
>JAUYWH010000020.1:12655910-12674727 GCA_034779795.1 Ctenopoma multispine | reverse complement strand
CAAGTCATTGATTAATAAGGATTTAGACGAGAGAGATCTGATATTTAATAATCCACATTTAACTGTTTTGTTTTCATGCACATCTATCCTAAACCAACAAGGAGGTTTCATAAAAGTAAGCCATATTATTTTACTCGATGTAAGAAAGGATTTGTACAGTGTGCATGCATGCGTTGTGCTTCTGATATGATCTCTCGACTCAGGACACCCTGAATGAGACAAAACGTGACTTTTATGCGGTTGCTTGTTTCCTGAGAGTTACAACAGTAATTTTCCCTAAAAGTGTTTCTTCCTGTTATACTGAGATTTTGCTGCTGTAGCTCATCAAAGTGAATATTAGCCTCGCTAGCTAGCCTCTTGAGATTCTCTGGAATCAGTTTCCAGTTTTCCAAAACATACACCAATGAAACACGTGACTTTCTAGATTCCACATGCAATTTATTACTGGCTAATGGAATCTCAGTAAATCAGGGCCTTAGACATGCAAAGCCATGTGGCAGTATGCAAAAAAATGCAACGCTGCTTGCCTTTATACCAAAGCTACAAAACTTACAGAATGTTAAATCATCATATGATATTGTAAATAGGCAGTTTTGTTAGATGAAACTCTTCCTTCCTTTCAGCAACCCTCATACCATTCCCTCTTGTCTCTTCACTTGAGGTGAGTGTAAAGAGGGCAGGCAGGGGTGAACAGTCGTTAACAGTATTAGAAATGAGACAAACGCTTAGTTGCATTAGAAGTAGGGCGTTTACATCTGATCACTATTGATGATCATTTTAACAAATAAATCACGGCAGAGGCAATATACTGATGTCCTTACAGTCGTGATCTTGACTAGTCTTGAAATAAAAGTCCACCTTGTCCGAGATCAAGACAAGATTGAGTAAAAATGTGCCCGAGTCTGAGACGAGACCAAGCCCTTCAAAAAGCTGTCTTACAACCAGTCTTGAGTACTACAACTATGTTAGGAATTTTCATGTGTGTATGTCATTCACATGGATGCTTCAACAGATAATATTATTATTATTGTGTTTTAAAATTACACAATAGCAAATGGCGCAATAATTATAATTATTAACTCAAATGCAGGATCTGTGCAAAATACAAGCCACTAGTCAAAAAT
This sequence comes from Ctenopoma multispine, assembly GCA_034779795.1. Lineage (NCBI taxonomy): Eukaryota > Metazoa > Chordata > Actinopteri > Anabantiformes > Anabantidae > Ctenopoma > Ctenopoma multispine. Next base: position 12,673,603 of record JAUYWH010000020.1, on the reverse strand, counting down.
TGCCAAAAATATTTGGTTAGATAACAACTGCTGAATCTGTAGCCAGACATTAAAGGATGAAAATGGAAGAAGCAATCTGGTTGGTAAATCTTTCTGGATGGAGCTAAAAGGATAGAAGAATAAATAAACAGATTTTTTTTCTGATAACATGAAAAAAATAATGTACATGACTGTAAATTGCCAAAGATTTCAGTTTTATTCATGGTATTTTTTTCCCACCAATAAACATAATAGTGTTATTGATTGTTTTCAAAGTCAAAAGCTTTAGTTTATGTTGTCCTTTTAGGTTTTCCCTCATGCAGATATTAGATCACAAACCCTCCATAAATCTGTGCCTTTACATGCCACAGTGTCCTGATTTCTTCCAGCGTCACACTTTTAAAATCACAGTTACACATATTTACTCATCTGGAAGCTGCACAATAGTCTGCATCTATCAAAGCTGAATATTTCCTGCTGTAACATTTATTTTTTCATTATTTTTTTCCTCAAGGGCATTGTGACATTATAGTCACTGATGGACATCACATCCCAACTGTGTAATTTTGTCGCCTACTCTGAGACTCTTTGGCAGCTGTGTGGTGTCATGTGGACTCATGACAGTCCTGTACTGACTCCTTATGCCACAACAGCTGGCTGCTGTTCTGACAAATTGACACCAGGGACTTTAACATGGAAGTAAATGTATGTTAATCACATCACCAAATGGTATCTCAGAAGTTAAATGCTCTGTCATGAAGGAATATATGCATGCTGTGTGTTTTTGTAGTAAGTACAGTAAAATTCCCTTACAGACCCACTAGCATGAAGACTGTAGTTAACAGCCTGCCAGCGTACTGTGAACTTCTACACCTTTTAATCCATCATAAATGGCATTGGTATTGGCTGTTTTATGATTTTCAGTATTAGAAACTGTCGGATGATTAAAGCATTTTGGTGGATGAAAGTGTCTGGGATCAAAAACCATCACTACTTCAAAAGTATTATGCATTGCTGTTTTAAAGTCTTTGCTCTTTTCATGTATCACTAGTACAGGTGCATGTGTTTTACCTTTTTGAGCAACCTGTCTACAGTGTACCCTCAAAATTAGCAGCTATAGCTAATGGATAGATGGACGAATGCCATAACACTGACATACATCTGAAATATGACATTGCCATGCATCATTTTCAGCTGCAAATTAACTCTTACCATAGCAAACAAATATGCTGTTTGTAGCTCACCATGGTTTTAATGACTTAGCATTTCTCTTAGAATTCCTGCCACTGTCATGTGGCTCCACAGGCAACATCCTAGAAGAATGACTGACAAGGTGAGTATAATCATTACCAAGGTTGGGTGATTCTGCCAGGCTATATCTGATAAATTAAATGAGATGGAGAAATGATGGAGTGCAAACCCAGCAATGCAATGAATAACCTCGCGTTCTTTCTTCATTAGCCTCTCTCTCTCTCTCCCTCTGTGGCTGTTTGCATTTTTTCCTCTGAGCCCTGTCTTGTCATTATCGTGACAGCTAAGCAGCAGGAAAAGCAGAAGGTATACAGGTATAGATATGTTATGTGCACTGCTTTAAGAAAACTTTTACAACACCAGTCCAGAGGGACAGAAACTTATTTTGTTCTCATATCTCAAATACAAGCATCTGTTACGCCCACTAAATTTCCTTAATCTAAGAGAACTTTACATATGACTTATGTTAGGCACAGCAACAAGCAAGTGTCATGTTTAAAATTATGGGACTCAACTCATTATTTTTTCTCAGTCATATAAGATAAGTACAACGTGCACACATCTTTGGTTAGCTGTTTTGTTTGGAAGAAGTCTAATGTCTAAACACACCCTGAAAATATTTAAATGAGTCATTGAACATTGTAATATCTGTACACCAGGTGACTCAGAATCATAGGTGCTAATTTAAATGCCACCAAAGTAGGGAACAACATCTTATTTGACTACTGCAGTAGGAAAATTAGACTGCTTTCCTTGTGCAAACACACATGGATTACATGTTGATTAGCTGTGTCTCTACCCATCTGAAAACACCTAATTCATCAGTGGCCAATTACTGGTGACCTTTGTTGACCTCTGAACTTGACATAATAAGCTCTGTGGTAGGTGATTGGCCTTTGCTCATGCAATAAAGAGAGGCTTAAGAAGATGATATGGAGGTTGCACAAGGAAATTGCTCCGTCCTTGTGCTTCACTGAGTAAAATGAGTAATTACAAATCTACTTTGTGTTGTTTATATTAGATTCTCATGCAGTACGATATTGAATAGCTTACGTTCATCATTGTGTTGATCTGTGTGGATAATCAAATGTACTATCTATTAAATTATCCTGCGTTCCTTTTTCCATATTCACACTCTCTGTTTCCAGAGAAAACAAATTGTGTTGAACTTATTTTTGCCTACTGTAGTCATTTAAGTTCCACTAATTGTAAGTACTGTTGGCTAACTTAACCAATAGCTGTAAGTCATATTATGTTGAACCATAACGTTTGTAGTGTTGCTGCATGCTGTAAAAAACATATATCACTATAAGGGTTTTGTGCCTTTGTAGTAAATTTAATCAAGCAGAAGTAAAAAAAAGTTGCAGTAATAAAGTCCAAGTAACTGGATTTGCACTTACTACTACACTTGAGTAAATAAAGTTATGGCTTAAAACACATTTAGTTATTAACACCAGTGCACATTCAGTGTAACCTAGACTAACCAGCAGTTTATCCCAACAAATATCTGCAGGCATCAACTATACTGTTTTTGTGTACCTGAACAAATTGTTCAAACAGGAGCACAGCAGTAGCCCCAGCATTGAGTACCTCTGCCAGGCTGAGTCAAGTACAACTTATTTTATTATGCAGGTCATGAGCCAACACTGAAGTCGGTCAGCACAGAGCCTCTAAGCATGGATGGGAATCCCTGAAGAAAGAAAGGAAAAGTAATGAAACAATTCAAGAGGAAACAGCTGCTGAATACAAGAACACATAATAGTGAAAACAGTGTTTTTTTTTAAATCTTTTAGTAATGTTTTTACAGGAAGCACAAATTGCTTGTAAATGAATAATGTAAAGTTCTGAAACAATGTTACAGTGTTAGATATGATCACGATAATATCAAGTGGGATGGGTGTTACACTGTTGTGCTGTAGATTAACTAATAATCCAACAAAATCATAGTGATCTTCAGCATTCAGTACAATATAGAGTAGAATATAGAATAGAGATTTAGGTTGGAAATAATCCAAACTATGCCTGAGGCATACATAGTCCTATTAAAAGTACAAAACTAAGGCTTGATGTCCAGCTGGACAACACTGGCAACCTTAAGCATGAGGCCTGGTTCAAGCACATTGGACAAATTGAGAGAAAGTGGATACCCCAGAAATAGGCGTCACATATTGATTAAACAGTGTCTCCTTATCTCATGTTAGACTGAGTTTTTCTTCAGACTAGAAGTTATTTTTGTGAAGCATGGTGCTTGGGGATGTTTCATTACTAAATCCACAACTTTTAAAAAAATTGTGTCTTTCAGGATTATAAACATTACTTCCTCTCACAGTAGCGTGGCTAAGCCCCTCAGAGATTAAAAACAAATTTCCTTTCCTTAAGAACGAGAAAAATGTTTCAGAAATTTGACTCATTAATTGTCATTGTTAAACTCAAGTGACAGACAAACTACTGACATTGAAGCATGTAATAGATCCTGTCTTTGCCATTTTAGTAAAAAAGTGAGTCAGAAGTTGGGAAAAGCATGGAGGTGCCAGGGCCTTTAAAAGGAGCAATCACAGTCTTATGTAAGACTGGCAAGTCCGCTATATTGCCACAGAGGGAGTTCACAGTTCTTTTCTCTTTATTTTGAACAAGTCTCATGTGTCTAAGCAACAACAGACGTCCACAAATACACATATACAGCTATTCTGTGTAGCTGAAAATGGTTTGTATGGGCACAGTCAGAGCTCCTTCCTATCACTTGTGTGATCTGCTTTACAGACAGCAAAACAGGATATTTTTGGCTACATGATGTTTTCAGTGTATGAGAACTCAAAAACATAACCAGCATCAGTGTAGAAATTACGAACACACATCTATGCTGTGGTTGTGTGGCAGAAAAGACTGTAAATAACACACTGGCCTGAAAAGCTTCAGGATGTGGTTACATGTAATTTGCCTTTAATGCTATCTGTACAAAATGCTTTTACATTCATAAAGATGCTTATAAAACTGATAACTAATAAAGTGCTCTTAAATATGAAAAGTGTTTTTGAATTTTAAAGCTGAATGATCATACCTACTATGAGCATGGACAACAGCACTTGAGCTGCAGGTGATGGGGATTTAAAAATGAATTTTAATAGAATCAGGCTGTTTTAATAGAATCAGGCTGTTTAGGCTGCATCAGCACTTATCAACTTTTAAACACTCATACATTTACTTACAGTAAGATATTCTGTCATATTACCGTCATCCCCTGCCAAGTCTGTGCAGCGCCTCTGTCAGCTTGCTTATGATTGGTACTTTTTACTAATCATCTTGGAAAATTAGTCTCACTGGGGGATTGTTAAGTTGAAAATATAAAAGGAATGAATGAAAAGCTGACATATGGCCATAGTCTAAAAACGGCTTCATAAATGATTCTTTGTACTCAGTTTAATCAAAACAAAAGAAAAAGCTGCAGATCCTGAGGGGCTTGTGGTTAAATGTCTAAATCTGGGAGAAAAGCTTGATTTTAGTTTAAAATTTTCTTTTTTTTGTACAGTACTTTTGCACATCTGAATATGTGCCTGACAGCCTGAATAAAAATGAACAAACAAATAAACAACACCAAAAAACAGAGCAGAGAATCTAACTTACTGCTTGCACCAAAACATCTAAAACTAATAAATATACCAGTCGTTTCTGTAGAATTAAACTAGTTATTGGGACTCTGGTTATGTATTTCTTTTCACCGCTTGGAATGGCTCACTGTGAAACCACCTCCAGGGGTTCTATGATGGCTCCGGTGATGCACAGTGTATCAGCGTATTTGTGAAAGTACTGAGAGGAGAGACAGGAGTCTGGTAGAGATGTTCATCTGCTGATGTAAATTCATTAGCAACAAGACAGCACTCAGCTCTGTCACTGTAGTGGAGATATATTACAAGCACTTCAACACCTTACAAAAACTGTTTTGTCAACACAGAGACACAACATAAAGGCGCACAGAGCAAGCTGCTCTCAGGAAGACTCAAATTTAAATGCATCTAATGGACAACGATTTATCCATCATTGTTGCACTATTCATAAGTCAGTATCACATTTAGAGTTTTACTAGAAGGGGAATCGACACATATTTGTTACATTATATTTTTATGTGTAGAGGAATTTGGACATTGGTGCACACACAAAATGTTATCATCTATACTTTTTTGAACTTCCTGCTAGTTTTGTTTTCTATTCTTTTTTGCTAATAGAATTGTTGGTTTAGAGTGTTTATACAATATCCATTTTCTAAATGTTTTTCAGTCTATCAGCACTTTGTTTTTTTTACATGCTTCTTTTTCCCCTTGCTTTGTTCCTCGTTGAGTCTCGTTGTGCTGAGTGATTTGCATAATTCTGCAGGCAGCATTTACATGATTCTTTCGATGAACTGCAAACATTTGTTGAAAATATGTATTGTTCAAAGTACCTTGTCTTGAATAATTCAAGTCTTGTTTTTTGATTGAGGATGAGGAGGAGGAGGAGGTAGACGACCCCAGTCTGATAAACAAACATGAAATGAAAAGTGGCAGGTCTGAGAGAGCTGAGATGTGAGATTGTTTTGTGACGTTTGAAAGCCCTGATAAAACAGGCTGTTTGCCTCTAACATGCCAGTCACAGTCCCACTGGTTGACCGCTGAGTCATGCTCCCTCTCGACACAAACAACATCAAACATCCATCCATCCATTTTCCATACCCGCTTATCCTCTGCAGGGTCACAGAGGGCTGGAGCATATCCCAACTCACAGTGGTTGAGAAGCAGGTCTCAACCTTGAGAGGTCGCCAGCCCATTGCGGGACTAACAAACATTCACAAACGTTCTAGGGTCAATTTGAGGCCGTTTATGCTTCATACTCATGCAGCTTTGTGCCACTGCTGAACTGATGATGGTTGAACAGCTTGTTGCCATGGTTCACCATGGTCACTGCCTGGAAGCCCTTAAGGCATATTGAAAAATATTCACAGATTCTGGGTTAAAGTCTATTCACAGCCAGTTTGAAAAATTCCAACTTTGGCTCCCACAGTACAGCTACTACCCTGTCACGTCAACATAATAACTTTAATATGAGAAGTGAGATGCACAAAGCTTCCTTCATATTCTTCTTTGGGTCTTCACTCGACTTGTTTTATTTCTGTGTGTCTGTGTGTCTGCAGCCTGCCTCTTGAAAGTTGCTGACTGACTGAACATAACCAACATCCACATTGTAAGTCCAGCTTATATGCATTCAATGCACAATTTGAACTACTCTGAGATTTTCAGTGAGTAAACCCAAATCCCTGTGCTCATAGAATAGTAACAACAGGGTATTTCTATGGTTAGAGAAGGAGTCATGTGACTGAAAATGTAAATGGTCTTTTTGCTGCTCTGGTAAATTTCCCTCACCATCTGAAGAGGGCTTTTTTCTTTCCATAAGCAGAAGATTCTACAGAAATGTACTGACATTGGTACTGATTTAGCAGTAACCTTGGGCAGAAAAATATTTATAGGTCCTCACAATGTAGAACATCCTCATAAAAACTAGTAATCTATACAATCATTTTTATGACATCTTTATCATTGTTAACTAGGAACATATTGTTTTCTTGAACTCTATCTTCTCTTCTTTGGATGACCTAATTCCCCTTTATATTTCTACTTAATGCTAACAGTTGGCCATGTTGTGCATAGTTCAGGGAGCGTCCTGACACTTCAGACAGGCCCCATGTTTGGCGAACAGTACTGATACATGTACTGAAATAAGTCCTCATGGGTCAGCTGAAGGTCAGTATGAAGGAAGAGTGAAGTAGAGATTGAGCATGTCAGGGTGTGAATGCATGTTTGAAGATAACCGTTGGGAGGAAATTAATGCTTAATGTTTAATGTGTGCATGTATAGTTCACTGATGTGTTTGACTATTCAGATTGCTTTTTAAGGCCATGGCCTTAAAGTACAACTTGTGTTAGTACAACAGCTGCAGCTGTTGTGCTAACACAGGAAATGTACACTATCCTTCCCCAGGTATGAGGATGAAATAAATATTTAATATATTTTTATATTTTATTAATGAATGAATATGAACCCCAAGAAGACACCAAACACTAACCAGTCTGATGTTAGCATGCTACCACTTTCTTTTGATTCTTTTAAAAGCGCAAATTGTCACTTAAACGTAAAAAAATGTCTCTTCCCCACCAAATTTGAAATCATATAAGTCCAGTCACTTATCACTGATTCTGAGTTTTTTTACTACACAGGCATAAAATGAAGGAAAAGCATAGGCCTGTGCTTTGAGCTAAAACATTTAAAGAAAGAAACAGATGTTTAAATGCGATACTACTTGATATTACTGACACAAACTGATACCACAAACTGAACAAACCTTTAAACGACTCAGTCCTTCAACAACTTCACTTTGTTTTAAAACTTTTACGTTCAGCTGAACAGATTGTCAGAGCTTTTGAGTAAAGGACATTTTGCCAATGTTGACACTTATTTTCTTCACAGTTTCCTGAGGAGCTGACATTTGGCACCAGAATTCAGTGAGTTATGAATCAGTTGTTTGTTCGCCAGATTCTTTGTGATTTGAACAAATGTTGCAGTTATACACTGAACGTAAATTCAGCAGAATGATAAAATCACCCAAATCACTTCTTTGACATGAAATTGGTTGTAGAGCTACAGCATATTTACTAGATAGGTAAACATGACTGCCTTCACCGGGACATACGTCAACCTAAGTAAAAAATGTAAGAAAGGCTGATTCAATATTAACTGAAAATATGTGCAACACATGCATTTTATACAGTTGAACTGGCTGAGGGGAAAGAAAATATACAGCACAGCACATGACTTTTTAGCAGTTTTGGTTCCTAGGTCCTGTAAAAAACAGCTGAATCATTTCAGTATATTCATAATTACATATTACATATATATTACATAATACTCAAGATACGCTGCAGTGAAGTTTGAATTGTAGCTGTTTTTTAATTGAGTCAACTTAAATGTGGTTGACTTTATTCCTCTGTCTGATTCTGTACGATAATCAAAATTGAAAACAAAATTTTTCCTGAGCTCAGACAACCTGAGAATCACACTCAATTTACTGGGAGCTTGATGCAGTATTTCGTGTGCAGAGACAAATCATGTGGTTGCTGTTATTGTCCAAAGTGTAAATCTGTCTGATGATGGCTGCATGCTGAGCTCCAAATCACTTACTATGCCATCTCACACAGCAGTATCACTTCACAACGAGTCAGAGGCACTGTACTCTACACACAATAAATTGCAACATGTTTTGCACGACGTTAACACCTTTATCAGTTTCTATTCTGTTTATCATCAAGAAACAATGTTAACTTTTAGTTAATTTACTTACAACTACATAATTTTTTAAAGGCACATACAGTAGCTAAGAGGGACTCACAATCACATCTCCCATCACCTTTAGATACAGCGGGGAGTTCACAAAGTGGTATCATCCTCAGGTCTGTCCAGGTATAGTGAGACTGCTGGCTGGAGGAACAGAGCAGCAAAAGATTGCAATTGATTTCTGGCTTAGGTGAAACTTTGTCACATCTACACAGGTGCATTCACTGTGAGAGAGTTGAGATCCAGGCTACTGCGTCGTCTTGGTGCTATCTGTGAAAACTTACAGGCACAGACATAGTGATATATGGTATATCCAACACCCTGCTGAAATAATTTCCTGAAGGTGGATGGTCTCAATATTCAATGTGCAGAAAATACAATTTTGCATTTTCATGTATACAGTTTCACTAAATTTTCAAACTGAGTTTGCTTATCTGCCTTTGTTGAGCCCCAACATATTTATGATCCCTGGAGACAAATTAGAATTAGTCTTTACTATTTGAAAGATGTAGTGGATATGAGTGGGCTGAGTAATATAATTTATTATAGTAGTAAAATAAATCGCATTTATTTTTTTTAATTTTTCAAATAACTGGAAGGCTGTGTCTTACAGAATGTAAAACTAAATCAAACTTTCAGCAACAAGACAGATGGAATTTCTCTGTAAAAACAATATATAGGCACTAATGACAACAATACTATCAAATTACACTGATTTTTTACTTTTATACCCTGTTACACAAGATCAGCACTGTGTACTTTTCATGCAGTGTGATGTAACTGCACTGGCTGTTCTGTCCAAAGTAGTTCAGCTGATGAGGCTTTGCTGTTGAATTGTTAGGAAGATTTCATCGTCTGTATCATAATGTTTGAGTCTAATTTGACAGAATGGTGATACTTTTATCTAAAAATATCTTTCAGTTTCAACGTGAGACATTTCAAACAGGGACAAACAAAATCACTTAAAGAGCCCATGGCAAGTTTATGCACTTTTGTGTAAAGTACAGATTTGCGTGTGAATAAGTCTGCATCTGGTTATAAAATGAAAGTAGAAAAAAGGATTAAAATAGCTAGAGTTCTGAATATGGCTGTGACAATATGTACATATATATTGTACTTCTGCGGTTGTTATGTGTTTACATGTGTCTCGTTTGCCTGGAAAGTTAACTTCAGTGTTAAAAAATGGATTAACATCAGTGTGGTTGTTGGGGTGATACATCAGGGGTGTAGGCATGCAGAAACGTATCTAACATGACTGTCTTGAGAGAATTTAAAATGTATGCAGACATTTTTCAGAGAAGATAATTTTGTAACAGGAAGCATAGGCGTAATCAATAACAATGCATTTAGCCATTCTTAACATTATTAACAAAACAACTGTGTGTGGGTGGTAGTACTTTTTTTATAATAAACACTGTCAAACCACTGACAATTTTAAAATGCATATTTTCTACTGACTTTCAGTCTGCAGCACAGTACAGCACAAACAGTCAGTCATTTAAAGCAAAGTTTGATATAGAAATGCTGAATAGCTACTCTCTATATATATTATAGGTCAGGTTCAAAATAGATACTTAATTTTCTTCTAATTAAACCCCAAACATTTACTCTGGTTTTTGCCCACAGAGAAGTCCTTTGGGGTAGGAGAACAAAAAAGCGAAGAATTGCTTTAATTGCAAATTGCCAATTAGCAGTCGAAAGCTTTGCCTATGAATCTGGAAGTTGAATGGCAAAGTGATCTCTTGTGTCCTGTGCGCTGGGCTAATGCCTCACCATCTACGGGGCAGTACAGTGAAGGTGAAAGATCTCATTAAGGCAATGACATATCACCACCACTATCTCTTGTGTATTTTACAGTGACATCATAGTGCAAAAGAACCCAAAATATCTAAAACTGCACTCTAATCTGCTGACTCAATTTGACCTAAAAATTAGCAATATTATATGACTTTGAGAACTAGGCATTTTGTGCCAGTGAATCCAGGTGTTTAAATTATGATGAAAGACATTTTTGTCATTTTCCAAGTTGTTCCTGTACAATTTGCAAACACCCTTGTGCAGATGGATGAGACCTCTTCCTGGGCAGCCAAGAGTAATTTTTTAACTAAAATTAGACAAAGGAGAATAGGACAGGGTAAAAATAGGCACAACTTTTTTTCAGAGTTATTTCTGTCTCATTTGCTCATACAATCCCTGACAAGTCATTATTTGAAGCCATTATTTCTTCTTGTTTTGGCAGCTGGGTCGTTTGTATCATTATTCATCCAAGTGTGATCCAAGATTCATCTTTTCATCATCTCAGGGTCTTTTTTCACTTCCTTTTTTTACTTTTACTCCAGGAAGGGGAGATGAAGGGAATTCTGATTTTAAAAAGTCAACTTAAATAGAAGAGAATGTTGTATTTTATAATGTATTTTTTATAGCGTTACGTATCAATTTCTACTGCTAAACTGTGCACAGAAGCATAATCACTATTTTATGCAGCTGCTGCAGTTTAAGCTTTTGTATGTACGACTACATACAGTATTTTATACTTCTATACTTCTATACTATTCTATACCTCTTTATAATTCTAAAAAAACTGATAAACAACAATGGTGCAAATATGTTCCACACACCATCTAATTTTTCTGAAAAAGATGTGTTCAAAACAATAAATGTAAAAGCTTCTCAGAGGTCAAAATGTCTGCGTGAAAAAATGTTTCACTTTATCTACTGGAGGCACTTTAATAGCTATTCATTCCACAAAGGATTTAGCATTAGTGTAGATTGTCTTGACAGAATTATATCACAGAAACAGCTGGTATTAAAAATATTTAATCCATTCTGTGTCCACAATACAGCCTGACAGCTTTCAGTACCTGACAGATTCCATTTTTAGCAGCGAACAAGAAGGTGTCACGGTGACCTCAGTTTCATGTTGCTGCAGCCTGCCTGGGGAGGTGCAGCTGGCAGGCAGAGATTGGACTCAGCTGGCTCTGCTGGAGACTCCTCGGGTGAGAGGTTGGTTGGCTGGTGGGGGGGGGCAAATGTGCGGGACACCAGAGCCAGGATAGCAGTGTTTTCCGGTGTCAGCGGCCAGGGCTGCCCCTGAGGCTGTCTGTCTGTGTGAGTTTGTTTGTATATGTGCTCTTCTTTCCTTATACAGACCATTGTTTTGAAACTGAACAAAACACAGGGTGAGTTAAAAATGTGGCATCCCTCACTCACTTTTAATGTTACAGTGAGTACAATGTAGGATTAGACTTACATGTTAGATGAAATAAGTAAAATAAAATTCGACATTTAATTTTTGCTGTGCCTCTGCAAACATTTATATACAACAACCTGATGATCAATAGCATGAAACCAAAAAGTAACTTTAAAGTGGCAGGGGGTTTGTGTCTTCATGAAATACGGCACAAAAGAAAACTTTTGTATGCAAATGTTATTCTTACAAGAGAAATAGTTATACTACTAACCTTGGGTCCAGTATCAGGGCGATAAAAAAAAATATCTGATGGTCCTCACGGCTGGACAGTTTGTTCCAGGCTGTCTTTGTTCCTGCTGTGCACAGGAACACAACAAGTCCCAGGGGGCTTCTACCTGTAGTTTAGGGAAGATGTTTAATTTGGAGCCTGAATTTTGTGTTTTAAAGTTCTTATGATTTGCACTTTTATGCTATTAATATAGAAAAGTAACCCAAATATAAATATGTATATATATATACACTGTATATATATATGTGTATTTTCTGTGCATATTGACATTTGCATTTGTATGTTCACAACAGCAGGTAGCACATGCCCCATAATGAGGATTCTGAAGGCTGGAGGGCAGCTGCAGGACTGCATCCACTGAGCCAAAAGAAGACATCTGTCAGCCTGTGTCAGACATAGTAGAGTAGAGACAGAGTAGAGGAACAACAGAGTGACTCGAGGCTCAAGACAATAATATTGGCATAATTAATCTACAAAATTATGTGGTAATCGGTTAGCTAACAACATAAGATTTCTACATGACGCAGAACATTAAAATGTGTTACCTGTATTGCATTGGTGCAGCTTTGAACTCAGTTCATGTGTGCCCACATGTTATGGAATGGTTAAAGCTGCGTTTGACCATTGTGGGATTGAAAGACTCCAAAGCAAACACACAGCAACAGAGCAACGTGGGTTGGTCACAACCTTTCAAATGTAAATCTAGTATTTACCCCCTTTTATCTCTGGTCTCATCCTCCAACTTGTTAGAAAAATGTCTGGGCTTTTCACACACAGTTATATTTTGTCTGTGTGATTGGAATTGTTTTGTCATGAAATTTCATCATTATGTTTTAGTGTTAGAAGCCAGAATAACTTCAAGTAAAGATGAGAAATAGCATTTTTTTTGGGTAACTTGGTATGTTGTAGTATTTATTCTATTAAAAAATATATTTTAATTCTAAGTTTTCATTGCTTTGGATTCTTTCAGGTAAATTATGTTTTATTCACACACTCTGTGGATACAATACCAATTTGATGACAAAAAAACCTTATGTTTCCTGTATGGCTGCTTAAAGCACAAAAAAATACAAACAAGGCCTTTTTGTATTTGAAACACAGGAGGCAGAATGCCCAAAAATCATTCAGCCAAATGTTTATCATATGTTGCGTATATTTTCTGTAAAAAGCCTCTGTTGGTCATTAACCTCAGGTAATCAGCTATATCATCCCGGATGAAAATCTGCCTGCTTACTGCAAACTATTTTCCAGTTGAAATGTCTTAAGTTGGCTGTAATGGGCTCCTCCTCATTTTATGGCTTCTTATGTTTTTCAACACATTGCCCTTTTCACACACAATTACCTCCTCAGCTCTGTTTCAAGCTCATTAGCAGGACCTGCAGGCTTATCCTTCCCTAAAAGCAGAGCCTTCAAGGAATATGACAAGTTCTCCTGCTTCTGGGGCAGGATCGTTTAGCTCATCTAAAACTGTAGAGCTGTAAAGCCATTGAATTTTAAGTGAGTTTAATTAATCCTGTTTTCTTCTGGTAGATCTGTGAGGCGGAAGAAAGTTTCACTTAGGAAAGATGAAGGCAAGTTTGAAGACATTATCAGAACTTATAGTTTAGACTGACTCTGTCTACTATATAGCTGCTGCACATATTTTTTTAAGTCATCATGGGTTATAAATCATCAGTTTATAACCTTAAAGGCTGCATTGAATGGATTGCTTTCAAATATACCTAAAAGGGTTTAAACAACACAACAAACACGCATCATTTTAAAGAGTTGATGTCTGTAAAGCATTGCATGTTTTAAGGGAGAAAGGGGGGTCAGCCTAATGTCAGCCTGAATAACCTCCAGAACAGGACATAAAACGTTTTAGTCAGCAAACAGTTCCAGCTAGTCATTACAGTCACATTGGCTCATGACAAGGTCATCTCCTACCTTGTTCAATATAACTAACCTTGAACAAGTCGTCCTCCAATGGCAGGTCTTGTTGGCCCATTTACAAGTAAACTGTATTGTTTTGGTGTCTGTGTCTCAGTTGCACTTGGACGTCTGCAGGTTTAAGTAAAATAAATAAAAAATATAGCTTTGTAACTGGTGCTGCCAGAACACTAAAGCCCTCATTTGAAGTGTATAACAATATTGATTGTGATTGATAACAGTGAAAGGCTTTTATTTATCTTTTATGTAGCGCTAAATCACAAAAGAATCATCTCAGATTTCCTGTTCAGGTTCCTAAACCTATTAATGCTTTTCTTAGGACCACTTGATGAACAGTATTGTGTGCAGCGTGTGTTTGGTCACATGTTATCAGTAAATTAATATCTCATTCTCCTTGATAACACGGTGAAATGGACAATGCAGAAAACAGAAATGAGAACTGGTTTTTGTGGCAAAACATCCTTATGGCACACAGGAACAAAACAAAGTACACCAGGCAATAGCATCTCCTGCATATCTGATGAAGTTAAAATGTTTGAAGGTTTCGGGTTTGCTAAGGTTCAATGCATACATGAAAAGTATGCAAAAGCATTTTTGTCTTTTTATCGTGATTTTGGAGATTGTAGCAAGCTGCATGGAAGATATGATAAAAATCTTACACATGGTGGGTATGGGTGGTTATGAGATGATTCCATCTGTTTAAATTTGACTACTTTTGAGCAAACACTTCATTAAAGATTTCACTATCTCCCTGTTCACAGTTTTATTTCTGGCACTGAGTAGATAATTTAAAAAAAACTTTCCTTTTTCTTAGGCCTATTCAGACAATCATAAAATCCCACTGCAACTACCTCATCTATAATCACAGAGACACAGACAAGCAAGTATAGAGTGGACTAAAATACACCAGTCACTCAAATCTGGAACCAACCGCGAATTACACTTAGCTGCAATTCAAAGTGGGATGAAATATTTAGCAACATTTGGTTTCTTGTCATCCTGCGGTGAAATTACTTAGATTTTCTTCATTCATTTCTTCATTGGTACCAGTAATGTCTGTTTGCTCATTGGTTTAACGTGTTTGATTTTGTACCAACTAATCCAGACTTACCAACAGACATTATCATTATCATCATTATGTCCATCCTGATACAGCTCACCACTTATCATTTCCCCATTACAGCATCAAAACTTCTGATTTAATTGAGCCATCTCTCTCTCTCTCTCTCTCTCTCTCTCTCTCTGGGTTCCCTTATAGCCCCGAGGTAAATCTGATTAAGCAAAGTTATGTTACCCTCATTCAGTCTCTTCTTTCTCTATTTCCGCTGTCTGGCACAGCTTCATAACATTTTTTTTTCCTTTACAGAAGACTCTTCCAGAGGGATTTATGTAAGTTGCCGTGTCTGGAGTAGTCTCAGTTTGGATCCCAACTGATTAAATATGAACATACATATTATTTTACCTCAAACTGGAATCTCTTGTCTTTGTCGCTTCAAGGGAGTAGCTATTCTGTAATGCAATAAAACAGTTCAAGTGACTGGAAAAGCAACATTTTAAAATTTGAAATAATTAAATAAATCTTTTTCTGTAGAAGTCATGTTTGTCAGATGCTGATTTATCCAATACAAATGTGCCCTCTAGTGAAAGACATCCATCCAAGAATGTATAAAAGTAAAACTGTCCCTGATTCTCCGTCCTTTTCTGGAGTAGGTTTGACAGGACTCATGACTCTCTTAAATTTAGTTTCAGTTTGAGTTTGCTTATTTCTAACACCAGACTTACAGCTCCACAGCGTGAATCATGAGAGTCTATTGAATCTGAGGACTGTACAATCATGTACATCTATGTACAACATCTATGAACAATTTGATACTTAATAGTAGTTGCAGTAGTATGTAGTTGATATTTGTTATTTGCACATTTTCCACAACCCCTATCCATAAAACATACTGCGAATGTATGTATGTATAAAAAGTAAGAGAATTTTAAGACAAAAATATGAAAATGTTCTTGCATGAGGCTCAATGTGTACACCTACATGCATGTGGGTATAAGCATTAAGGGAGGAACCAGACATTTACTGAGTTCTTTGGATGTAGATGCATAACCTCTATAATTTAATTTGGGGCTTAACCCTTTAGAATGATGTTATAGTCATTGTGCGGCTTTAACACTGTAACAACACAACTTCACTGCGGTGACAGACATCAGGCAGTAATGAAGTCATTCTCTCTCTCTCTCTCTCTCTCCCTCTCACACACACACATGCAAACTTACACAATGTGCACACTGACTGGGTTAATGAATCTAGCCTACTGCTCTGGTCCTGTGGTACTGTCTAATAAAATGCATAATTGATGTATTTAACCTTTAGCTATCAGGTCAACAACCCTACCTAACACAAAAAACATTTCCAGACTCACACTCAGATTTTTTTCTACGTGTGGGATTCATTTGTTCTGCTGTAAAGATTCATTTAACCCTGTGGAAAAAAATGCAGTTTTAATAAGTAGATGTGAACACAAAAACATAAAGAAAAACACTGATGAAAAAAAGCTGTTCTGCTTGAATTGTGCAGCTATAGCTTGCCTTTTCAATTCTTCTCAAAAGAATATATTTTAAATTACAGAGATATGCCAGTTCCAGATTGTGTTATATAGGTAAATGTATGTAGCTTACTATGCTTTTATTTCTGTGACTGACATAGAGCAGGAAGAGCAGGTCTCTGGCTCCCCCTGTTGTAAAAGTGTACATTTCAGTCATGTCTAGACAGACAGATTTTCAGGAAGATTTATTATATGTAAATCACTCTGTGTTTTATTATATTATACATTGTCCTGTACATAAACATCCTTATACATGTGGCCAAAAAAATAGTAATAATTCAACACTATGAAAATGGTGATAATAGCAACTTTATATTGCATCTCAGCAATATGACAAAAAATAGGTTCTCGGCATCTTAACAGTGCTTTTTTTGCCATGGAGGTCAAACAACTAAACGTTCTGTAAAGTGATGTTGTTGTTTAAAGTCCTTGAGTCTCTGTCTCTTGTAGAGGCCTCAGGATGACCTCCCTCTTGTAGGAGAAGTGGATAAGTTTGACCCTTTGGCACATCACCTCTCTGCGCTGCAGCAGGCGGTATAGTAAAAGTGTGAACTTAGCCAGCACCACTGTGCAGGTGATCTCCACCACCAAAAGAGTGGTGAAGATCGCCATTCGAGACTTGCACTGCTGAACTTTGGTTCTGTCCTGGTGCTTGAAGAGAAGTTCCTGGGGAGCTGAATCCATGGGACAGGTGATGGTTGCTGGACTGGTTGTTGTTTCAATGGTGGTTGTGGGCATAGTTGTGGTCACAGTAGTGGTGGAATTAGTTGTTGTCAAAGTGGTTGTGGAAATAATTGCTGTTGTGGGTGGTCTTGTTGTCAAAGTGGTGGGTGCAGCTGTTGTTATCAAAGTTGTAGGTACAGTTGTTGCTATAGTTGTTGGTGGTGCAGTTGTTGCTAATGTGGTAGTGGGTGCAGTTGTTATAATTGTTGTGGCAGTGGTTGTTGCTATTGTGGTAGTAGTTGTTGCTATAGTTGTTGTGGGAACAGTTGTTGTGGCAGTGGTTGTTGCTATTGTGGTAGTAGTTGTTGCTATAGTTGTTGTGGGAACAGTTGTTGTGGCAGTGGTTGTTGCTATTGTGGTAGTAGTTGTTG
>JAUYWH010000020.1:12616057-12655810 GCA_034779795.1 Ctenopoma multispine | reverse complement strand
GTTGTTGCTATTGTGGTAGTAGTTGTTGTGGGAACAGTTGTTATGGCAGTTGTTGTTGCTATTGTGGTAGTAGTTGTTGTGGGAACAGTTGTTATGGCAGTTGTTGTTGCTATTGTGGTAGTAGTTGTTGTGGGAACAGTTGTTATGGCAGTTGTTGTTGCCATTGTGGTAGCAGTTGTTGCTATAGTTGTTGTGGGAACAGTTGTTGCGGCAGTGGTAGTGGGTGCAGTTGTTGTTATAGTGGTAGTAGGAGCGGTTGTGGTTATTTCTGTGGTTGGGAGTGTAGTGGTGGGTGTGGTGGTTAGTGTTGTATGTAGAGGAGTTGTAGAAAAGATTGTGGTAGTTTGTTGTGTGGTGGGAAGTGTAGTAGTTGTGGTTGTTGTTAAGAGAGTAGTTGTGGGGGGAAGGGTGGGGCAAATAAGTTGATCCTCTGTTAATAATTTGATGTCATGATATTTAAGATGTTCTGGATATTCACAAACCATAGGAGATATAATTTTGTCATTATTTGCTTTTATCCACTGGTGTAAAGAAATCAGATTACAGTCACAATGCCAAGGGTTGTCATTCAGGTAAAGTTTTTTGAGTTTGGTTAAAGGCTCGAAAATATCCTCAGGAAGTGTCTGGAGATCATTGTGAGCTAGTCTGAGTGTGTTCAGAGACTGTAGCTTTTCAAATACATCTGCATCCAGTGACTTTATCTTGTTGTTTTGTAGATTCAAGTCTGTGAGCTTCTCAGGGCCTTCAAAGTCCTCAGCCATAAATGTGCCAAAGTCATTTTTAGACAGATCAAGCTTCCTAACCTTTTTCAGGGGGCTGAAAATTCCTTTAGGAAGAGTGCTGAGATTGTTTTGACTGAGGCTTAATTCGGTTAACTTGGGCATTTCTCCAAAAAGCACTGGTGGTAGACTGGCGAGTTTGTTCTTGTGTAGGGTCAGTGTTTTGAGCTGAGGGAAGCCGACAAAGAACTCTTCAGGTAAACCAGTCAGAAGATTACTGTCCAAAGTGATCTTGTTTAGTTTGTCTTTGTGTGGAAACAGATTGGGTGGTAATTCTGCTAATTTGTTTTCATGTAAGCTAATTTCCTTCAAGTTTGGTAAATTCTGAAAAATCTCTTCAGGAATGGTGGTCAGCTGATTTTCATAAAGCCGTATTGTGTGCAGTTTGCTTAAGTTTGAGAACCACTCAGCAGATACAGCAGTAAGATTGTTTTTAGCTAAATGGAGCAGCAAAAGATGATCAAGGCCATCAAACACTCCGTCTTCAATTGTTTTAATCTCATTCCCATGTAACTGGATTTCACTTACTTTTTTAAGGCCATCAAACAACCCTCTCTCCAAATTATGAAGCTTGTTTAACTTTAGTATAATCTTCTCCAGGTTGTGGAGATCTTTAAAGACTCCCACTGGGACTGATGATAAGAAAGTGTTGGAGATCTCAACCTGTGTGAGGTGTACCAAGCCTTCAAAAGCTCCCGGCTCAATAGAAGTTGTCGGGGTATCCAGAAACTCCACCTTTTCAAGCTGTGGGCTTGTAATAAAGGCTGCTTTGGGGATTGTTTTAACACGGCTATTAACAAAAAAAACATCTGTCACACCTGGATTGAGGTCTTTTGGGATTTCTGTTGTTGATTCACTAAAAACAGCCTGGTTTTCTTTGGGACAGTCCGTCTCCTTTTGACATAGAGTGTTTTGAGTCACTGAAGACTCAAATGGTAAAGACAGTAACAGAATGATAAGTCCTCCTCTTGACATGCTTATCCACTATAAAAACAATAACACATTTGTAGTCATTTTAAATTTACAAGTCAAACCAGTTTTTCCTTGCCAAGTTGTCAATAAATCAACATAAAAGAGAGAATTACCTACCTGAATAATACTTTTTCCAGGGTGAAGCTTTGGTATAGTTGTTACAGCAGTGAAGAGATACAAACAAGTGCAGTCGCGTTAGTTATCTTGCATCACGTGGGGTGTGACTAACACACTTCTGCTGTTTGAGATAAGAGCAGTGACGGAAGTTTTTTCAGCTGCTAACTACACTACTATGTTGCACCTTGACTTTATCCAATGTATATATTTGTTTCTTATTTCTCATCCATGTACTATACACATCTAAAATATAGAATTATTCTTCAAGTGACACAGGTCAAGTATGTAAAATGAGAAAGGAATTAACTTTCTTGCAGAAAAGAAGTTCACTTTTAGGTCTGCATATATTTATTACTAACACTGCAGCAACAAATACAAAACACCACAACTAACACAAAATAAAGATGCAAAAAGAGAATTTAGAATAAAAGCAGTAAGCAGTGACTGTGTGAGTAAATGGTTTGCAGAGTTTAGATCTGCTCAGTAGATGATAAATACAATGTAAAACCTAAAACAAATTAAATGACTGTTAATACAAGTTGTAACAACTCAAATTAATAGCACAACAGTGTATCCGTGGATTTTCAGTGAAGTTATCAATAAGCACAGAACAAGCAACACGTTGACTAGAGGTTTGTGTGCATTACTTGTGTGGAGTCTTCTTATGTTGCATAGTTGCTTCTAAATGTACAATATGAGTCCTGTCTTTGAAAGTATTTGAATGATACTGTATATTTTGTTCCTGTTTTGTTTTTTCTTCTTTCTCATGATTACTGATATTAAGCCTTTACACAAATTTTCTCATTTTGTCAATGCAGAACACCAATGTTCCCTCATTTAAATTACATATATTTATTGTATTGTATATTTAGTGTTGACCTTCTTTACAAATACAGTGTTATTTTTAGGCAACATTTAGATGCTGTACATCACAACATTTGTGATTCATTAGTTTTGTTTGGTCTCTGTACTTGCCAACAAAGGAAGAGGTGGAATTTTTGGATTTTTGCCAAAGCGTTGAAAATTTGTACTTTCCATTAGATGGCAGTGTTTTATATAGAAATGATATAACTGGGAAAAGAGTTAACATATTGTTGACATATTTGATTACTCAGTTTTTTAACAAACAGTAAAGCGTTGCCTTGTTATATAGACTGCTGTGCTTTCAAACCCTTATTTTTTGTGGCATTTTTAATACAGTTTGTCTTTGTGGTCTTTTTATCTGGTGCAGTATGTCAGAAATGCAACTTAGCATGTGAATTGTTTCATTTTAAAATTAACACAATGTAAAAAGCTTCCACTAAAAGTGTGTTTATTTACTAACAGTTTGCATTGAATTGTATTATAGTGGAGTAAAAAACAAACATAAAACTGATCTTTAACTAAGAAACTATTCTGAATACTAAATGCAATCTAAAGATTACTTAGATAAAAAAATATTTCAATGCATCTGAATTCACATTGTTCAAAAGGTCCCGGTTTCCCACAAAATGTCAAGTTAGGTGTTTTTACAGTTGGTGTAAAGATTTTTTCTTTTTACAGCTGACATGAAGGTGAATACACAGTGGTAAATTTGAAAATTAAAAATTAGAAGCTAATAGGTTCAAAAGAAATCTGTTTGTTTATTCTAGTTGATGAAAAAGGAGCTGAAACAGTTCTTTATATTGCGTTTCAGGTGCTAAATCAGCCCCATGGTTCAACTTTAAACCACAGTCCACTTTCCCTTAGCTAGTTCTTGTGTTTCTGATGTTGGGTGGTCTAATCTAGAGCACAGAATTTTTGTTCCTATGGCCTATATTTCCCCTTCCTCTCCTGTTCTTCCTCCAGCACACACAGCTGATGATGACAGTGCTGATGATGACAGTGGACACCACTGCAATGATGATGAGAATAATCGAAGTATTATTAGAAGGTGTTCCTGTTTCGCCTTGTCCGCTTTCAGTGACTTCCTCGTGCACTGAGATGGTTGTGGTCTTGACAGGTAAAGATGTGCTGTGTCTGGTTGAAGGCGTATTGGGTTTTCTTCTCTTTTCTGTTGCGGTGAACACAGGCTCCTCTGTAGATCTCAGAGGCATCATGTTTTCATCTTCCAGGAGTGCAATTGCCTCCTCACTCAGCCTGAAAGGTGTTTTACACACCACAAGGGTTTGGTTGGCCTTGGATGGGTGCTGTCTCAGCCAGTCCCTAAGAGGCAAAATATCCTTGTCACATCTCCAGGGGTTCTGCTGCAGGAGCACTTCATCTACCACAGTGAAGGCATCTAGACTTTCCTTTGGCAGGTTGGGAAAAGAATTGTTTCTCAGGTCTATCTGTCCAAGGTAGCTCAGGCCCTGGAGAAAACCCAAAGGGAGAGATTTGATGAAGTTGTGCTCCAAGGAGATGTTTACCAGGCTAGGAAGACCTTGGAAAGTTCCAGCTTGCATGGTTGTGAGTAGATTGGTGTGAAGTGATATCTCTCCCACCTTCTCTAACCCTCTAAAGGCTTTAGCGGAAACATGGTTGATTTGGTTGCGACTGAGCACCAGTAGACGCAAATGAGTCAGATTTCTGAATGTGTCATCTTCCACACGACTCAACTTGTTGTCATATAGCCACAGTTCCTGCAGGGCCATGGGTCCAAACACCCCTGGACTCAGACTCTCCAGCTGGTTTTCATACAGGGAGATCTGGGAAAGGAGGGGCAGATTTAAGAAGATACCCTGTGGAAGGGATGTGAGCCTGTTGTGAGAAAGGAACAGTTTCTGCAGTTTCAGAGTCTTAGCGAACAGGTCATGGTGGAGGTGTGTAATTAGATTGTCCTGGATGGATAGTTCCACCAGGTTTTCAAGGTCATCCAGACTGCCAAGGGGGAGTTCCTGTAGAGAGTTTCTGTTAAGGCGTAAGGTTTTCAGATGTGAAAGACCTTTAAATGTCTCTTTAGAAAGTTTGCTGATATTGTTTCCAGAAAGGGCAAGGAAATCTAGCTGAGTAAGAGGGTGAAAAGTTTCCATGGGTACAGAAGTGAAAAGATTTTTACTGAGGTCAAGGACGTTTAGATTTGTCAGTGAGGAAAACCAACTTGGGCGGAGCACCAGCAGTTTGTTGCTCTTTAGATTTAGAGACTCAAGTTTCTGAAGATTTTGGAACAAGGCCTCAGGGAGATCTTGTAGTTCAGTGCCACTTAACAAAATAATACCCATGTTCAGAGTGGAATCAAATGTGCCAGGACGCACTTCCCTCAAAACAGTGTCTTTAATCATAAAGATGCTGAGGGCATTAGAGATATCAGTCACGTCCTCTGGTTTCAGAGAGTAGATACTGCAACCAGAGAATTGGAGGGTGGTGGTGGATGAAGGTAGAGCTGTGGGGAAGTCCGAGAGGCCACTGCAGACAATTTTGGTTCCTTGACACTTGCATTGATTCGGACACGCCCAGACAACAGCATTTAGGGAACAGAGAAGCAGGAGCATGTAAAGAGCCAGTGACAGGTCCATTTTTAACCCTAGAACAGAAGAAACATTTACAATCAAGGTTGGTCATAAGTCTTGTCCAGTTTTACAGAGATAGTAAATGATGATGACGGGTATGTATTCAATGTCTACAAAAATACGCCTATTTGTATGTTAATAGTTAAAATAGATCAGACACATTTGAAAATAAATGCAGGTACCTTCCAAAGACTTGTGTATAGTACAGTATATACATCATTATATAGTTGCATTATGGGAAATATAGAAACATCAGGTTTTTCTGAGGTTCATACATATGAGAGATTAATGGTCAGGTTATGTCTCTGCTGCTTTAATGTTGTCCTGTCTTTTTAAAATCTAAATTTTAAATCTTTTGCAAGTCTACCAACTTTAAAGCAATACTAAAAGTGGACTGGAGTGACCCTTTAGGTCAATGTTTGCATTTGTACTTCACTGCTCACTCTTTCTTGATTTGATGCACAATAATTGTTAGTTCCTCTGTCCTGTTTTTGTTCTCTTCCTAAGAGAACAACCACAAAGGGGATTCTATGCACATTAAGTCACCCTCATAAAAATGTGGTTAAAGCAGCTCTAATTAGTAACAGTGTCTAGATGTTGCAGTCTATATTCTTGTTTTAACCAAAAAGGGGACTTTTAATAAACTTATCCAGAGCTCTATGTTGATTTTAGTGACTAGGAATATTGCCGATAGATGGCTCTTGGCAAATAGGGCGCCACTTGCCTCCCCACCGGCACACTTGTGCTACATTATAGTTTTATGTTGTCATGTTTGCACATTCTGGTTCTTGTTATGGAAAAATTAAACATACTTGACAATGGTGAGAGGTGAAATAAAACCCATCAACTGATCTGTCTTTTAAAGGTTTATTTCCTTGCAAAGAAAGGCCAACAGTCGTGCAGAGTGCAGGAGCACTCTGCAGAGTGAAAAAAGCCAGATAGATAGTGTGAAACAAACATTTATAGTCATGCATACAAGGGGAAGGATGTGACCCTGAAACAGTGCAGGGACAGAGAGACAGTCAGTCTGAGCTACACAGGAATCTATCTACATGGAACATACTATCTTTGACATGGCAATAAGACATAGGATGTTACAAGTACATGGGTCAGGATGAACGTAGGAGAAGACAAAGCATATACAGTAGATACAAACTAAGCTAATAAGAAAGAAAACATTCTTCACAGAACATCAAGGTTTCCACAACACTTATAGTCTGTATATTCAAAATTTCCACCACATTCTATAAGACCCATTGTTTACAAGGCCCATTGTTGCCAAATACCAGTACAAAGTATTCACTGACCATGGCACCATTTGGAGTTAAACCCACACTGCAACTCTTGTCTTTATATTGTAGGAGCAGTCAGAACTTTCTAAATATTAATATTTATTAAATTGGGGTTAGGGTGGTGTGTGCTCCGGTTGCCGATCAGCATTGCTATGTTGTTAGAACACCATCCTTAGCAACCTTTTGGCATTAAAAGAGTTTGTGGTCTGTAACACTTTGTGCTAAAAAAAAACTGATGCAGTATGTTTTTAGAAGCAAAATGACTCATTGTTCTAACATTACAAACTGCATGATGGAAGCGTTGAATTGGCACAGAAGGTTCCTAAAACAAAACTTTGCCAATGTGGCGATGTGCCTCTCCAAACAAATCAATTTGCCAACTTAAGGTTTACATGAGTTGTCTTCTGAGTTGTATTAAGGTGCAGAAAGAGTCTTTAAGGAAGTAACTTTCTAAAGATGCCAGTATGTCTCGCAAATGAGCTCAGCCACAAAGCTACCTTCTTTCTTTCTTTCTTTCTTTCTTTCTTTCTTTCTTTCTTTCTTTCTTTCTTTCTTTCTTTCTTTCTTTCTTTCTTTCCTAAGTCTCAATGTGGAGCAATACACACTGGTTTCTTTTGTATCACTACTTAACGTTAACGAAGAGTTCACATTTAAGACAGAGATGTGTTTCTGATTCAGACACCAGCAGAACTATCAGAAACTAACTAAGTGACAATGTATGTAAGTAAGATTCTGTCAGTTGCTTTCAGACACATGACACATTGCATTATCAATCCTTCTAGAAAGAAAATCACAGTCTATGTGCCTCGTGTGACTTCTCACACGTGTGAATTAAAAAATGTTATTTGAATGAAACCCGACAGTTAAACAATGTTTTGTTATATACTGCATTATAATCTCTGTTTCCTATCCAAAATCAGTGTGATGGCTAAAACATTAACAATTCACCATTAATTGCTTTGATTCTGCTTTGATGTCCTCTCTAAAATCTTTTAGAAAGTCTGTTTCTAAAAAGTAAAATTTAGCACTTACCTCTAGTAGCGGCTGACAGGCGAGTAAACTGAAACACTGAGTTGGTGTGGTTATCTTTTATGTGCATCTTGTCTCCCCCCCTTCTGCTTCATAAATTCTCTTGTGAAAGTTTCCAGCAGAACTCTCACCACATCACATTTTCCTGCTCTTTATCATCACTCTATCTTCCTTTTTTTGTCTTTTTGCCCTGACATCAGGAAATATTCACGTACTTTCTGTAGCACTGTTCGTTGTTCCTGCTATCCCCCTTCCCCCTCTGTTTTTTTATGTGGTGTGTGGGGATCAGGCAATGGGGACATCCCACCCATTCAAACTGGACTTGTGTTATGTGGGTGTTTGAATGTATGTTAGAGGATATGTGATCTGTGCTTCTTCTCCACATGACTTAGTTGTATAACTATGTGTTTTTCTTCTTCCAGGAAATGCAGGAACTTGCTTTGGTTGAAAACAATAGAGTTGTTTTTGTATGTGTCTTTCTTTGTTTGGGTGTGCAAATTTAAGTATCAGCTGCACATATTTTTGGCATGACATTCTTGATTCACTTTTAAGCTGATGGTTTGGGAATTTAGCAGCCTTGGGCCTTACTGGTACAGGATTTGCAAATTGCATGATGAGTCAGGAAACACTCAGCAGTATATCAGTGAATAAATGTTTAAGCAGCTTTGCCATGCTGCTTTCAACATTCCTGTGCTGCTGTTAAGTAAAACCATCTGTTTTGTAGCATAACAAACTCTCTCTTTACCACAGGAACAGATAGTGAGGGTGGGGTTAATGTGTAGACAACCAGCAGCTGCTCTTTTTCTGATATTACTGTACAGATTCTGAAAGATATTAGAAGAGAACAATGAACTGTAAAACATTTCTGACCACTGTTTTACCTCTGTGTGTGTTAAAGTTTCCAAACATTACCACAGATATTACCACAGACACAGTATGTTTCCACAGAAATCTGTAACATCCCTGATAAACCAGTTATACTCTGACTGGTGGCAAGTTAAGAGTTGTTGTTTGTATTTTATATATATGTATATTACATTTGTAATATGTCCTTCCACTCAGAGATGTTACAGTTGTTCAGTTCTGAGTTAATGATAAAGGTCTCTGTTTAAGTGGTGTTACTGATACTTCTATGGTGTCAGTAAATATGTTGTCAGATGTGACACATGATTTGTGTGAGATTGTGTTATGGAGAGCAACAGTTGGTTTATATTTGAAAGTCTTCTGGTTTCGTCAGTGAAACCAGGTAACTCTCATCATCTTCTACTGGGAGATTATACAGTAGGTTAACGTATTTGTCCTGATCTAAATATTTGTCCTCATCTAAATGAGGTCAAAGAGTCAAAGTCAGTCATGTGCAGACAGAGTTGTAGAAGGTTATAATAAGAGAGTACATTTTATTTAATTTCTCTTTATGACAATTCTAATTGACTCATGGACAATTTCTTATCATTACAAGAATACAGTGTGAATGTCTTGAAAAATGTGTATATTAAAATATATATAATAAGTGTATATATTCCCTTGAAAATAGCTTAGAAATACATTTTGACGTAGGTCAGTATTAACCTGGTTTAAACATAGAATTTGGTATCATTACAAAACAGCTCAGTTCAGATGTAAAGGTGGAGACCAAAGGAAAATCTCTCTGAATAACAGGTTAAAATAATTTTATCACAGAGAGATAGTGTGTGTGTGTGTGTGTGTGTGTGTGTGTGTGTGTGTGTGTGTGTGTGTGTGTATGCCCACTGTTGTGTGAGCTCAGCGTACTGGAAAGCCCTAATCACCTGTTGTCATAGCAATGAACTTGTGCGCTGTTCACCAGTTCAGATCGCTTTTGTTTGCTGTTTGTTCTAACATCCAATAACCCCTCATGGAATCTGAGGCATCCACTGTCATTCTGTGATGATTTAAAAGCTTTAAAAGCTTTTTGACCAGCAGTTGCATGTTAGCTGTAACAGTCCAGTTTGTAGTTGCTGAAACAATCTTTTTCTCAAATAGAACCTTTTGTAGGGTGTATTTTAAATTATGCTATGTCATGGGTGGTCTTCTAACTACACCACCCAAAAAAAAGAACTGTTTGGACATTGTTGGAATAGTTTCATAATCCAGGCTTGTGAAATTACAGGGGGATTGTTTTGCAATAGAATGAGTTATCTTGTGAAACAGAATTTCCTGTTTCCTGTGAACTTTACAGTATATGTTATATGATGAACATTGTGAAATCACATTTTAACATTTTTTCCATTTAAGGAGGACCCACAGAGGAATTCTTTTGATAGGAATATAAAAATATGACTAAATCATAACAAATAACTGAGCTCACATTACTAAATACTAGTGAGTAAATGTGCATTTAGGAAGAAATAAATTACTTGTGGATTTAAAAAATCCTGATTGTATGACCCGTGCCTTACTGTAGGTATTGGTTCTGATTACTACAGGGTAATGTCTGTCTTAGGTCATATGCAAACAGTCAACAGATATAGAACAGAATATAATCATGGGCACATCACTTGATGATTAGAAAACACTAGGGCAACTGTACTACACAAAACTACATGGAACTTCACATAGGACAACAGGTTTTGCAAGAGAGATGTAAGGCAAAGAAAAGTAATACATCTGAGAAGTGAGGATCAACAAGGATCAACAAGAGAAAAAACAAAACAAACTGCTTGTGGGAAAGGGCAATCTACAGTTTTCTGGCCTCTTGTGCAGCAGGCCTGATAATATGTTTGTTACCCTGGAGAATTCGTACTGTCAACCTTTAGCCCCTCCACCCTCTTGCTGAGGCGATACATGCCATACATAGCAGCAAGAACGAGAAGCAAACCTGTGGTGACAAGAAGGATGTGACAAAACATGAGGAATCCGGACAAGGTCAAATCTGAAGGCAGAAACCACACATACACCCAGCCTCGATGAAAGTTGTGGTGGACGAAGTCAGGCCCCTGTTCAACCACCAGTAGGTCATAGAAAGGAGATGAAATGTAACCATTCATAGTTGTCTCTTTAGGTAGAGCAGTGGTTACAGTGTCTGATGTTGTAACGTCCGAGGTGATTGTTATTGGGATGGTGACTTGTTGGGTAGCTCCTTGAGTGGTGGT
The DNA here is from genome assembly GCA_034779795.1 of Ctenopoma multispine. Taxonomy (NCBI): domain Eukaryota; kingdom Metazoa; phylum Chordata; class Actinopteri; order Anabantiformes; family Anabantidae; genus Ctenopoma; species Ctenopoma multispine. The sequence continues at coordinate 12,645,044 of JAUYWH010000020.1, read as the reverse complement.
TGATGTTGCTCCAGGCAATGTGGTTGCTGGGATGGTGCCTTGTTGGGTAGCTCCTTGAGTGGAGGTTGATGTTGTTGCAGACAGTATCGTTATTGAAGGTTTAACTGATGTTTTCACAGTGGTTGAAATGGTGAGTAATGGTTCTGTTGGCATATGCGAGTCAATATCTGTAGAAAAATTACTTCTTATTGTTGTAAGTTCACAAAAGTTGAACTCCTCATCACGCAGAGAGCCAAGGGTACGGAGCATTTGGTAAGGTGGACTATGACACAGCACATCCTCTTTGTCAGTTACCACATGCTCATTTTGTCTTATCCATCTTGCAATATCTCTGATACTACAAGTACAGTTCCAAAGGTTTTCACTCAGAGTGAGATCCCTCAAAACTGTATTTGACAAGAAAATATCTCCTGGAAGTGTCTTGAGGTGGTTTTTCTTTAAATCAATGGTTAAGAGCTGCCTAAGACCCTGAAAGATGTTTTCCGGTAGACCGTGCAGCTTATTGTCATTGAGGAGCAATGTGTTCAGTGTGATTAGTCTGGAGAACAGATGAGGATGTAGATAATGGAGGTCATTGGATCTCAAAGAGAGCTTCTGAAGTATGGGAAGACAGCAAAAAAGGTCTGAAGGCAACTCCTTCAGCTTGGGATTTAAATGGAGGTTAAGCATAAGGAGCCCAGACATGTTAGCAAATAAATTACTTGGAACAGTAGTGAGATTAGTACCAAAAAGGTAAAATATTCTTATCTCAGGCATGTGACCCATAAGCTGATCTGGTAGATGCAAGAGAGGGTTGTTGTAAATGGTAAGCTGAGTGAGCTTGGGCATGTTGTAGAAGCTCTTTTCTGGAATATACTGAAGTAGGTTGGAGGACAAAGTGAGAATCTTCAGGTTCCTCAGTGACCAGAACACCTGAGGTGGAAAACTGGCAATCTGGTTATAGTGCATTTTTAGTTCCTCAAGGCTGACAAGCTTGTCAAACATCCCAGCTTCAAGCACTTCTAGCTTGTTATTATAAATCATCAGTTTGCGAAGTTCAGTTAATGAATGAAAGATGGTAGGTGGAAGCTTCCTTATAGAGTTCCTTCCAAGGTTCAAAAAGGTCAGGTTGGTCAGTCCACTGAAAACACCTGAAATAGGACTAGTTAGTTTGTTTCGACTCAGGTCCAGTTCCAGCAGTCCAACAAGTCCTTCAAACATGTCCTGAGTAATGGTCTCCAGCTTGTTTCCATCTAAATGCAGCTGTTCCAGACTGGTTAGTGGACTGAGCACTCGGGAAGGAAGGCTGAAGAGATCATTGGATGACAGTTTGAGAGATTTGAGCTGTGGAGCAACAAGGAAGGCCTGGGGATAGATTGTGTCTAAATGGCTGTGAGACAGACTGAAACGCAAAAGGAGCGTTCTGTTTGCCAAGCTCTGGTCATTTATGACGTTCATATTTGTGTCGTTGAGCTGCAGCAGATATGTGTGAGCAGGCAGCTGTTTTGGAATATCTGTGATGGTGGAGCCAACACACTTGACAGCTCCGTCACTGCTGCACTGACAGCTGCTGGGGCACACACTGGTGCAAGTGAGGTGCGGTAGTGTGAAGAGAATGAGTATCAATGCCAAGGAGCCTGTCCATTTGAAATGAAAAATATATATTTAAACACTCATTATAATTATTGTAATTGCTTCTTTATATCATCCAAAATATCAGACTATAGTATTGATTTATCCCGAAGATCTACAAGACAGTTTAAAACAAGGAATTTAATGCTTGGCTACAGTTCTACAGCTAATTTCTGCAATTCTACAGGTAAAATGACTTAGGTTACAAAAATAGGATAAATATTCTACCAACCTTCAAAGTAGAAATCCATCACTGTCTGTTTGATGTTACATGTATGATCATGTTGCTGTGTTTCTCTCAGGGCTGGAGCTGCCTGGAGGAGCTGGGTACTCTCTATCTATGTTTCCCAGCTTCCTGCTTAGCCAAAATGCCCACCCAAATGTCATAGATCATACTGTATCTATCATGCTAATTTGTCCAGTGACTTTTCATTAATATTGAGTATGCTAGACATTTAAAATGTCTGTAGATTCGAGAATCACACCAAGACAAATATGAAAACACGCATTGAGAACAAAAGATGAGCAAAAGAGGTCTGAAGTAGCCAGGGGTGGGATGCATTGTAATAAACAGTGATGATAGAACAATATAAGTAATATCTTAAGTAATGATTATGACGTTTGTCAAAAACTGGATGTTTAATGTGATGATGAAATAACAGTCATAGATTGCAATTTACTTAATTTATACTTACTTATACACAACTTTCTTATATAAATACTTAATTTATTGGGTTCATTCCAATACAGCCAATATTTATATTATTTTAAACTGAATGTATTTCAGTAGTATTGTATCCATGTATTGTAAAATCTATTATATTATAATACTGTTAGTTTGTGTTTAGCTTTTAACTAAATTGTTGCAAATTCTGTAGACACCAATTATGTACATACAGCTCCTGTAGAACCTAGGTTAGGGTTGGGATGCAAAACTAAATGTGCAATATTTGATATATAAAAAACTGTTACTGTTGTATGCGTGACAGAGGATGCTGGTTAATTTCCTGTGGTCTTATCTTGACAGGATAGACATTCCGCTCTAGTTGTGTTTATGGACTGAAAAAGATCATGCTCATTTTTATACCCGTGCCAGTCAGGGTGTTTTTTTTTGTCTGATGCAGGACTTGTACTTGTAACAGATGATTTCCTCAGGGTCCTGGCTATGGTGGAAATAGAATAAGTATGTTCCTGTGTGCTGTTGTAAAACAAACCAGTATAGCTGATTTAGTATAGTGTGTGTATATGGAAAAACAAACAAAAATCTATATTTTAGGTATTTTTTTCATTGGGATCATACTGGCTGATATCACACAGTAAACCAACACATAACAGTATTTTTCCATGTCAACGTTCGAGATTTTTTTTTAAATATGGAAAAATATATGTGGACAATCATTCAGGAAGCAATCACTGATAAAAATATTCTGCTTTGTTACCCAGATAAAATTCTTCATGTACTGTATATACTGTATAAGAATGTGTGTTGTGTGGATACTTTAAGTGTAGCAGTGTAACTATTTAATATATAAATCTCTGTAACTAGCACTAGCAGCAAATTATCTTTTGTCATCTTTTTCCTTTGATGCTGTTGTTTTGCACTGCTAATGCTGCACAGAGTCACATTTAGTCAGGTTTCCCTGAAATATGTTTTGTTTACCAGGATATGAGTGATTCGGGTCTTTTCCCATCAGCTTTCCCATTACTTATACTAAGCATGTGAGTCATCTTTGTCACCCTCTTACAAAATATTCAACGTAATATTTCAGTAAATGACCTTTCAGTGCTACCACACGCCACATTTATTCACACAGAAATGAGATTTTCACTTTTTCAAATATTAAAGAAGTAAATAAAGATTAAAAGTACGGTTAAGAATATTAAATTTATATTTTGTTCAATAATATTGTAAATTTCAGCGACCAATTGACCTCTAACTAAGGATTTTTTTTTAAACAAAACATTTAAAGATACAGAGTCATATTATAATTTCCTTTATATTGTCATATAAACAACAAATGTTGCAGTAAATGTGTTTAAGCTGTTGTCTCTTTCACTTTAATGGCCTCACCACTAGAGGGAAACACATTCAACAGGGTGATGCTGCCAAGTAAAACATTACTTGTATTGCAGTTTTCAGTGCTTTCATATGAGAAACATTACAAAACACAATGAGTAACAATCAGGCAAAGATAACTTTTAATGCATTGATTGTACTCATTATAATCTGTGTTTTGGAATCACAAATGTCCTACATGTAGCTCCTGTTGCATCCTCTGTTTGAATGCCTTTTTTTCTTGTATTCAGAGTTTTTGAAGAGGTTTTTCTTGTCTTCTTGAGGCTCTATAAATCCTATTTTATTATTTATTTATATTTTATTATTTTTCTATTGGAATTTTAATCATTTAATTATTATGAGTGGTGTGAGTGATGCTTCTAAAGGTTTTGTCTTAATTGCTTTTTAAAACAAAAGCATCTAAAAAGTACAGTCACAATATCATTTTATTTACATAGCAAAATGAAGGCCATTGGATTTGTAGAAGCGGTGACAAATTAGATGGTGCTAGCAATGGTAAAAAAAATATTATGCCTAGTTTGGCCACAAGAGAGCGACGAAAGCATAGGCAAATAAAATCCCTGCTGGTAGAAGAACACAGCAATCACGTACATTTTGTTATATGTGACCCTCAAGTATTTCCAGTGAGTACAGCAGCTGTTTATTTACAGATGAAGATTTATAGCCACAGTCTTCGCTCTGGAGCAGCTCAGTGCAATGTGATGAAATGTTTATTGATTACACTAAATATGGTACAATTTTATATTGCTGTGATAAATACAGTGTGATTTTATTACTGGTGTTGTGAGTCTTAAGGCTATGTTGGGCTTTGCAGCAAGATTTCACAGTGGTCATACTCTTACATCCGTCTCAGACACAGTACTTCCAGAAACAAGCTGCAGATGAAAGGACACAAAGACTTGTTAAATAACATCTGACAGAATTGTACATCAGTGGTTTTAGGTGCAAATATTTAGCAATTTGTGTGATGCAATCCAGAAGTGTTGAATTTCACTCACGTTCACCCCTCTTTTGAGTTATGGTTTTGCCTTCTGCCAAATTAGTTGTGATCTCCTTCTCCAGTTCCAAGTCCTCCCTCAACACTCGAAGCTGCAAGCAGTGTTTAAACATGAGTGACTAAACACAATAAAACAGGTCGACATCATCTCAGTTAAAAGCATGATGCCAACACCCCATTTACACGCAAACACAACATTCATGCTGGAGTGAATCATGGCAGATTTCATGGCTAATCCATATTTTTCCCAAACTTGCTACAAATGAATCTGTAAATAACCTTACCTCCTCTAGCTCAGCTAATTTATTGGCCAGCTCAAGACCTGTGGATAGGAAAAAAACTGTTAACATACAGGAATAATGTATCTATTATTTAAGTAAGTTCAATCTTTTTCTTTTTGTCTCACCAAGAGGATCGTCTTTTTCAAAAGGAACTAAGCTTTTATGTAGTAACAGTGCTAGGATCTTGCTCTGGGCATCTGTGTCACCTTTTTGACTAAAAACATGGTTTCCTGCACATACAAACAAATAATCATACAATAATAAGCACCATATATATCACTAAATGTAAACAGAGAATGAAGTCACTTTCATTCTATATTATATTCAGATTATTGTATAGGTTCCTCAGTTATCTACAACTAAACCAGAAATTTGTATTGAAAAAATGCCTGTAACAATACCATTGTGCACACTTACCTGGCTTAAATGTGCTCCTTCCCTCCACATATAGCGCTCCCTGCAGTAGTAGCAAACACAGGAGTCCTAAGCAGTAGTTCGCAACTGTAACCCTGTCCATGGCCTTCAGTGTATGGTCCCAAACAAACACTACACAAGCAAGGCAAGCAAGCCACTGTCTTGGGTCGGTCCCATCAATATATTTATCCTTTCAGGGGCCGGTAGGAGGGGCCAATCGGGCCCTTGCGCACTAAATCAATAGCTAGTCATCGTGGTTTTTTCGTCAGCAGGCCACCTTTTCACGTGGACCACGGAGCATGTGAGTGAAATATGGAGATCTGACGTAGGTGAAGCCAGTAACCCTACATCACTTTGACATGGGCATCACACTGAGAGAGAGAGCTATCAATCAGCCTGATAGTTATGAGAGGCCAGAATCAGCTGTTCTTGGCTTTTGCAAGTACTTTTCTTTTAAAATAATTGCTTCTTTAAAAAATCACATGGGAGTATGTTGGTCCGGGGAACGACAGGGAATTAAATTGATTCAGTCCCTTAGTGTATCATAGAGTTGATTGGAGAGAAGACTAATTTGGAGCTGAAGACACATCCATCACTGCAGCCACGCCAACCACACAACAACTTCTAAGTCACTGTATTCTATTTTGTGCATCAGAGAAATCACATCTCATACCTTTGCCAAAATAGTAGGCACTGTGCTAGTAAGGAGATGGCTGGCACCTGCTGAATTGTCCTGGTAAGAGTCGCATAAAGGCCCCTGGCCGACATTCACTCATTCTGACTTGACTTAGGAGCCTGTTCATCTGACATCTTGCACCCATAACTTTAGTCATTCAGCTAATGAAAGAACAGAAAGTTAAAGGAACAAAGCAACTAACAGCGTGGAACAATATGAAAGGGTCATCAGACTGCCTCACTGGAGAATCTTGGGGATTCAATAACTAATTTGTAGTTTTAGTCATATATAGCACATGAAACAAAGCAATGGAAGCACTGTCTTTAGGGAGGTACGTTTTTGTTCACATAAAATAAATGGCACAGGCACTGTATTCTTAAAGTGTATGGCTTTACAAACAATCTAACCAGTTCACACAATAATGAGTGTGAGGCAAAGGTGGGAAACAGTTCCCAAGAGGCAACTGGATTGCCAGTGAGAGAGGTCAGGGTCATATAGACCTCATAGTATGTTACTGAAAAATAAACATTACTTCTAATTAATCATTAAGTACTAGTAAGTGAATTTACTGTTGGTAATTCATAAATTAGAAACAGGAGTGGAACGCACATAAGTAGACATGTTGACATGATCATAGTCAAATCATATCACATGACACGTGTGTATGTATGAGAGAAAGAGAGAGAGAGAGCAACAAAACACAAAAACGTCTTCTTCACTCAGTTTTATCTGATTTGAAATTGTAGACCAATATCGTCCTTACATTTGGACCATGGATTTAGATCAGAGAGGCGTGCTCCCTTTTTGCTTTGTGGTGAAGATTTCTTGTCGTTGCAGCTGCAGGTTTACAGTCTCTGAACCCTGCAGAGGAGTCTGTGTCAAGTTAGCCACAGGTAGCCAGACTTATACCGGAAAATGAAAATTCGGCCTTCAAAGTTAAATTGAAAGTTATTATTATTAAATTATTCCACACATTGTTCTATGCACAATGAGCACAAGTGCACCTAATATTTGCATTTTTTTTATCATAACCCTTTTTATTAATTATAACATCCTCATCCTCAACATGCTTTTCTATAACTGTACTCCCATTTACAAATGAAAAGAACGATTCAATTGAAATTTTTGTTTAACATGTAATTTTCATAAAGTTCTTTGTCCACTCAGCGGGGCGGTATGCGTTTGAGTTGTTAACCAAGAGAATATCTATTTTAATAAACAATAATAAAAACTCTTTGCTAAGACTATCTTTGCAAAAACTATGAAAGAACGTGTTATTACTTACGTGAAAGATAATAGCATTTCTCACAGCTGACCAATAAGGGGAAATACATGAAATGGTGCACAAACGTCTGTGTTGACTGATACTATGGCAACATAATGATGCATTATAGTAACACTTTTGTGTGCTGTTCATGCCTACATTCAAAATACACTGTTCACTTGATAACTTTGCCTATGGATTACATGTACTTTAGTAAAGGAAAGATGCCCCATAATGTCTGACTGGGTCTCACATGAAGAAGCTGTCAAAGCTGTAATACTCTATGTCTGGCTTAGTTGATAAAACATGATCTAATGTTTTGTGCATGTGTGCAGGATTAGGATGACAACATGTTTCAACAAAACATATCCACACAGTCCTGACAAAGAAGAAGTATCAAACCAATAAAATATTTAGTTGTCACTAACTACATTTCATCAAGTACTGTCTTATTTTAAGATTCTTGGACTTAACTTTTTCCATTTTGTTACTTTACACATATGATTACTTTATATGTGATACTTGTACTCCACTACATTTTCAAGGCAAATATTGTGTTTTTGACTGTACTACATTTATTTGATAAGTTTAATTACACATAGTTTCCAGAATCATTTTTTTAATACAAATTATAAATCAACCAATAAATTATGATTGTACTTAGTTCATGCTACTCAGCAATACACAAAGTAATCAAAATCAGCATTATCTGCACCATAACATTATAGATGTTTACACATGAATGATATTTATCACTATTTTATGTCCGGCAATATTAAGTAAAGCATTGAAGACTTTTATTTTGACAGGCGCGCCCGGAAACCGTTTGAGTTGTGTGTGTCTGGTTAGAGCTGGTCAGAGAGGGTCAGAAAGGGACGGGCGAAAATCTGACTAGCATCAGTGACGTACCGAGACAGGGTGTCTACCGAAACTAATCAAAAGGACCGTCCAGTAACTGAACCATCAATCGGGTTTATGTGTAAAGGCGATCAATCAGCCTTCCGTTAACCTTCGGAAGAAGTGCGGACGTGTGATTCACCGTCTACGGTTTTCTTTGACTGATTATCGGTGACAACATGGCTGAATGTAACGTTAGCATCGACAAGAATAAACTACCTGGAGTGAAAGAGGGTAAAGTCAATGATATATTTGTTAATATGCTAAATGTGAAGCAGGCTAGCTGGTTAGCGTCACATGTATTAATGTTAGACGGGAGAACACATCTGTTTGGTTTTTACACTCCACCTTTTATGAAGGTTGTTAGCACAGCTTGCTAGCAGATGCTAGCACACTCACGCTAATTAGGTAGTCTGCACTGATTAGACACCTTAGCCTGGGTGCAGGTGTCGTGTAAGATTGTGTAGTTGCCTCAGTTTCCTGATAAAGTTATAAGGAGCATTATTTTCGCAGTGATAATATATCTTCATTTTCCACAGAGTATTTGGGTTTTAGAGCGGTGTAATAAAAAGGTATCGTCGTATGGCACGACACTAGTGTGGGTAAATCCAGCGTTACAGGGGTCAGGTGTTTGTTGGTCACATGGAAGTGTTTACCTGTTAAGGTATGTGGTTCAGCCAGAGCTCAAATGACCACAGACATTTGATTGTGTAATGGGCTGAAAGTATCTAGTAGTACTACTGTACTTAAAAAAAAAAAATCAGTTTCATGTCTGCTATATCCGGTTGCACTTTGATACAAACATGATCATATTTATTACATTAAACATTTTGCTGATGGTAAACAGTCAGATCTCAAGAGGTGGCCCCTGAAAGTAGGTTTAACCCAGGGTTCATTCTTTAATTAAATAGTTGTATTAAACCTAAAGTTGATTGGAAAAATGTGTTAACATTGTTTAAGTTTCTCTTTACTTGTCATTTCGGTGTGTGTCATGTTTGCGCTGTTTGTAATTGTAGCTGTTTCAATAGTAGATTGAAAATGGATTTAACTGTCAGCAGTTGTTGTTGTGTTGTTGCAGAGCTATATAGATGAACACAGTACTGTGCAAAAAAAATAGAGGCGCCTAAAACTAATAAGTGGAGATGTTTTAGAAATTATATCACAAAGAGTTTCTGAATTAATTTCCTAGAATCTAAGGTAAAGAGGGAAAAAAACACACATGGTTTTTAAAATGAGACAGATTGCCCTTGATACACTTCCTAACTATTTCGAGGTACTCTTGACGCTTGCCGCAACCCATTACAGTATATGTAGACTGTCTCAGTGTGTTCTGTCTCTTTATTTAATCCCAGACTTCATGATGCTGAGATCAAGGTTTTGTGGAGGCCGTACCATCTGTTGCAGGACTCCTTCTTGTTGTCTCTGAGGGTAGTTGTTCAGGAGTCTAGCTGTATATTTGGACTGGTTGTACTGCAGAGACTGTACTCTGTGATTGATGAGAGTCTAAACATGTAAACTTCCTAAAATCTTTGTTCAGTATTGTTTGTTTTAAAATAGACTTCCACATAGAGGGATCCGTTAGTCCTTTATGTGAAATTTTTTTTTATCAAAAAGAGCTTATTGAAGACTTTCTGACCAAAAAGAAGGAACTGCAACAGCAACCTTCTCCACATAACACACCCACAATTTTGTCTGCTGTTAACACATGTAAAAGTTGGTGAAGAGGTTTTATACTGAGATAGATTTTGGAGGGGCTGCGGTGCTGGTAGAAAAGACCCGTCCTATTAGTGGGAAACAGCTGCTGAGCAGGATGCTTGTTATTCTGGTCAGAGACAGAAGGAACATGCATTTCCACTGCTCTGCTTGTTCACAGAGGAGTCAACTGAGTAACCTGCTGGAAATGTTTCTGTTTCATTCCTTGTGATATTTTGAAAGTGGCAAATATTTTGAGCTTTCAGTATTTACTTTATTGAAACTTAGAAATGCTGTTATTTTCTGCTTTTCATGATCCACATCACTTGATTCTTGCATATGGTGACGTGTGAGCATTCATTCGTATTTCCACCTCAGAGCGATCAAATGATAGTGTGAGAACCTAAACCAGAGCTTGCAATTAAACTTGCCTTCTGTCACTTGTTGCTTGGTGTTAAATACTTCATTCAGCGTTTCCTTTTCCAAGCTATAAATCACATATCAGGGGCCAAAATGCTGGACTATTTAAAACAACTAGTGTTTAGAGCTGCACCAGCCTGAATAAATCTCAAGTTTCTTGGTTAAGAAGATTAAGCATATGGTTGGAAAATGGTCTGTAAATCAAATCCCATACTGATCTGTGGCAGTGGCGGGATTGGTGGAGGTCTTACCCTCCTCTTTTCAGCATCTGTCTATCTCCACCAGTCATCCACCCATCTAGTACAACAGAAGATCTGGACCACTCATCAGTGTTCTGAGTTCTTGAGTCCTAGGCCTTTTTGTGCTGCCAGTAAAATAAAAATGTGTAATCTCTTAAACATATGAACACATGAAAAACATAGCTGTAGCGTTTTGCTGGTTATTAATTTTATATATGGATGGCGTCATCTTAGTGAGTGGAGCTTAATCAGTGTGAGGTTATTGAGTGGAGCTCGGCTCTGTGATGAAAACTACAAAAAAAGCTTTAAATTCAAAAGATAATGTATTGAATGAACAATCTATATGAATAATTCTTATAAAACAAGAGAAGGTAAATAAAATTGAAATTCACTGAATAGAACCACTTCTGCTTGTAGAGTGGTTTGTGGTTTCCTGCAAGACAAAAACACAGCTTAATTTAATTCATACAGATGCTGTAAGGTACATGCCCTACATACTAAAGTCCACATTGATATTTAGCTGAGGTTGTGAGAAAGAGCTTAAATATCCCCTTAGCTTGTACTGCTTCCTACACAGGAAACACTGGTGAATCCCGAAAAAGAGATAAGACAACTGTCTCATTTATGTGGTGTTTTTAATGAGTAAAACTCCCCTCCTCCGACAGTCTGTTCAATTGTTCCCAGAATGAATGTTCATAGCATGTTGTCAATCTGAGTAGAACTGAAACCGTGAAGAGAAAAGCTCTTTTAGTGTAGATTTCTTGTATATTGTCATAATTTTCCCAGTAATGGTGGAGCTTAGACCAAATAATGGGTCTACTATAAATCCCAGCCACTGTTAATATGAATGATGTTTATTCAGAGGATTATCAGGATTTTCAAATCTCATGTTGTCGGCTGGTTTACTTATCAGCACTATTGTTGCCTATTTTGTAGTATTTCAGGGTACTGCTCTTTCTTTGTGCTTTATTAATATGTTTTAACTACATCAATACACATAAAAACATTTATTTCTGTGCTTATTAATGCACAGACTGTTGTTAGGAGTGTACATACCTGCTCATAACATTTTCTCAGACAGTTCAGGGGATCGCGTCTTCAGCCACCAGCCATCAGCCATGTTCACACAATACAGGCCTTAATTTAAGACTCTTTCTTTAGTCTTTTTTAGCAAGAGGTCGAAATGTTCCTCATTCACAGTTTCACTTCGCATTTTTGCAGACAGAAAATGGGCACACCACAGAACATTTTCTGGATCACTGACCTTTTCAGGTTATTAAACAGATATGTTTGTAATGGATGTTCCAGTTTGTGATATTTAAGAAGTGATATTTTGAATAAAATTGAGAACAGGAGTCATGTTGCTATTTTACATTTACTGTGTGAGTTTATTCTATAAAGAGACACTGAATGTAAAATGATTTCTCAGTTACAGTTAGTGACTTGTTTTATCTTCTGGTTTTGTTTCCTTTATTAGTTCTAGTCTAAGCATACATTATAGCAGATGGGCCGGATGTTAAGTCATATTTATCACCTCTACTTCCTCATTTGTAAATGGTACCAACTACATACCTCAAAGTTTGAATAAGTTGTGGCTACTAATTTTGAACTAATGGCTACACTCTGCCGGTCCTTTTTTCAGTTTTTGAACGTTTGGTTTTTGTTTTTGTTTTTCCCCAGTTTGCCGAGACTTTGCTGTGCTGGAGGACCACAGCCTGGCCTACAACCTCCAGGAACAAGAAAGTAAGTAACCACAAATGATTTTAATTTGTTTCCACTTAATCCCTTTCAAATCTCAATGCAGTATTGAACAGGGTTCACTTCACTTCAGTGACTCCAGTGCATCATCATGATTTAGAAAGCCCTCTGGACCGGAGGGTGAAACATTTTCTAAACAAACTAAAACAAGTTCAGTTGCCACTGAATAAGCTTTTACATAGTTCACAGACTTTTGACGCATTTTCATCATTAATTTAATATGTAGAAACAAATCAGTGACCTTATCTGGTCTTTAAGAGATGAGTACCTCCTTTAAATTTTGATTTTGTGCTTTTAATCTTCTTGATCACGGAAACTACCCTGTGATGCTCTGCTGCCTTTGACAGGTCATGTTATGACCTGTCAAAGGCAGCAAGATGGAAAAAGCTGATACATTCTCTTTTTCCACAGAGTCTGTTTAAATACTCATTTGCTGTAGTAATGGTTTATGCATCAGACCTGCTACAGCACTGTGGATTCTTTTATTTTGTCAAGCTGTTCTAGTACATTCCTGGGTCTCCTAATGCTTACTTTGCAAAAGAACAAACTGTGAAGGATGTTTTTACAGGATAATAGTAAAAAGAATGAATGTCCTCCACAGTGCTGGAAATGGTTCAGGTCTAACAGGATGAACTGCAGAGTCAGTTGCTGCAGCTTGAATAAGCCTACGAAAACCTAGCTTCAGCCACACAGTCACCAGTGTGAATGCTGCAGTATGCCACAACAATACTGTATCAGCGCAGGGGAGTGGGACGCTGCAGTGAAGTGGTGCATGTGATTTGTCTGGATCGCATTTATTTGTGTGTGCTGCAGCTGTAGCACAGGGAAGCCCCTAGATCTGGGGGTTTTATTTGGACCACACTGTGGGATTCTGTTATCTCTGAATCTTTGTTTGCTAATGTAGGATATTGGTACAAGAGCAAACACTCCCAGTCACTTTACTGGTGCATCTTTCAATTTCGTGTGTGTGTGTTTTCTGTTGTGTGTTTGTCCCTGCGTGCCTAATTAGATTAACTGGTGCTTTGATGTGAACTCATATGTGTTTAATTAGTCAAGTTCTTTTTCACATGATTCTCATACAGGGTTTGTTCCCATGCTGCTGTTTGTTTTTTGTTTTGTTTTGTTTCGATATTTCGTATTATATTGTTAGGTGCAATATAAGTTATTAAAATGTTGTGATTATGATAAAGATTACTGTAAAACTTGTCTTTCCCTGATCAAAGGCTTCTTCTGTTTTAGTGTTTGTAGTAGAAATGTTCTCAGGAACTGTATGTGCACTCATCGCATGCTCAGTTAGGTTGACATGACATTTTCTTTCAAGAGGTCCTGAGAAACGGACCCAAACATATCACGTCCTTCCTTTCAACAGACAAATACAACATCGTATTTTATCCTTCACCTGCATTCATTAACAGGATAATAGCTGGGAAATGCAGAAAGGTACAGCTTTTAGATTGTGCTGGAATGTTGGAGGTTATTGTTCAGATGTCTTTAAGCTATTGTTTTGAAAGGATTGATATGTTTGCAGAGTTGACAGTGGAAAACATAACTGCTGTTGCTTCTCTGCACTGGTTTATTTTTCCGTTTCCATAAATATGTCACTCTATATAACCATAAAAGGGTAAATTATGCAACAAGATCTGCAAGAAAGAAGGCCAGATGTCACTCAGCCATACCCCAAGAACAAATTAGTGTCTGTTTTAGCTGTGATTAATCTGGTTTTCCTGTCCTTGTATTGTCCTTAACCCTATGAAGCCTTAGCAATCCATTAACAAGAATCATCTCCCTTTGCACACAAAAGATTGAAGGATTCGTTTCACATGGAAATAATTTCTATATGGCTGTGTCAGCACTTGGCATCAACACTATTTCTGGAATGTGTTTTCTCTGTTCCACTCTCTCTCTGTTGCTTCATATAGTCCAACTTTCTCAACCCAACTCTCCTTTTTTCTGAATGACGTGAGACGTCTTCAAGGTTCAGTTTATTGAATGAACACATGTGACAACGTTGGGCCTGATAGATCTTTTCCTTTGCTGCTCTGGAAGCTGAATCTATCCTTCACTTGAAAAACTTGGTCATGGATAAAGAATAGCCTTATCTTGGGTTGTGACAAATATTTTTGTACGGTGTCAAACTTAAACAATTGATCAGCGTCATTCAAAAGGAAAAAAAAAATCAATGTCAACCCCTTGACTTTTTATCAAGTTGCCACAGCGGGGTAAATTGCCAAACGTAATTTGGCCCTTTTCACATAAAAGCTGGGAACAGATCGATAACCGGGTGGAACAGAGCTGAGTGAGTGAGTGATGCTCTCCGTGTTTACAAAATGCTTGCAGTGCGTCAGCAAGCAGGATTTATCACCTGGTATGGCCCACAATGTGCCATCACATAACCTTGGAATGACACCTCAGCTGTGGACATTCATTTCTCAGTGACTAAGAACGCTCTGTGTTTATTACCACAGACTGAAGCATCTGTGTCCTCAAGATTCATTTTGTTCTCTGCAGACCGTCTAAACAACTCTACTGCTTTTCAGAGAGTTGAAAACAGAGAAAGTGTGGATCTGTAAATAAACTCCCCATCGCATCGTTTATCTACTTCCATGGTGAAGGCCAGCCGGCTGTTGTGCTCTGGATTGTGTGTACATTGTTTAAAGAGCTGTGTTTATGTGTTCGTGTCTACAGTTGAGAGCCATTTGGCGTCCAACGTTCATAAGAGCCGTCTGGTGCAGAAGGACCTGCTGGTGGCAAAGAAGCTGCAGCAGGAGGAGGATCAGAGGGCCAAGATCCAGAACCAGAAACAACATGAGGACATGTAGGTGTCTCTCACACTCACACTTACTCACACATACACTTACTCACACATGCACATGTAAACACACAATTAGTGTATAAAGTATGTATCTATATCAAAATAGAATGATTGGATAAATGTGAAAAACATTAAAACTTACGAACATAATGGCTGTCTATGGCATTTGTTGCTTTGTTGGTTATTGTAATTCCTCTCAGGGCCTGTACCTGTTGTTTCTACAGTGAAGGGATCCAGTGGTCCTGCTGCTGGGTGCCTTCAAATTTAATTATAGTTCAGTTTAACCCTTTTATTGTCTACTTAACCCTACTATTGCTGTAAATGTGTAGGTCAAGTTTGGCCTTCACTAAGAGAATTGAAGGTGTTAATGTAATTTTTTCACAAAGGACCAGGCAGGTTTGAACAGCTTTTTTTAATTCTTATTATTTCCAAACATGCATTTTGTATTGATGTTTCTTCATCTGAATAATTTAAGGTGAACAAAAATGCAAAAAATAATAAGTTAGGAAGGGGGGCAAATAGTTTTTCACAGCACTCTATATGTTCTTCAACATAGTACTTGTAGTCAGAACATGCAGGAAACAACACAAGCAGATCATTCACAGTTCCTGTGGTTTTTCAGTGGTATCATTTGTTGCCCCAGTGTATAATTATATTCCTCAAGGGCTTTGGTTCAGCTCCAGCTGCATGTCCAAAGCAATGCAGAGTCCACACGTACTATCCACAATGGTCTGTTGCAGAAACATAAATCAAGCTTCAGCAACCGCTACTAAACATAGCTGCATGTCAACTGCAACAGAAGCATGGAAGAAAGGCACATGAAATAAAAGTCAATCTCTGTGCCCTGCATTTCTTATTAAAATAAAGTGCAGGCTCAGAGCTCATTGAGATCTATTTCAAACACACGCTGACATGGATAGTTCCAGTAGTGAGATTGCACCCCCAAGGAGAGGTCTTATGCTTCACCATGGGTGCAGGCAGGCCAGTACGGCTTGTCATGCTGTGAACTCACACTGTTGTCCACCCTTGATTTACAGTTCCCCATTCACATTCACCCACTCTGAGACATTTGACTAAACATACACAGAGGGGAATGCAGCATTACTACTTTTTTTAGTATGTTCTGACAAAAGCATGCAGCGTGTTTACTTTCACGAGTTTAAGTTCTCCTGAGCCGTCAGCTGCTCAGGTTAAATTCAGGTGCAGTAGAACAGTTAGCTGTTAGTGTTTTGTTTTAGTCATGCTTTACACTCATCTTTGCCTACACATGCAAACAGAGAAGTTATCTTTGGATACCAGTCCCCTAGGCAGACGATGTTGTTAGAATCATGTTTTAAAAACATAGTGAGCTAAAACTAACTGTTGAGATCAACATAAAAACAGGCGAGGATACTGCCGCGCCTGCCTCAAGCATATTAGTCATCTCTCCCAATATGTTGTGTTCACTGCTTTTATGTAAGTGATTATTTAATCTTAGATAGCATCTACATTTCACTGATTATTAACTCTTTTGTTGTGGCAGAGTTAAACTATTAGTTTACTATTATAGTCACTTATTTTAGGTCACTGGAAAAAGTACTAAAGTCAGTTTGAACAAACAAACATGTTGAATTAGAATTAGATGAATGTGAATTAGATACAGTAACAGCAAAATGGAAACAGAAGCTTCAACTGAAAATGACATTTTTTTTTTCTCACTAGAACAGTTACAGGGAAACATAACATCTTGACCATTACCACCATCACCACTTTTCTACTCCAGTTATGTTAGTAATATTGTAATGTTGCCTCCCCCTCTCCATGTATACATTACTTCACATCAATCTCTGAGAACTCTCAGTGTGCGCCAAGATAATGAGATCGCTCAGGAGATTCAGGACCAACTGGTTCGACAGGCAGAACAACAGCGACAGCAGGAAGAGAAGGATGCGGTAAGACACACACACACACACAGACTCACAGACTTTTCTGCCCATTTAAGCACAGCGTTGATTCCATCCACACATTAGTGAGTAGACTTGTAGTATCGACGTAATGGGTGGGTCATTCTGTTCCACTTTTCACCTCATGCCTCCCTGTTCTTATAAAGGATTAACGGCCATAGTGACTTTGCCTGTATTTTATTTCTTAATCACTTGTGCTGTAGGTCATGTAGGGCATACACGAAATGTATGCCCTACATAAAGCATAGGGAGATGAGTGCATTCTGATGCTACACTCTCACAATGATTTTGTTAATGTTTTTTCATGATATTGCATGTAAAGGTGTCATTGCACCATAGTGCTCTGAAAAATTACCTCTTGCTTCCTTGTTTGATTTATATGAACCATCAGGAAATTATATGATGCAGATCAGTCCTTTAGACCTTCTGTTTCACATTCACGTGAGACACCATGCTTACTGTTGGCTTGTCTGTTTGTAGGCCATTGCCCGTAAGCTACAGGAGAAGGAGATGAAAGAGGAAAAGAGGAGACAGAAGCAGCTGGAAGCAAACTTTGAGGAGGAGTACTTTGAGGATCATGGAGGTGGGGAGAACACCACAGGCTCTTGTTAACTAGTGGCTACGTGTCTTTCTTCATATGTTTTTTCTGTTCACATGAGCTTATGTGTGTTTAAGGACATGAGAGAAAATATACGTCTTTTTGTGTGGACAGAAAGGTTTTTTTTTTTTTCTAGCTTTGCATATGTGAGGGTGTGTTCTTCATGCTGAGCAGTTCTGAAGATTGTTGTGGTCTCGAGGCAAAGATTTTGCAAAGGGTGTGTTTAATTAACTTGAAGGGAGGCTTACATGGTCCTGCAGGAAGATTATTTATTATTTCACTCCCATTTAAGAGCGGACACCACTTTAAATGTGTAAGAAACTACTTTACCTTTGCTCTTAATGAATCTCCAATTGGTTAATAATTAATGCATAAAACATGAATTTGCCCACTGATGTTACAGTCCCACCTAGCTAAACTACTTTGTCTACAAATCAGAATTTGTGATGCTTTTGTGTGTTAGCATCAGCGTCACACCCCTTTTTAGGTCTTTTCATGCATACGTCACCTCCCTACTTGATTCATTTCACTGGATGTCTGTTCATTTCCTACTGAAAGAGAAACAGCGGCACATTTTATTCTTGTTATTCTTATAAACTGTTGCTCTCTGTCTAGATGATTCAGATGAAACATTTTGCTGCTGCATAAAAGTAGCAGGTAGCTGAGAATAGCATGTTCTATGGCTGGCTGAAGTTAAGGTACTTGAGCTGCAGGTGTGAATTTGAGTGTAGGAGGGAGGTATATTTCACATGGTTCTTCTTAATGTTCCCTGCTGACTCATAAAAACTCAGCTTTTTCTCTGCAGCCGCCTAATCTAATTTGGCAGATTGATTCCCAGTTTTCCAGCCTGAAACCTTGGCTGTATTGTATTTGGATTTTGCCTTCTCTAGAGGCTGACATTTTGACTGCACAACTCAAATCAGTCCATGGTGGTGAGCAGAGAATGAAAGTCATTTTTACTTAATGTCATAACACCAAATTTCCTATCTTCTCTAAAGCTTTATGTTCCCAGTAGTTTATTCTTAGTGATCCATATATATTCACCATAGACATAATAAGTCCTTTTTGCTTGTGTATGGGTCGTCTGTGTTTTTTATTTATCCGCTGACAGTGTTTGTGAGCCGTGACTTATCTCATTTGTGAATGTGGGTGCAGTACAGGTCAGAGACAGTGGTTTTAAACAGAGAGGCAATGGCGGTAGATAGACGATGTTTGTAGTGTGCTCAGTATTGTGTACACAAAGACATTGTCCTCTTTGTTGATGTAGCAGACGTCTACAATTGTCCTTTTGCATATTTACGGATCACCAGTTGCCTCAGTAGCTTAGCTCTTTCTACCCTGTCTTTATACTAGAATGTTTGTGCCACTGCCAGGCTCTCTCTGTTTGCTGTACAGTCTCAGAAGTTGCATAACCACTCATATCTCGTGTGTGTGTGTGTGTGTGTGTGTGTGTCCTTTGTTTACCTTGCACCTAATACTGTAAGGGAGTGATGTCACCATGAGTAAACAGGTTTCGTGCATGTTACGAGTTTGTCACTGAGCAGTTTCATAGTCTCACACTTGTATGTGACTTCTTAACAGTGTATTGTTGTTACATTCTACACACACATTACTTCTGTGATCTTTTCTGACCCTCATCAGGGCACTTAATGACTGCTCCACACAGGAAATGAGGAGCTGATAACAGTGTTTGTTTAAATCCAGTAGCTGACTTTACAGTTGCACACATTAGTGTGGGGGCGGAACTTGTCTCCACTTGACAGATACACAGAGGAAAAGGGGAAAAAAAACTGGAAGAGAGAGAGGAAGGGAGAAGGGACAGACGAGAGCAAGCAAACTGTCTGCTTTACTGTGAGCAGGTACCGTCACAGTTGAGTTGTCTTTGTTAACATTCAAACACAAACAAGTTCAAAACAAGACAGTTACAAAGTTGATTAGACGTTTCAGCAGGTGGTTATATAAGTAGAATTCCATTGAGCTGGCTCTCGGTGCACAGAGGACCAGTCTCTCCTGCGTGCTTTCTTGATGTGCTTTTCCACTTGATTGTTTTCATTCAAAGTTTTGTCAGTCATCGGCCAACTCGCAGCAGGACTTTGTTCTTAAAGATGAACATGTTTTTCTCGATCTAAAGTTTAGTTTCTTCCCTTTCAGTCAGTCATGCTCTGGTTGTAATATGCTATTTATTTGGATGTTGTGTGTGCCACTTTGATATTTAGCTGTGTACATGAAACAACCCACATTTCCTTCAAGACTTTTGTTGCACATACTGACGGTTTACGTACATCAAAATGCTGCACTGTTTGGAGCTCTTGGGCTATTCTGCATTTATAAAACTGTTTTATTTTGGCCACAAGCACCTGGTGCCCACTGCCCTCACCTTGTTTTAATTTCCTAACAGTATTGACCACATCTCTGGATATTTTCGGTACAGCTGATATCCTCATGCTTTGCACTTTATAGCATGTCATTTTGGCCATCACTCTATTCACAGGTGCTGTGTTTCATTCCATGCTTACTAATCAGCTTAGTTTGTATTATTCCTGTTTATGTTTTTCACTATTCCATATTCTCATCAACCATCATCATTCTCTCCACACCACCCTCCTCCCATCCTTGCTTCTTCATCTGTTCCCTGCTCAGCTGCAAGAAAACCCCTTGACCTGGACAAACACATCCATCACAATAGTTCAACAAGCAACAACCATGAATACTCAGATTATAACTCAGTAGAAGCTAAAAGGAGCAGGCACCTGAAACAGGACCCAGCAGCACCCCATAGCCGGTCCAAGTACCCTGATCACTACCTTGTGGTGGAGGGAGGGCAAAGCAGGAATGCGGATCCATACCCGGAGCACCTGCTGCCTTCCAAAAGCAAACATGGGAACAGGTACCCAGAGTATGAACCCACAGAGACGGGCAGAGCCAGGGGCCCTGCGGGAGAGGACGCAGATAGTGAAGTGAGGAGAAAGGAGAGACCAGCCAGGCCACCACCACCACAGACTATTACACAGAGAGACCGAGACAGAGACAGGCAGCGTGACCGAGATAGGGGCAGAGATGTGGAATGGGAGAGGCATATGGGCAAAGACCAGAGGAGAGAGAGGGAGCAGGACCCAAGAGGGGAGGCAGCAAGAGGAAGGCACAGGGAAAGATCTAGAGACAAAACACTGAGTGGGGACACATCCAGAGAAAGAGACCGTCAAAGACAGAAAGATAAAGACAGACAACGAACAAGAACAAGAAGCAGGGAGAGACAAATTGACGAAGACTATTTGGAGCGCGGTCACAGTGGGGACAGTCTGAAGGTGAGCAGGACTTCCTGGGAGAAGGAAGAGGATGATGGTGAGAGGGAGAGGAGGGCCAGGGGGCAGCAGCGTGTCCACTCTGGCCCTGATGATGTGTTTGAAGAGTCCAGGAGCTACAAAGGAAAAGGGGACACCAGGGCGTTCTGGGACTCTCAGCAGGAAGAGGGTCCTGGGAGGCAGCGCAATCATACTTACTCCAATGGAGAGACAGGTACCACCCTGAGCCCCCCTTCTGGGCCCTGTGGGGGTGTTTGTGTGGTGTGCGGGAACAGCTTTTTCACTGTGGTGTGTTGATCACAAACAAAACACAATCATTAATGAGGACACAAATATTCTCATGAGGACAACAATGATTTGGATTTTGATGGTTTGAAATGATTGAATTTTTTGCTGTGGTGCTGTGGGGTTTGCTTTTTCTTGCATTCTGTGCTGGGTTGTTACATTGAGCAAAGGGGCAATTATGCTGTGCTGAGACTGAAATATGTACTGTAATAGTAGAATAGTTCCATGGATTTTGTGGAGCTAAAATCTGGCACTCACAAAGGGCTTCAGGGCTTGTGGTTGTGTTATCCCAAAGCTGTCAAAGGCATTAAACAAAAGAGTGGAACACCAGAGATGCCCTGCAGCCCTTTTAGGTGCCTTAATCCAACTACAATTGTGTGTAATCCGTCAATTAATATTCTGTTAATGTGAATTTTTAGTCATTTATAATTTTTAATTATTAAGAAAATTCAGGCTCTATACTTTATTTATTAATAAATTGTAAATCTATGTGGTATATAAAAAATGTAAATCTACTCACAATTGTAAAATTGGGATCTTCTTCATTTATCACAAGTCTCGGAGACAAATCAACATATCATTGTAAAACAAATTGCAGCCGTAATTTATTGTTAATGTAATGCGGTGACATCCATAGGTCACGTCGTGCACAAAGGGAGTGGAGCAGTAGTACCAGGTACTGAGGCAAAACTGAGCGAAGCCACCAGAGGGCTGACAAACCTGGATCTCCATGAGCAAGAACTGAAGGACATGGAGGTGGCCAGGAAGCTTCAGGAGGAGGAAATCAAGGTACGGAGACAGGAAAACAGAAGGATATTTAAAAGATTTTTGTGCATATAGAAGTAAAATCATCCTATAAAGTGAACTGAAGAAACACAGTAATATGTTAGGGAGAACTGATGTGACATAAAACAGGTCTTCTTCCATTACGTTGCCAACTTCCTCTAAGAGATCCCACAATCTGAAGGGCTTGTTGGGCTTAAAAAAAGGAGAAGAAAGCATTAAAGAAAGTATTTCTCACACTGCACTTTATACATAATTTGTACAATATTATAATCAACTATTACAATCCCTGTGAAAAGTCTGACAATCGAAAAAAGTCTGGAATCAATAAGCGTCCCAGTGCAACAAGTACGATATCAACTCAGGTTGACTTTTTCACACCGTGTTCTACAAATCAAGTGTGAAGTCCACTTTTGTTTGGCATGTTTAAAAAAAAATGTGACTGTGGTATTGCAGCAGTTTATATCTGGAGTAAATCCTGTACTGGACTTGAACTTGAACATCACTTAATTGAAACCAGAGTCTCAGAAAGGACATACTGAAAGCCCACAATCTCAGTTATTTCTTATGGTACATTATCTTGGAATAATCATCCCCATTTAAGGGAAAATCTGACTTTGATTTCTTCTGGTTTTAGGCAAGCAAGATTCATGTGCGGGCTGCGCAAGTGGCACAGGATGAAGTAAGTGGGCATGGAGTCTGGACACTTTTTTGTAATTTTTTTTTTATACTGCCTGCTTTCTTTTTTTATATCCTTTCATTTCCTGAGTTCAGAGCATTATTTTCATATAACCCCAACTATATAAAGCCCTGCCCAGACCAGACAATATGTGAGAAGAAATTGTTTAATATTGTAGAAATGGCTATTTAGGGGACTTTTTAAAACACTGCCTGTGCCATATTTTCAGATATGTATATCATGACGTATATGTTGCCAGGCCAGACATAGAATATGGAGTTTTTTTTTCTGTGGCTGTGTATAATATCTAGTTGATGTTGCGCTATCACAGGAAATCGCTCGACTGCTGATGGAACAAGAGAAAAGAGAGTACAGAAAGAATCGAGAACGGGAGAAAGAAAAAGAACGAGAAAAGATGGCCATGGAGAGGATGGCAGTGGAAAGGAGGTGGCAAGAAGGAGACCACAGGGTAATTTTCCAAAACCACAACCACATTTTAAGATGTGTGCTTTGGAGTGAAATATTTTTGCAGCCAATTTGTATAAAAACTGTTTTCTCCACTGTGGTACCAGAGCCATTATTTTAGGAAACATAATTTTTGGTTATTTCCAGCCAAATTCAGAGGAAGTTGTTCGGCCCAGAACACGAGAGGAGTATGAATACCTGAGGCAGAAGGACCATAACAAGCCTGTTAGGTACATACAAGATAATTGTTTCTTTAGACCATTTCCATTTCCATTTTGCTCAATATGTAGAAACTCAATAATTTAATCAGTTTTTTGTTTCAGGCCTCCTCACCCACGTACACACGACTACGAGAATGTGAGCTACCCGGACCACCCTGCCCCCTCTCGACCCCCCTCCAGACCTGAGGCTGCTTACAAAGGTATGACATCGATATGACGTGGCTATAAATACCTAGTAGTAGCAGGAAGTAATATCTAATGAAATAAGAGTTACTGCTTACTGTTTCTCTATACCCTTTAGACAAGTTTATGTAGCTTGAAGCAGTTATTTACACTTGTTTCTATTGTTTAAGAAATCCAGAAAAGAAGAATACTGTCTCATTGATTGAATGCTGGGCGTAAATAATATTTAGGGTGATGATATGATAAATATGAAAATCCTCAAACCTTTGCCACTTATGGCTGGAACTAACAGTTTCATTAATCTGATGATTTTCTTCACTTATAAATCACTAAAAAAACTGAACATGATGGTTTCTCAATTCCTAGAGCAGTGTCTTCACATTGGTTGTTTGTCATCCCAAGTATATTTAATTAACTGTCGTACATGTAGAAGAAAGCAGCACATCCACTCATTCGAAAAGGAAAAAGCTGAGAAATGTTTTCTGCAAAGAAGAAGAAGCTTTATTTTATTTTCCCCATAGTGGTCTGGGAGTTGTTTTACTGGAGTGGTTATTTGACATCACCAGAGCAGTTAGTATAAGTTTCAGAAACCAGAGAGCAAGAATGAATTCTGGCTCTCAAAGGAAAAAAATTAGCTGTGTGCTGTGGAAAAACAACACGACACAGCATAACATAGATCTGTCTTTTCCTTCTTTTTCAGGTGCCTATTACAAGCGGTGACTCTGGCTCTCTACCATGCTCATGATCATGACATGCTGTTGATCATCCTCCGTCCTATTTTTTTTATTTATCTTTTTGTTTTCAACCATTCACACTCTGTTGACCAAAAGCCTTGGGACAATCTAACGAGTTGTCAGTGGGATTTTAATACCCTCCAAAGTTGGCCTAGAGTTGAGAAAGTGTCTCTGAAGTGCTGGAACCATTTTATTTTTTAAATTATGATTTATTATTTCTTTTAACTTAACATGAAAATCAGCCAAAAGAGCAGCCTTGTGACAAAAACTCCCATGATTCCTAGCTGTTGAAAGAGAAACTGGCTCCTCACTTGCTCTAGTCATCATGTGCTGATGTCTCTTCCGTGGACCATGCCATTACAAGGGCTCACGGCCTCTGCTGGATATAACCATGCAATCTCAGATTTCCTCATGACTCTTCATAGGATGTGCCTGTCTGCTCCAACACGGCTGCTACAGTGTCCTCATCAACAGTGTGGCAGCTGTTACACCACCCGTGCTGCAGTTCTGTTCTCTTGTCACGCTGTGCTACAAGGGTACACAGGCCCTATCCATGTGCCACACAACGTATGACTCTGAGAGGGACTCTGTTTCTGCTGTATTCAAACAAAACTAAATATAAGCCTTTTATCAAGGTGCTGGTAGTTATGGCTTTGACATGTGTACCACCTAGTTCCAATGCTTAAGAGGTGGAGCTTTGTGATGCATGGACATTTAATTGGCTGTAGGCTCCTTTTTTGTGCTTGTGAGGGGCACCTTTTGACCCCGTCACCCTTAAAGTGAAAGTGGATGGATGATATTCTGTGTGCGACTCACTGTTTCTATGTGCATGCTTACTGAACGTCTACAACTCTGTACATGCATTTCTGCTCTTTGAAGAACTCCTTTATTGTCAGAAAGGGCTAAAGCCACAAAAAGCCAATAATCTTTTCTTTGTGAGTAAAGAAAATACTGTATATGCTGGCTCATCTACTGCTGTACAATATTATATATCACTTTATCTTTTATCTATTTCATATCATTCATATCTCTCGCAAATCAGAACTGGTCCTTTAAGGAACCAGTACCAAGATGAAATGCATGTACATTGCTTGTCTGTGTCAAATCTGAATTAATACTTGTGCTTATGGCACAGATGTACAACTAACAATTTAGTGCGATCAACCTCAGATTCATTATTATTCTTATTGTTTATTTGGCCGCGTTGTTTTAATTTATGCACTGTGCAGTACAAAAACAACCTTCAGCTCAATTGGGGCATAATTGGAGTTACTTTTCTTATAGATATTTTTCATACTTCCTGAAATATTTAGTATTTTTCAGACCTTTTTCCCAAAAGCAGGCTCAAAGTTTCCAACCACTCTAACGTCTGCAAACTTTTCAGACTTCAAACACTCATCTTAAATCGTTGCTGCCATCTGAACTTGTTGAATTGCTTTCATTATGTTTTGCATCCTTCAACTCTTTCCCACTTTTCAAAGCTCTTGTTTATCTGCACCATCTTATGAAGGTTCAGCTACAGCAACACAGGTTGGCACAAGCTAGTTCACAATTCAGCAGTGTCATCCATTCTCATGTTGCTGTAGTTTTTATTTTAGGAGATACATTTTACCTTGTGCTCCCAAATTGTGTCCCACTTTGTGTAAAATAGTGCAGTGGTCTGTTATACAAAGTCTGGTCTTTCCCCTGATTCTTGTCTTTCTTTCCATTTCTCCAACCTTTCCTGTTGTTACTTCCAGTCCTTTTCTCATTGTTTCAAAGTTAAAGGCAGACATCACTTCCACCCTGCTGAAAAGGCAAACAATCCCACAATAGAAGTGCATCAGGATGGGGGAAAATCTGTCACTGGATCAACAGGAGAGATTAGTAAAATAAATATATATTGCTACTCAAAGGGACTTGTTTTAGTGTTTGTACTACACCATGATCCATTATTTTTGTTCATATTGAATAAGGATAATAAAACCAGCCAGTTCAGGTCTTGAGTTTTGTTATAAATTAGTTTAAAAATAATTGAATTCCATGTTCAAAGGAAATAGTGAGTTTCCTTTGCCCAGTTGTGAGATGTTTGTATTGCTGAGGACAAACAAGCAGGGTTTTTTTTGTTTTTAAATATGTGTTCATTTGAGTCTGCAGAATGGGATTTGTGCCATATTTGTATGTTTTTTGTTTTTCTTCATGGACTTGACAATGGGCGGGAAGGAGTTATTGTGGATGTAGCAGAGCTACCACACCCACCAGGGTGGGACTTCTAATTTATTCTTTAAAGAGAGCACCACCGTGTGGACATAATGAAAATAGCAGATGTGATCAGGATGTGTTTTCATGGATGTTGTGTGTCAGACCTTACTTTGCATTCTCTACAGTCTACGTCAAACATTTGTTGAATTTTTAATTTTCTTCAATTCAGGGCTTGTATGCAATCTACCGGTCATGAACCAACATGTGTTGACACCTTACTTTAAGATATTTTTTTTAAAGGAATTAAGTTGCTTTTACGTACAACATCTCAAAATGTATTAAACTGTATCAGCATAAACACTGTTCATGCATACGACTCATTCATTCAAGTCAAATGAATCACATGCACATGCTG
The DNA here is from genome assembly GCA_034779795.1 of Ctenopoma multispine. Taxonomy (NCBI): domain Eukaryota; kingdom Metazoa; phylum Chordata; class Actinopteri; order Anabantiformes; family Anabantidae; genus Ctenopoma; species Ctenopoma multispine. The sequence continues at coordinate 12,618,117 of JAUYWH010000020.1, read as the reverse complement.
CTCAGTGCAAATCTTTACTGTAAAATAAGGGATCTTTTTGTTAAACATTTTATTGCCAGAATGTTACAAAACCATAAATGTGACACACTGTACTTGTACTACAGGTTTTAAGTTTTTCTAGACCGACAAACTGCCCACAGCAGTCAAGGTGTTTAATCCTCCTCTTCCATACTGTTTCCCCCACTCACTGTCCTGCTCAAACTTTTGGCCTAGAGGAATTCTTTAACATTTTAAATTGTGCTGTTGACTTACACCCAGGTTCAGAGAGTTTCTCAGTTACATAATATGTCAAAAGTTAAGTGATGAGACAAGGAATCGTCAGTTTACCATTTATCATCTTTATTTCTTTAAGAGCAGCAACACAAGCATATATTCACTGAAACCAGAACATCATTTTTACAGTGTCCCTTGATGGGATTTTATATTCCTTTTATAAAATCACCTATGTTCCTAACTTAGTCGCAGCACAATCATTTCCTTATATGAGATTCTCACCATTAGTCTTCCTGTCAGCGTTTTTAATTGATCATGCCAGTCTCAAAGAAAAGCGCAGTTAACACCCATCATCGGCTGTTGGAGCCGGTTCACCAACATACCTGACATAGTGATGCTTCGCCTGCATGTGGTAACACCACTGCCATGCCCTCAGTGGTATATGTCACAACCAAACTACTGAAAGCTTTACCTCCACAGCCAGAGAAGTGGCAGCTGCTGCGAGGAGCTTAAGACATTTCTAAATCACACAAGATATTTCTTTATCTAACAGTTCTATAGTTTGTGGAAATGTCAAAATCAATGCTAAAAACAACATATCTTTAATGGAAGATTAGACAAATATATGAGCATATGTTGGTAAGCTTAGGACCTACTGTCATTCAACAGTCAAATATTACAATAACAATTTTGTCTATGATTTCTAGACAAACTTTTTTTCAGAGGCACCTCAGCCTGAAAACTACATCTCTCCAGAGTCACCCAGTGATATCCTCGTTTAGTTTTGGATGCACATTACACACACGACCAGAAACAATGACTGAAAAAGCACAGAAATTCCCAGGCAAAGTTTCCAGCTGTGCGGGCAACAGAATTGCTGCAAAGTTACCCTGTGAAGAGAAGCAAGAGTTATTGTTTTGCATATCAACACTGCTAAAGTTGTTGTGTGCGGGTGGAATTATGTTTGATCATGCCCTTCCTATAGGCCTACCTGCTGTGCCACAGTAAAAAAAAAAAACAGAAAAATGCAAGCAAATAAATCGATTTGTAATCACGCTGGGGCTCAAACTCTATACGATGACTCATCGTTATGGTCTATCTTAGAAGCAGCAGAGAGTCAAAGGCCAGAAGCGACAGGTGAAACTGGAAAGATCGTGGTGAGACGCATCAGAAATAGGAAGCAACTGTATATTTACAGAAAACTTTACTCACCTGTTCTGATCGGTGTCATGCGATAATTCACATGGCCCCAGAAAAAAAAACACAAGCTGCTGTAGTCAGTAAGTGAAGTAAATGAACTCTGTTGAGTGAGCGTTTATACGTGTCTCACCTGGCAGGTAAAGAGGTGAGTGCAGCTGTCTATCAAGTGGAGCACGCCGTGTTGAGACACGAAGACACACCCACTTGTTAGGAAGAGAGAAAGGGAGGGAGAGAAAGGGAGAGAGAGAGAGAGTTACTATCTACATACAAATGTGTCTCCATCCAGGTTTCTATCAAAACGTAAATCCTGAGAGAGATAAATAGTTGTAGACATGACTAAAAGAAATCATCCTTAGTCCGACGCACTACATGCTTTTTATCCCCCCCCCCCCCCCCTCTCTCTCTCTCGCCTGACACGGCCTGGGGCGCATCTTCAGGAAAAACCGGTAGTGGTAGTCAGGGAACTATTTTGTCAGAGGCTAAACTGATCCAGACCGCAACAGAAACTCTTTTTATTACAATGAGTTAGACATACAAATAGTCGATCTTATACATCTATTTCAGCTTGATGTGCTAAAATATATTATTAAAACTATATATATATATATATAATATATATATATATGTGGACAGGTGAGTTAAACATT
>JAUYWH010000020.1:12566596-12615957 GCA_034779795.1 Ctenopoma multispine | reverse complement strand
CTGCGGTGGCCAACAGAAGCATACAGTAGTAACAGATGCACAATGGTCCTCTCATCTATCCACTCATGTATTCAGAATGACTTTGTAGTGTCAATATTGTAAAGTTTGAAATGAGACTGTGAAAGGTGACAGCTCTTAAATGTTGGCATGTGGACAAAAGCAGATATTCTCATCGGGGGTTGTAAAAATTAAGCAGGCCGTTTGGCCCCAGGCGCTCTGTAGTCTCATGCAGGAATGACATCCGACTGGTCTGGAGCAGCACCTAGGCCTATCTGTGAAGGGAGTCACCCCTGCATGCATGCCAAGGCAATCTTGAGGTGCTTTGTTTAAGCTTGCACAAAAGGACAGAGAAGTGTACAACAGAATTTATTTTAGAATATTAATGAACAGGTAGAGTCGTACTTAAAAGCAAGGAAGACATAAAGAGACTATCTGTAATATGTAGCAGCAGAACGCATACACACAAGACAAAATAAGACACTGTGCTTATACACAGCACTATAAGCCTAAAACACTAGTATAGGAATGATGCACTGGGTTTTTATTAAAAGTGTGTCACAGAAAACTTTTACCACCATAAGTGGAAAAGCACTGTAACACCTAAAGAAAAGAACTAAATTCCCTTTAGTGTCAGGTTCCTGGTAATGCTCACGCTGATTCACCATAACACTGTGAGGCAGGGACACTGGGAACTGAGCCATCGTTAACGCTATTAGTGGCATTTGTGCTTTGTCTGAAATGACGAGTCAAAATGAATGCTGTGAAAGACACCTGCTGGGATGCACTGTCCTGGATAAGGCTTGACCATAGCCTTACAATAGATAGTATGCTGTTGTATGTGGTTTGTGGGGTTGATGCTCATAAATTATTTTAAGGTTTGTAAAACAAACATGTTGTTTAAGTGTAAGAATGTTGATGCCCTATACACACAGTATAGTATAAGGAATAGACGTCCAGCTCTATTTGCAACACTACTAGTTGCTATTAGACATCTTCTATCAACTACATGCTACATGTAGACAAAAAAAAATATCAATGACACAAATGCAGATCAGAGCAAAAGAGAAAAGATCAACTACAGCACCAGCACACACACACACACACACACACACACACACACACACGCACAACATCTCATGTTGTGTCGTAGGCCTACAAACTAGAAACTATTTTTTATTCTGTCCCAGCAGCTAGTTACGCCATTGTACTGGGGAATGACCAGTGTTTCTAATGAAACAGACAATGACTCTGTTATATAAGATAACAACAGACCATGGTAGTGAGACATCACCATAAAGTATCAGAGAAAGTAGTCCTCATTAATGTTATTTATTACACTTGTGTTTAATGTGAGAAAAGCTTATTGGCAGCCGATCAACAGGTGTTATGACAATATGTCATTGCATTAGTATGGTGCCTGATATTAGTGTCAAAGAAAGACAGAAATAATGCAACTACTGTATAATATTTAAAACCTTCTCTGATTAATTGTTTTGATCTTGATTCACTTACACTTATAATATTGCAGCATAGCAGCACTTACTGCAGAAAAGTCAAGTAGCATATTACATCAATAAATATATTATACTTAACAATATTACATCATTTAGCCCTTTGATCACAGCCAGACTAGCAGACTGTGATCTCACTGTGTTTGAATCCTTTAAGTTGCAGATAACCTTCCTTTACCGAATAGAAAAATGTGAACAGTGCACTTTGGTAATGGAGCAGGTGCAAAGTAATGGATGCTACTACAATGACACTAAAGTCAGCATTAGAAACTGTAACACATGTTTGAGCATGTTTTCACTAAGAGCAGTTAATCCTGCTATTGGTGGTTTGCTCGCTCTAGGAGCCACTAGATGGCGTCTGCTTCACATATTTTGCAATGTGGAAATACTGAGTTTTCTTCTCAGTATTTGAGAATTATATTACATATTGTGTGTATTTTTAAAAAAATGTAAAACTGTCTAACCTTTTGTCACATCCATGCATACATGTGTTTTCACACAGCAATGAATTATTGATCTACAACTGCAACTGAAGCCATGCACATCCAAGAGACCAATGTTTAACATAATCCAAATACAAGCAAGTTCAAAGCACAGGACTGTATCCTGCTGTAAAAACTGTAGACATTTTATTAAAGGGACACAACTATTTTAAATATTTTAAACTTTGAGCACCTGCTCCTCTAAAAGTCTCTGCACTGCCTTTCATTCTTGGCTTCAGTCTGCTCTCAATTAACTCCTCTCTTCTTAGCAACTCAGCTGAAAAAATATTTTGGTGTAGTTAATTCCACTGTCGCGTCTCTTTTCCCAGGACTGAGATTACAATGTAGTTCCTCTCCGATATATGCTTCCTCCTTTTGTATGAAGATCGAGGGCAATGTGCAGCACTTGCAGGAAGTCTTGCTACTTAATGAAATCGTGAGAGGTAAAAGAGTGAAGAGGAGCTCTATTCTTTTACCCCATAGCAGGAAAACTCAATTTAACAGTCATCATGATAGTCTGTGTTTACTGCAGATACTTCCTAACAAATTAAACTAGTTGTAGTAAATTTGATAAACCAAGTACCACTGGTAACAGCACTGACCTCCAAGATTTAGTAGAAAACAATTAAAAGTTTACAACTGATCTCAAAGGAACTAGGTTTCCTCTAAACCGACCTGCACTGTGCTTTTTGAACACTGCATTTAACACTTTTATTAGGCCATTTCATATTTATGTCCATGTGAATACTCAGACATGTATTTCTTGAAGGAAACTGCCTCAGTCTGCTCTTTTCTGATAATATGGAATAGAGTGGAATAACTCACTCTTTCCTTGGAAGGTCAATTCAAGGACACTGGCAACATGACGACATGCAGGACCATGATCACTATTTGCACTTGCCAGAGTTGATCTTTTTCTATATTCAAGGAGTCAAACAAAAGCTAAATTACTACATTTTGTGTAGATTAAGAGCCTACAGCCATGATAGTAGCTTTGTACTGATGATAACATGTTAATGCTCAGTGGTGAAAACCTCACCTTATTTAAGTGAAAGCAGCAATACAACAGTGCAGACATATTCTGTGACAAGTAAAAGTCCTGTTGCACAAAAATACAAAAGTGAAATACTAGTAGTACCAAGTACTAACGGTCAATTTAAATTTACACTATTATTGGATTCTAATTGATGCATTCTTGTGTTTATCAGTTTAACAGTGGGCCTGGTATGGATGGATTTACCTTATGTGCTGTTTTGACCATTGACATATGTGTTTACTTTTTGTACTGCTAGGTACTGTTTACATATAAACTGGATTTATATGTACTGTATTTTCTGTATATATATCCGAAAAGTAACTAGCTATAGATAGTAAATAAATCTATTGGAGTAAAAGTACAATAATTGCCTCTGAAAAAAAGGGCAAGTATTTGCCTCTGCACTACTTTTGATGCTAAGAAGATAAAATGTGTGCCATGTATGTTAGTGTTTCCTAATTAGTCTTATCACAAAGTACAGCTGGAACTGATGGAATGTCAGTAGTTTTTGCAAGTTTCAGGTTTGCAGGGTTTAAACCAATTAGACAAATAGTTTGATCATGCCATACAAGTTATGGTGTGACCAAAGTTACTCCAGCACATTTAGAGGGGTACATGAATGTCTGTACAAAATGTCATGGCAGTTCATTGACTAGTGTTTAAGATAGTTCACTACAGGCAAAAAAAAGCCTTGTGGTAGCACTAAAGGAAAAGTCTATGACTCACCAAAGTCATTAAGATGTGTCCTGTGGGGCCCATGAACCTCTGCACAAGATTTTATGACAACAGTGGTTGAGAGGTTTCAGTCTGCCCCAAACTAGTCAACCAACATTTCCATCCCTACAGCAATGCTGCTAGCACAGCTAATGAAACTTCTCAACACAGACTAATTCAGTGTCCGATAAATCATTAGTTGCATTTGAGTCTCACCTAAATTCAATGTCTGTTTTCCGCGGCTGTCGGATAAACCAGCATCAGCAAGTATTTGATGTGTTTACTATACAGTTTCTGGAGTGTGAAAGGTTATTAGGAACATCTACTACATTTTAATCTTGTGTTTTCACAAAGCTTGCTATTAGACACTTATTTGTGCCTTATGTCTTGTGTGTTTGTGTATCACATTGCAGTTTTTCCCAAAAGTCTCAGACTCTAAATGACTCTCTGTAGGGAGTGGGTTTATCTGCTGATCGGACATCAGAATCATGCCGCCCTACTTTCCCATAATTGGAGCTGTCACACACAGTGACGCCTCCTCTGTTTTTGAATCATACTTAGTGACTAATGTTGTACATGCACACTGTGACCTCTTTACATTATAGTAATACAGCTTGTTACACAACTAAAAGGGTGCAAAGTGCTTATTTTAATGTTAGTTGCAAACTGTGAAAAATTCCCACATCATGATGGTTCAAGTTTAATCACAGCCGTCTCAGTCATGATGATTCCAAATATGTCTGTATATTATGAAACAGATATATTTCAGTGTGTGGGCACACTTGGCATGAGTAGAGAAGGATTTTAAACAAATTGGTTGTCCAAAGAAGGCCGCAGGTTCTCTTGGGACCTCTGTAGCCTTTTTGTATAGAGTTAGTGCGTTCTTCCTGTCTTCCTGTCTTCCTGTCCTATAAAGACCGAAGACAGGAATTGGCATGTAGTGGAAGCAGCTGTGAGACCAAAAACAGGACTTGGCAACAAAGTCAATGATAGTGGCTCCAAATCTGAAAAAAATGTCCATAAACAAGAATTGGACCAGAAGGAGTTGAATTTCTACAGTGATGTGCAAACTGGATTCACAAATGAAGATTGGTGTTAGCTGTCAAACTAGTTACACAACAAACACAATGAAGATGCCTGTGAAAGGCTGGGTGGAGTGTAAAGGAGCAGCGAGTGGGAGGAGTCAAAGGAGTGGAATTGTTTGCTCTCAAGGCGCATTGTACTGGTTTGATTTCTAAAACCCGTGTTGCCAAGTTTGAGAAACATGGTGTTAACAACCTTCTTATTGTTTAAATGAACATTGACACACTATATGTGTGATAAAAGGTTTAAAATAATTCCTATGCACAATAATTTGAAATGTTGTAGTTTTTGGTCCTCAGATGATAAAAAACCTTCTGGAGCTGTGCACCTGTCAATTCAATTGAGCTTTATTTGTATAGCGCTAAATCACAAAGTAATCTCGAGGCACTTTACAGTGTAAGGTTTAAGACCTTACAAAATATAAGTAAATACATAATAATGTGGAAAACCCAACAGTCCCATGAGCACGCACTAGGCGACATTGGAGAGGAAAAACTCTTTAACGGAAGAAAACCTCCAGCAGAACCAGGCTCATGGTTGGCGGCCATCTGCCTCGACTGGTTGGGGTGAGTGGAGAGAGGAGAGAGAAAAGAACAGCAGGCAAATCAAAGACAACAACAGTAAGCAGCCGACAAAACACTAGGTAGGTTGGTAGGGCCAGCAGCTGCACACTAGATATCATACATCTCCGAGCTGGGGATTCCTGCAGAGATATACACAGGGAGACAAAAGAAGCAGAACTACAGGAGAGAGAAGACACACAGTTAATGGCAGTATTGGCAAGTGAGCTCTAACTATAAGCTTTATGGAAAAGGAAGGTCTTTAGCCTAATCTTAAAGGGTGTCAGCCATGCAAACCTGAAAAAGGAGCTGGTTCCATAGGAGAGGAGCTTGATAGCTAAAGTCTCTGCCTCCCATTCTACATCTGGAAACTCTAGGAACCACAAGTAGACCAGCACTCTGAGAGCGAATTGCTCTCAGGTGAAAAAAAGGCAGTTCTACATATTTCTTTTATGTAAGGGTTAAAGGAGATATCCTGGTCAAAGATGACTCAAAGATTCCTCACAGTAGTACTCGAGGCCAGTGCTATGTCATCTAGGGAAGCAATGTGATTAAAGACAAGTGTCTCTATGGACGTTTATAGTATGTTTCCTTATAATACTGCCTTAGGGAGACATGTATAAAGCAAAGAGAATCGGTCCAAGCACACAGCCCTGTGAAACTCCATAACAAACTTTTGTGTGCATCAAGGACTCATTATTAACATGAACAAATTGGGATCTATCTGAAAAGTAAGATTTAAACCAGCTTAGTGCTGTTTCTTTAATCCCAATGACATGTTCCGGTCTATGTATCAAAATGTTATGATGTATAGTGTCAAACGCAGCACGAGGATAGAGAGTGTGATTCCAATCCGCTAAGAGCATATTTTCCAAATTATTAAGTTTCTCGTTTCGTTCTAATTCCAGATCTTACGGTGATGACAGTGGTAATATGAAACCCTTGCAGTCTGGGTATTACTGATCTCTATTTTTTTATAGTCACTATAATACTGTTTGTTAATGACTGAAACTGTTTTGTGGAAACCATGACATTCAAGCCCCACAAACAGGCACGGCACTCTTTAGCACCTGTTACAATAGTGTTGATCAGCACATATGCAGAATCCCTATCACAATTTATTATCATACTATTCTCATCAAATCCTCCTGGATTGTGAGTCAGACATTACACATGCAGCTGTCATTTATGAGGTGCCGCTTATTTACAAATACCAAATTGTACGTGTGGATGAACAGACTGCGGGAATGAGAGAGGTGACATATTGCGTGTGCGCCGGCACAGACCATAATATAAGAGGAAGTCCGTTGTTGTGCATGTTACGCATTTTAACCAATTTAAACACTTGATGAAAGGTTTAAAGAAGCATAGGGAAGCCAGGATACTTTTCCTGATATTGTCACTGGCTATCCGGTGCTGCTTGCAGGCTGCAAAGTCACAGCAGCAAATCCTTGGAAATAAAGTTTGACCTTGGCAGACATTTAAAGTGATATTAAACAATGGACGTGAAAAAATTAAATAATAAACTAAAAGCTTGTATGGGATGGATGCAAAACAACTTAACTGGCTAAGATTTGAGCTGTGACCTTAATTGCAGCAAAATCTGTTGATTTCTTTCAGGAAAAGGGTGGATACTGATGCAATCTATCAAAAACAGCCTGTTTAGAAACTGGCATTCCCATCACCAAATATGGTAAAATAATGTTAAATTTTCTGGGTTAAGTGAAGCATGTTTGTTTAGACAGAGACAAGAAAAACAACAACTATAAATCACCTTTTCTTGTCATTTTGCTGTTATATTATTATATATGTATTTATCCCATTGCACAATTTTAGACAGAGATCTCATCAAGCTCAGAATAATACAGTGATTTTCTAATGCATGAACAACGTGTGCACATATAGTGTTAAAATGAAAACGATGGATGTTGATCGAGGATGATTATTTGGTCCTTTTATGTGAATACATAATGATTTTTCTGAAATTCATCTTTCTGTTGAACAGTGAAATACAAAATGATACAGATAAGTTTTGATCTGCAATGATGCAATAATAATGTTCGTTTTAGTAAAAGTTTAGTTCTTCAGATTTAGCTGAGGAGCTGGGGATCTCCTTGGGCATAGACCTATGTATAGGAACCATTAGGAAAGGTATCCCTACTTAAGGCAAAAGCAAATAATAAAGTGTCATTGGCTGACAAAACTCTACAAGTAAGGCCTATGTAATGATGACGGGGAAAAAGTAAACTAACAACTTTTTTAACAGTCCAGCACAAACCAGTGTGGAGAAATGCGGGAATTCAGCACACATATATATTACATATATCCGCGTAAAATATTAACTTGTGTGAGGTGGTTTTTGAGATTTTTTATTAGTTGTGAGGCCGTTGAACGTGAACCAGGAAATACTATTTAAAACACGAAAGCCTAACTTCTCTGGTAACCTAAAGATTAGAAGAAATTCTCTTCCCATCCTCCGCTGCAGGTGGAGCAGAGACATTTCTTGCGTCACGCCTCCTGCACTTTAAATAGCGGCTGCAGAGCGCACGCAGATAACGGTCTGCATATTGTGAGGGGACACATTCACTTTTTCTTCATTGAACTCACCTGCTGTATGTGGATACGATGGCCAACTCCGGAATGCAGCTTATCGGTTTCCTCCTCGCACTGGTCGGTCTCGCTGCCACCACTGCCGCTTCTTTGATGGTTCAGTGGAAGAAGCAGTCCCACGGAAAAGCTTTCCGCAACTATGAGGGTTTGTGGATGAGCTGCAGTGGCAACGAGAGAACAACCTGTGACTTTCACGACTCTGTACTGAAACTGTCAAGTAAGTTTGATCAAAGACCACACACTGCTTGGCTGCAGATGTGGGGGAAAATAGACAACAAATACCCTTGTATGTTTAGTATGTTTTGTAGTTTTATATTTTTAACTGGATTTGTTCATTTGTTTGTTGACAATCCAGAAACATGTCATTTCTACACAGAAGCACGTTCAGTTTGTATTTTTTAATCTTAACTATGAGAGAGAAAGTGGCTCCACATGAACCATGATCCTCATTTCTGCTCCTCTAGCTGAGGTCCAGGCTACCAGGGCAGTGCTGATACTCAGCATATTCCTGTCAGCTGTGGCAGTGATCATCTCCACTGTGGGAATGAAGTGCACTCACTTCATGGATGACAAGCCCCGGAGCAAATCTGCAATTGCTATGATCGGAGGAATAATGTTCATTGTTTCAGGTATGTTCAGAGGAGTGTAACCATGTGATTAACAGCATCTCTACTTGTTGTTGTTTAAATATTTTAGAGTTTTGGTCAGTAGGTTTTCAGTGTGTTATGTGATAATCAATGAAACTGAAAAAAAGTGTTGAGGTGTACAGATATAAATCATCTTGGACTTTTGTCTGTCTGACTGATTTAATGCATTTTCTTTATTTAGGTTTATTGACCATTATCATCACCTCCTGGTATGTCAAAATGATTATTCACAACGTCCAGTATATCCATCACACGCAAAGGTGAGCACGCACACACACACACACACACGCGCAAAGACATACACACACACTCATAGGTCTTGTAAACACACACATGTAACTAAATGTGTGTGTCTGTTTTCTTTGCAGCATAGAGTTTGGTAAAGCAGTGTTCGTCAGCTGGGCTGGTGGCCTCTTCACTGTGGCCGGCGGCTCTTTCTTGAGCTGCCGAAGATGCTCTCGGCCCGAGTCGCCCCACCCCAGAACCGGCAACCATCTCATCACTACCACCAACCCCAAGTCCAACTATGTCTAATGAAAGAGAGGAGGGGACGGGGCAGTCCAGAGTTAAACTGTGGGTTGTTATTAATATTATATCTACGTCCAGCCAGTGATTAGAGTCAGGATCATGCACAAGATCAATCTGTGTGAAATGACTTTGAATCTAATGTTTTAAGGTGTAAGAAACAATGATTGTTTTAATATGATATGAATAGAATATTCATGTCATATTAAGTGTACTGTAGAATATATTGATGTAGTGTTTAAACCACTTGTTGGTAATTACGGATTATTAGTTTTACATGTCCAGTTTAAGCACGGTGGATTTTGTCGGCCTGTTTGTACAAGAATGAACCAATGAAACACTTGTTTCAATAGTTTACAGTGTAAATATGATGTTTCTACTCTTTCTATTATGATTCCTATACTTTGATGGTATACTTTGGTCTACAAGTAATTTCCTTTACCTCATACTTTCACACTGTTGTTAATATTTGTTTGTGTATATTTGTTGTTTATTAAGACTAAAGGTTTAGATTTTTAGTCTTGTAACCTATCAGGTTTTATTGTTTATGTAATAAATTGGAGTTTGAAAGATAATGGTATGTATGTCTTGAGAATAAAATTTTAATAAATTTGTTTTCTATAATCTGGTATAGCTTGCTTTTTCTTAAATTGAATATGTTGTAAATCTGACTTGTTTTGTGTAGGATTTCAGAAATTACTGCTGAAATAATTAGGTTTAAGGATTATGAAAAGGATTTAGTAACTTCATTGTTGTGTTAAGCAACAATGACTGTTTTAACATGAATGTACTTACTGATCGGTTTTCATCATGATATAAGGTAACTGATGTCATTTTTGTTTTTAACAGAACAAGTGAAGGGTTTAGAAAAAGTATGTCTGTTAACTTCTACATGTGACACTGGATTAATGTGTCTCACGACACCTTTGCAAGCTTTATATTCTACTCCACTTCCCTATGCTGCAGTCCAAAGGAACAAATTATTAACTTGCTTTACATGAGTAGTATTATTTCACAGAAATGAAGATTTTTCTGATGTAGGTCAGGGGTCATGGACGTAGTCAGACACACAGTGTGGAAAAGCTCAGTTACAAAAAAACTACTACTACTAATTTAAAAGTTGTGCTTAAGTAAACGCATACTGAAGTGTTATCATCAGACTATACAGAACGTATTAAAAGTGCTATTTAAAATGTATTTGCTTCCATAAAAATTGTAAAGGTTGGAATGAGACATTGCTGTTGTGATAAACCAGATCCTGTTTACAGTACTCCAATAATGAGGATCTTCCTGGTACTGATACGGTTTCCGTCCTTTCATAAATGCTGTCGTTTTTGCCTCTTAAGTATGTATTTCGTGTACAGGTATGATATCACTGCTGTTGCCACGAGCAGATAGCTTCTGACGAATTTCCAATGTGTTCTGACTTTGGACTGGTCAGAAAGGAAGTAAGGACTGAATAAATCCAGCTGTGAGTTTCCTTCTTCTTTCCATGGAGAAGAGCGGGAAACAGGAGTTAATACATCACACTGTGTGCAGTAGGAGGAATGGAAATACTGCTGAAAAATACTTAGTGTATTAAACATATATAATGCATCATATTTAAGATAATAAAATGGCATATTATATTTTGTAAAGTAAAAATATCACATTTTAGGAATGAGACAACAGAAAAGAAACAAATGCAAACAATGAAAAATAACCTAAAATTAAAATAAACTGAAATAAACAATGAACAAATCTAATCTGAATATGCATCACTAATAAACTGAAAATGAATTACAGTTTTGACTGATCTAACTTTTAACACAGCACAGCTTTGCTCTCCTACAGTCGCTTTACCATTAGGAAATATGTCTTGAAAACAAACGTAACGCTCGTGTTACTGGTGGAAGCCTGCTGTTAACTCTGTTTTTCTAAACACCAAGGCATTCAGACAAAAACAAAGATCTTAAAAATCTGACTGAGTCACGCTGCAGGAAATATTATCTCAGTCCTACTCTCATTTATTTGAACCACAACAAATAGTAGCAGACTGTGTTGTGCCCACAGCGGATGTAAACTAATCAAGGAATCTACCATGGAGCAGACATACGACTGCCTCAGGGAAATGGGGAAAGTGAAATGGTAAAATGGTGCATTGTGTAATGGATGTTTTGTATTAGTCATATTACAGCATGCAAAGTGACAAGTTGATATTTACCATCTTGGTGGAAAAATGAAATGAAAAATCTTATTTCTTGACTTCTCTTTTAATCATCTTCACATTTCACACTATGTTATTTGGTTTATTTCTTTTAGGTGTTTCAGGCCCATACAGTCTTTGAACTGTGTAACTGTACAAACAAGCAGTGACACACATACTGAGATCTTTTTCTGTTTTAATTTTGTCTTGTGTTATTGTTCATCAAACAACAGTACAAATAACAATAACACAAATAGTCACGGCACAAATATAGACTTTTTACAGATAATTTACCATGCTATCAAAAGTATGAATGACTGACACGGCAAACATCATGTGAATACAGTATTTACAAATACACAGGGATGGATTAATCACCACAGGATAGAACATGACACGTGTAACTGAGAAACAAACGAGTCACTTCATTCATCAAAGTGTTGTATTTGTGATTTTTCATGATCTTCCCACATATGCACTTACTCACTTGGTTAATTTTTAAATGGTGCACATCTCCATCATCAGGGTCTGAGGCATTACTGTTGAATTTGAGTATTATTGACAGATGGCAAGTGTGTTTTTCTTGTTGTGTTTGTGATGCTGTAAGTGAAAATTCCCCTGCAGATAAAAGAATAAGTGTCCATTACTTCCCTCTAGTGGTGGAACCTACATACAGTAGCTTTAATAGTGAGTTTTCACACTATGTTTGAGGAAGCTCACACTTGTGTAGATGGTAACAATACACAACAACAACCCATATAAAACCTGTCTTTGCATTTACAGTTGATTTAACACAGAGTAGGATCACAGATGTGCTTTCACTTGCTTTCAATTGCTTGATTGTCTCTGGAACTAGACCACAGGTTACGTACATGTTAAAATTTTTTTTTGTAAGTTCTGTTTCCTGATCTGAATCTGTTCCATCTGAGCAATAACAAGCATTTCACTAAGCCACGGTGATGATTGAGGTTCCTATAAAATCCATTCCTTGGCTGCAGCCGTGCCTGTCATGAGACTCTACTTTGGAGAACGGGGCAGTGCCAAAACAAATGTGGCAGCACGACACCTACTGCACATGGGAGAAGCTGATGAACTATCCTACTGAGTTTGATTTTAGAGTTATGCAGGCTTTCAAAGACAGCTCTGTATCAGACTACAATTCTTCATATACGTAGCTTTCCTTATACTGGAGCTCCTGCACAAGGGTCCAAGAAATGACGAGTATTTGCTGGTGCCACAAAGGCAGTGACAAAGTGGGAGATCAAATGTTTAGATTTTAGGTGTGAAAGGAGCAGATTAAAACGTGGCTCTTGGGATACACTGCTGTGCGAAATGTCTGATTTGAAGGCAGCTGTTAAAATGTGACTGAGGGAGGTGGCACGTAGCCAGGAGCTGAACGAACGGGACAAATGTATTTAAATATGATCATCTGTTGATTTCTGAGAATGATGTTGTGACTAATGTATTTATGAGAAGGCTGTACTGTAGAGAAAAGTAGCCCTGGGGTGAGATTTCTGAAACTCAGCCCAAACTGCTTATAACTTAAATTACCTCAAGAGGGAGGCAGTGACCTTTCAGTTGACAAACTGTAGTGAAGCGTCATCATGTTGGTGCTTCTAAACAGCAGAAACGTCCAGAATCGTACACGGTTTTGTTACCATAACTGGTGTGGACAAAACAGCAATTTGTAAATATTATAACAATCGAGCCTGTTGTCTGCTGAGCAACTCAAATATCTGATTCACATGGTTTAATGCACCAGAGTGGTCTGAGTTTATTTTATCTCACAAACCACAATTTCTCCTTTTTTAAAAATATTTCTCAGATTTACTTTCATTCTCCTCGTGAAAGGAGAGAAGAAGTGTGATTAAAATGGTCTTGCATTATTTCTCGGGATTCCCTGAGAGCTCCATGTGACTCCCACCCTCGGCTGCTCTGGGGGACGCTTTGATTCTGTTCTGGCCATTCATTTCTTGGAGGGGAGGAGTTAGCGGAGCCACACAGGGGTCATAACAAAATGTGTGTCCCTGACTGAAGCAACATATTTCCGCCTTGAATCGGTGCCGTCCTGAACATCTCTGTGAGGAACGTTTAAATGGACTGTAAGACGAGGCTGAGCTGATCGTCGCTGTGGCTGACGGCTGCTCTGTGTGCTCTCCGCCTGTCGCTCCTCACAGTCTAAACTGAAGCAGAGGATGGATGGAAACTTTCCACCGGCTGCAGTCTTGTCAGTCTTACTCCTAACTGTCGCGTTATCGTCCTCAGCAGCTTTTCTGGAGCCTTACGACCTCTTATATGACAATGCGGTGCAGGCGTTTTACAGCAGCGACTATGAAAGCGTGGTGCGCTACATGGAGGGAGCGCTCAGCAGCTACAAAGAAGTTCGGCGCACCAAGGTCCGGTGCAGACTGAGGTGCCAGGACCAGCATCCGTTTGATGGAGCTTTCTCCGACTTGCGCTTCTTCGACGTGGTTCTCCGGAGAGCAGCGTGTGTGAACAGATGCATCGAGGAGAAACTTGGCACGCAGTCTGTGCACAGGGTCAGCGAAGATGTGGCTCAGGACTTCCACAGGAGGATCCCCTACAACTATCTCCAGCAGGCTTATCAGAAGGTAAGAGGAGGGGAGGGGGGTGCATGTGAAGCGGAGGAAACCCTGCTGAATGAACCCTGTTGTTCACTGAGCAGTGACTGGTGTGTTTCGCTATACCACATTCTCCATCAGCTGTTGCTGCTGCCCAGCAACACGGTGCAGAGTGATGAGAGGCCGGAGGACGAGTTCAAAGTAGCTGCAGCTCACATGGAGACTAGTCAAGCTGGTGTTTCTAATTATTTAGGATGTTTAAGCATCTGTAGTGTACACACAGTACAAAGTTGTGAATCCACACATGAGCTAAGAGGACAGTGGTGTCCTCAACATTTTATACAACAATATCTACTACTGTATATACTACTGACCAATACTATTGACCAGATGATTATATTGAACCCTAAATAGTACAAAGTTGTCAAGCTAAAGCTGCATCCTTGCTCAAACTAAATGAAGTTCTCAGTGCTGACAGCAGGAATGTGCACGTCAAAGATGACTGTGGTGTGGATATTAAATATACTGACGAGTAGGCCTCTGTGCAGGTGTCTGTCTTTTGTTTGTGGGCTTTTCTGTTTTGGTAGATCCAACGTAGTGTTTTTCTTTCCCGCTGCAGCTCACATCAGAAATACAATCACATACTAAATATATTTGCATTTTTGCAGAACCCTTAAACTGATACTACTCCTTCATCTCTACGTTTGAAATATTTGTTATTTGGTGTAGAGTCATACAAATGTCCCGAACAGCAATTCCCATGAGTTCCGTTATTTTGGCAGGAGTGATGTTGAGGACTGGGCGTGGGAACAGTTCGAGAGACAGATAAAACAGGAGAGCTGGGAACAAAGTGTATTCCTTATTCAGACTCTGTGTCCCCAGTATCATAGGTCTAACGTGTGAGTCGTATGACTAGATAATATATATACAGATATCTATATCTATAGACAGATATTTTGATCAGAGACTTCATTTAGAAAAAGGTGGAATTTACGGGGGTTTGTTTGTATGTTTTACAAGAGCTTTACAAACACTTCATCCAAAATGCAGACATACAGTGTGTAACAGCAACAGTGATGCAGTCTTTCTGCATCAGTCCCTCATCAACACTGTCAGGGTCAACTTCCAGACACTTAGCAGAGCGGAGTAACTATCATACGGCAGCGATGTCAAACAGACCTTTTTATCGTCATAAATAAGAAAGTGGCATTTTACCCTAGTTGGAGCTCAGCTGGGAAGATGGCACCAGCTCCTCACACAAACCTGAGACTCAGTCAACTTCCACTGCACCTCTCAGCAGCTCAGCTCTGAATGCCCGAGTGATGACACACAGCTTCCACTGCTCAGAAGTCGTAGGAAGTTAATGGGCTCTGTTACTGTCTGCGGACATTTTTTTTTCTGAATCAGCAGAGAAAGGCTTAGAGCTGATGTGATCCTTTCATAAAAGCGCCTGCTCCTGTCTAGACATAAGCATAGACACGGCCTTACACACATATCCTTAACCAGCTGTAAAAATAGTTTTCATATTAAAAGAATTATGATTTCTCTAACATGTGCAGAAAAAGTGGCACATTGTTTTCTTTTCCTCTCACAACAAAACAGAGGCTGAAGCTTCCATGAATATTAACTTAGAGATCTTTATTTCAGCCTGCTCTGTGTTGGTTTGTGTCTCCTGGTGTTGATGTCTTTATGGACTGACTACATCAAAGCTGAGGGTGGATGTTACCACAGGTAAGGAGAGGCAGACCTGGTGCGCTCCTATTGGCCAGGCCGATGAGAACACATCACATCAGACGATGATTACTCACACACATTAGTATTTTGATCTTCTGTGCATATATATGCATTCAAACACCCCCTCCTGTGTGTTGCTATGGGGGTACTTGGTGGTGTTTGTGAAAATAAATAACATTCCTGCAGTATTTAACATTCCAGCATCACACGCCCTCCTGCTCACAGCCTGAGGTATAATGCTGCCATTGGATCTGTTAGAAAAGGTTCACAGTCACTAACTGTTCTCCTCACTCAGGCTATTGCGTATGTCCCCAGCTCGGCCATCATTTAGCCTGGCAAATATTTTATTTTCCTCTTGTAGCCTGTTTGCTTTTTCTAAAAAAAGAGACACGCCACCTTTTTCAGAGATTAAAGGGAGACATTCGTAGCTGCCAGAGGACCAGACCCTGATGTCCTCTAATGATCTCTTCCTCTGGAGCAGAGCTACAGCTGCTTTAGCCCTAATCTGATAGGTCTCACTGCTATTTCAAGATGCAAAAGTAGGAATCAGTTTCATTTGTTATTATGAAAAAAATAATGAAAATCAGTTAAAAATAAAAACACAAACAGCCAGGTACAAATTCTTATTAAAGGCAAACACTGTTTACAGTTTATTTGTATATGGCTAGAAGGACTACTGCACATAACTAGTACACAGTTAATTTGGATTTTTCCCTTTTTTCTTTCAGTTTCTATTACTGTTTTTATTGTAAGAGGACCTTTTGGTGCATGGATACAAAATGGCCTTGACATTCTGTTTAAATAGTCAAATCCTTTAAATAAACTGGGTATTTTTACTTTACTTTATCCTTACATATAGGAAAGACAGTGCAGAGGAATAAACTTAACCTCTTCACTCACACTCACACTCTGCTGTCACTGCAAAGATGCTGCATACAGTCAAACTGTCAGAGTGAGCTTTGCGTGTGTATGTAACATGGAGTCTTCTTACTCAATGTAAACATATACCTGTAGTTTCGCTGAGGAGCTGAAACAGCATGACACAGAATACGGTGATGATGTGTGCCCATACACGCTGTAACATAGTCATAGCCCACAAACAAAATAAGCACGGTGGAAGGCTGAGCCATAAACGTTTACAAGACTGGATTCAGGCGTATAGAAGAAAGAGAAATATCCCACTGATATTCTATTTTTGATCACTTATACCATTTACTCAGTCCTAATGAGTGTATTGAGTGTAATGAGTGTGTGCTAATGTGACAAAATATTGTAAATTATTGTGATATAGGTCCTGTATTCTACATGGATGTGAATGGATTATCTATTATTAAAAGCCATTATTAATGAATGACCAGTAATGATGCTGCATAATGTGTGCCCAGTTTAACTCCAGATCTTAAAGCAGAACATACTTATGAAATCAATAGTGTTATTGTAACATCAGTGCTGTGCAGATTAACTGACTTCAAACAAAGATTAACAGACTCAGTGCAGAAAATTGTGGCATGAATTGCAAAATGTAAGCATATATTAAGTGACACATGCAGATAACTGCACTGACAGAATAGAGTGAAAAGCAGCTTTCTCGTGAGTTGATTTGTCTTGGGAATTGGGACACAATTCAGTAATCGTCCCATCATTATTCTGTTTTGAGAACTTTGCAGAGTCTCCCAGCATAATGGTAAAAATGTGAGGAACACTGGAGCCCGCTGGTATTGTGAGCTTACGTCTCATAATTCCCTCTCCTCTGTGAGTATGATGACTTGATTCCAGCACAGCAGGCAACTTGTGGCTCAGGTACATCCCTCCTCATATTTGATGGATGCCTTAGTTGTGATTAGAGGTTCTGTGTTTGTACAGTATGTGTGAAGGACTGGCAATGACTGCGGCGATCTGGTACATTTTTGCATCACATTTTGGGCCCCCGCATCAGCTTGAACCCCATGAGGAATGTTGGACGTAGTGAGTGGAAAATGACCAGATTTTGAGCAGTGAACAGTGCTCAGTGTTTGTGTGCTTCAAGGCAATCACAGATGATGTTATTGTCATCTGTGGCTGATAATATGGAGTGCAGACACAGGGAGAGTGAGATCTTTCTTTGGATTGTTTAAAGACTGGAAGCCTGGGAGTGTGACGAGATTTAATCCAGGAAGGAGTATGAGCACCACACATTGTTTTTACATTTAGAAATCAGATTTTCACCCTAATCTTCTATCAGATTGGTAGCATAAATGCTCAACTGAACAACACGAAGACAAACTGAAAAGGTCTGTTGAGAGTTTGTCAAACAAGACGTTCCTCAGAATCGAAGCAGCACGAAGCAGTATTATACTGAAGCGTGTTTTAAAACGTTAAAGCAAATGTTGAAAGTTCATGTTTCTTTTGCAACTTTATTGTGATGAATGGATGAGTGGACTCACACAATCCCCTGTTAAACCACAACAGTTTGTTTATATATTTAGTTTTTTGCAAGAATTAGATAAATCAAATGTTTTGTCTTGGTTGTGGTCTTGGTTTGTCTTGATCAACTGTCGTTGGTACAGTTTGTTATTTCTCACACAGCTAGGTTAGCTGTTCCCTTTTGTTTCTAGTTTTTGTGCTAAGCTAACTTGCCCCAGAAGCCCATAAATTGTACCACATTGCTGTAGCTTCATACAGTTAGGCTCAGAAGTATTTGGACAGTGACAGTTTTTATGATTTGGTCTTTACATTCTGATTTATCTGATTTAACCTTCAAAAGGCCTTAGGTTGATTTTTTAGCATGTTTAAGGTTATTATCCATCTGCACTGTG
The DNA here is from genome assembly GCA_034779795.1 of Ctenopoma multispine. Classification (NCBI taxonomy): domain Eukaryota; kingdom Metazoa; phylum Chordata; class Actinopteri; order Anabantiformes; family Anabantidae; genus Ctenopoma; species Ctenopoma multispine. The sequence continues at coordinate 12,597,493 of JAUYWH010000020.1, read as the reverse complement.
AAGCAGTTTTGTAACATTTCGCTGAATGTCAGGAGAGTACAGCCCTATACACAGCAGAATTAATTTTCCTACTTCTGTTCTGTTCATACATACCCATACTATAACACTGCCTCCACCGTGTTTGACATATGTAGTACGCAGCTATTCAGCTTCCTAATTTCTTGTCAGTCAATTGTCCACATACCTCTGAGCCCCTGAAAATGGTTGTACTCTGCTTTAAATGGCTGCAATTCTAAATGGCAAATGCCAAATATTCGTTAGGGCCAGGCCTTTATTTTAAGAGCTCTTAAAATAAAACTGAAAGTCTACACTTCGATTGTTTTATTAGAAATCTCTTGTGGTGTTAAAAAAACAACAACTATAAACCTAACTTTATATACATGCAGATATAACACTGATAATGGTGTTTAACTTTAGGCAAAAGTGTTGAACTACTTGTATTTTTATTTTATTAAAAACATTTTTTTATTTATTTTATTTTATTTTATTTATTTGTTTCTTAAATTTTATACACACATCAGCATAATATCATTTGTGACAATATTTGCAAGCTATGTCCTTGCTAACAATGAGCTGACAGACACAAATCATTGATTAAAAACATTTACTCCTGATTATCAGTTGATTACTGCAGCATTATTGCAGAAACATATGATTGTTTTACTCCCTGTGCCTAAAATAGAAACTGGAAAAGAACTAAGAGAATCATTTTAAAGATTAAATTTAAGTACTTCCAAGTTAAAAAAACCCTTGAAATATAAATCATATTTACGATGTAAACTGGAGATTAAGAAAGATGTAGTGCCAGCTGGATTTAATAAATAAACATAATAAATAACACCTGCAGTGACACAATACTGGCATCCCTAACCTAGTGTGCAATACTTTGCCCAGAAGCCCAGACACTGTGGCACTTGGCTGTGGCAAAGGTCTTATGCATGACTGGATTTGAGTGCATAATGCGCGGCAGGAATGTGGGTGCATGCTGTGGCATAACACACCAATATTATTTTCACCCTGATTAACAATTGAATGGCTGCAGGAGAGGAGGAGGCTGGTTAAGAATCACTGATGAAAACACTGCAGTGGTTTGTGAGATGGGACGTGACAGCGGCAGGTTGTGGACTTGGCTTTGAGATGACTTTGTCGAGCACTGGCGTCTGTCAAGTGTAGCTGAGTCCAAACACAACAGCAGACTGGCCAAAAGCAGGAGCTGACGGCAATCAAGACATCTTTGATTATAATTCCAAACATTTACTTTTTATTAATTGAGACATTTATTACAGTGATTGCAGTCTGACTGCAGTATATTCTCAATTTATGGAAGATCTCAGTATCCCTTGTCACAAAGGGAGGATTTGGACCCAGATTTATTATCTAGAGACAACCAACTGAAGAACAGTTTTCATACATATGTGTGTGTGTGTGTAGACTTGTTTGATGAGCTGGCAGCAATTGTTGCTACCACAGATTCTTTGCTTGTTGTGTGTATGAGTGCTTGCATCTGTGGTTGTGTGTTTATCTTTGTGTTTGGTGATTATCAGTCTGTCCAAAGACTCCTGGGTGTCTGAGTCCAGAAATCAGGACTGAGATGGAAAAAAAAATAGTTTTGCCAGGCATCTGTTCAGCTTCACTTGTGATGTGAAATATGTGTTGGCTGCAACAAAGAAAGCATCTCTGTCCCTCGTGGTATCATGTTGTTTTCCATCAGCACATGGAAAAGTTGTTTTCATTTGTGTTTTCTTGGGACACAGGGAGCATATTGATATACTGTCATATACTGACAAATGTGATCTTGTTCCGAGAAAAGTCAACTTTAGACAGTTTTGAGGATGTACTTGCTTGCTTAATTTTCCTTTAACCGAATTGTTTGTTCTCTTGAAGCCAGTGGCCAGTTTGGTATCCACACTGAATCGCTGTTCTCAGAGTAAACACAGTATTTCCCTCTAACAGAACTGTCGGCACAGAAAAAAAACTAATCTTTTCGTCCACACAAAAAGTAAAAGTTCAAGTTTTGTGACATGTACTGTGACCACCTCACAGCTTATTCTGCACAATCTGTCCTCAGCAGATCATTTCTTGGAAGTGGAGAGCTGTTGGGTGGAAACCACAAAGAGTGTAGAGAATACAGGAAGTCAGCTTTGTTTCCGTTGTGGAAAAATTCTGGAAAATGAAATAGTTTTCTAGTCATTTCAAATATACTTTATCTTTACCCTAATCAGTTTTGATGTCGATACCAACCACACAAGACTCACTTAGTATAATGAAGAATTTATCTTGTAATTCCCAGTCATGCATTAAGCTGAAAGCTCCCCTGGTAAATTGGGTGAAACTTAATTTAAATCCTCTTTTCAGGAGGTCTGAGGTATTTGGTATGTGGTCTCAATAGCAGGGAACATAGATGTAGGAAGATCAAATGTCTCTAATAATGTCAGTATTTTGGACAAGGACTGTCCAACTTAAAAGTTGAGAAAAAAGAGGCTGATAAAAATAATTTGTAATAACCAGTAGGCTACTCAATAGGCCTAAATGAGAAGTAAGTACTTTTTGTTTTGTTGGTTTTGGTTCATTGCTTTTGCACCAGCCTTTAAACAAACAAACAAGCTCAATTGTTAAAGCACTCTTAAATCAAATCATATTTGAATGCTAAGTATATGTCAGAGGCCAGAATCATTCATATTTTCAGGGCAGATTGTTTGTCTTTTGCACTCCACAGCTGCTTCCTGTTAAATCCAATTAGACATGTAGATTGTTTATCCGGCCCCGCTGTTCTGTTGTCAGCCTGCAGGGCAATGATCCTGTGGTGTTTTAGAGATATTGAGGTGAATATGTCTTACATCAAAAGTTCACTCCAGAGATATACACTTCAGCCACGTCCTGCATGAATTTTTTTCCACACCATGAAAAGACGTTATAGTTCTATGAATCCACCTTATGCTACACTTCACCAAGTTAAGTTTGACAGTTGGCATAGAAAAGGGGACCATGTCCAATTTACACACTCCCCTCTTCCTCTCGCCAACTGCCAAAGAATAATTCATCTTAGCTGTGCATAACGCCAGTATTTCCAGCTATTATCCCCTGCTGCTCAGTGACCTGCTTATCTTTGTCGTTGGATCTCAGCATCTCGTCTCCCTAAGAGCTTTTTCCCTGCAGCAAACAGGTAGTATTACAACAATTTGAGACAGGAGAGAGTCGTTTTCGTGATCCTTTGTTGACCTGACCCCTGGCCGACACAGACCTCGCAGCGTCTCCACATCTGGTTCACATCTCTGTGAATTGCAGCTAATAACAGTCCTAAACAGCACTGGGCACAAGGAGCCACAGGCAGGCTTCTCTGCTTTATCAAAGTGGTGTCACATGAATGGGAGAAAGTGAAGCTGCACTAAGGCCCTTTCTTTTTTTGGTAGCACATCATATAACCAATTAGAGATTATTCACAGTGGCCCAGGTAATGAGTCACTGAGTTTATGACTGTCAGCATTCTGCTTGTCTCAATTTTGAGCTAAGCCCTGTATCATCTGTACTTACTTACTAAAAATACAGTGTCCTTTTTTAACAAAGCTGCTTCAGCACCTCAAATTGCCTCCTGATTGTTGTTTATGTTTATTACTCATCCTGCTTAAATCACATTGAGGCCATTACTTTCAGGACAATAATTAATCTGCTTCTGAAAGAAAATCCATCAAATCCCCCCAAAAAAGCTGAAAAATAGTTTCAACATCTGGCTAGGTCATATGTCTTCAAGACAACAGTGATTAAACAGGATAACTGTGTATCTTCCCTTACAAGGATCATGTGCCAAATGTCCCTTAAGAACTTTTGCTGTAAATTCAGAACTTATCATCTGTGAACCAGTTAAAGTGACGTCAGTTTTGCTCCTGCTCTGCTTTAACGATAAGCTGTAATGTGAAAAGTGAGACATGACTTACTCAGGATGGAAGGTCAACCATAACTGAATCATTTCACATACAAGTAGTCACATGATAAATTTTACTTGTCAGAATATTGATCATAGTTGCTATAAGAAGAAGTCAGCAGTCATGTGCCAGACACTTTAGACTGGCTGCTTGTTATCCACAGGTCAGAACATAATGAGAGAAATGGCATTTAGCAGCACAGTGGCAGTTTGTGCTCTGTGTTCTGCCCAAAGTTGTCAAATTTATGTATACAAGGTGTGTTTTTAAAACTTTATGATGGTATGATGCCACATGAATGTTGTGATGTGTACATAGAGAGAAACCAACCTGTGGCACCAGAAGTAAGAAATGACCCAGAATTGTGGGATCTACAAACTAATTGTGGTTTTACGGATTCCGTGTAGTAAATATTTGGTTTGGCTTGTGTGTAATCTTTTACAAGATCATTTTCTAGGTGCTCCACTGTAGCTTGCAAGGTTTAATTACCCAACAGCTCTTGCAACTTAAAGAAATAATATTCATGGATTTTATACTTATATATGTTTTATAATGTATCATCTTCAGAAACTGTCTAAAATCCTGGGTTTATTTGCCTTGTAAGTATTTTTTAAAACATTACGCCTTAAGACATTCAGCGTGATGTAAAGTGATTTGTTCATTAAGCCTCGTCATAAAGGCCTGGTTAAATCCCTGGAAACCGACGTCAGCTAATGCTGCATGTCCAAGCTGCAGTTTATTTCACAACAGCTTTTTACAGTTGGCTGGTGTTTATGTTCAGCTCTGTTTGCCAGTTCAGTAATGATTCATTAAAGTAGAGATTTAGACGTTCAGTTTATGCAAAGCATTCACAGGACACTGATGTCACCCAGCGGGAGAGCCCATGCAGAGAATGTAAACTCTACTGGCTACACTTGTGATTTTGAGAGAAAACAACTTCAGACGATGTATTACCCTCTGACCATGTGCACTCAATGAAGGGGAAGGCATCATTCTTCTTGAATGTCTGCATGCACAAGTGATCATTTAACTTGTAAAGACAGAGGAATAAGGTAAAATAAATGTTTCCTCCTGCTGTAATCATAAACATTATGACACTGCCAAGACCAGTGACCTGTGGAGTTTTGGGAAAAACAACAGTTTGATATCCATGCAGAGGATATCCAGCTTCACCCGTGTATGCTTTGTATAATGGGGTGGCGTGTTTACAATTACTTATGGGTTTGTCCTTGAGGCTGTTGTTGTAGTGTCTCTCTTGCTAAAGCTCTATAGTTTCTAAAGCTCTTATAGTAATTGTTTATATTAGTGTTTATTGAAGAGGCTCCAAGAAAGAAAACAATATGAAATGCATGAATTGACTTCACATTGTATGTTTGTGCTCAATATAAACCATAAGGAAAGTGATTCTTTGTTTTACTGAATGTTTATTTTTCAGGATTATCCTCTTTTGTTTTGTGTTTAGTTGTGTGTTTAATTTTACATTAGTCTTGAATAGATTTTTAGCATTGTATCTCATAATGTGATGAGTCCTGTGTCCTGCTAAAGATATCAGAAATGAAGGACATGATTGCTTACAGGTTGCTTCTGCCCATATAATGAGTGATTGTGAGAAAAACCGAGCTGGGGGAACGCTGCAGTGACAGCTCTGCTTTATAGGAATTTAATAGAAACGGGATTATGTCCTGCATTGATGCCTTGTACTGACATATGGCCTGTGAAATAGACTTGACAGGCTTCTTAATTTAGCAGACAAAATGCTTGGGGCGCTTTAGCCACAGCTCAGAGGTATTTACACAATGTGAATCCTCTGGAAGTCCAAAGCTGTTCCACACTGTCCTGACCAGCTCTGCACAAAGAGTTCGAATCAACGAGTAATGCTTATCACAGTTGTGTACAAAAGTAGCTGCCCTCTCTGCCTCCTTTGTCGCGCTGAACTTCCCCCTTCATATGAGCATGTGTTTACGTGTTATATTGCAGTTTTGCTATCATCTCATAATTATCTTTATATTTGCCCCTGTGTATTAATTGTTGAAGCCATGTTTCACAGCAAATTCCTCCTCATTAAATACACAAAAAAATCACTTATTCAACATAACTTTAATTTGAGTTTTTCCGTTGAATCTGTGTTAATATTTATCATCTTATGTTGTTGTCAATCAATCGAACTGTTTGTTCATTGTTCAGTGTTTATTATGTGTTATGTGAAGTAATGTTTATACATTGTGATTTGTTGATACCAAGTTAATTACATTAACACAGGCCAAGTACTAAAATGTAATAATAATAATATGAATAATACCACTGCATTCCAAACTCTTGATGAACTTTTAATTACCCTTTTTGGCACAGGCTCCACAACAAAATGCTGCCGGCGATATGCAGCATTGTCTCTTCCACTTGAAATATTGCACTGTTATGTAATAGTACTGTTAAGTTTTGAAGCAGATAGCAGTGTAGATAAAGAGGCCATGTTGTTGAGTGGGTTAGTAATCTCTGGACATAATGATTCTGTTGTATATACAGTGTAGGCAGCTTAGTGGCTATTTCATCCCTGTCAGGACATCTGTAAAACAACCTTACAGTTGGTTATGCTGTATGTTCTGCTGTTTCTCAACATGTGGATGGGTCCCCAGAGATTCTGAATCGAATTTGTCATTAGAAACATAAATATTAAAGCAGCTTCTTCTTTTCAGTTTAAATACTGAGATGACACAGATTTTGTTGTAGTTGGCCTGTTTAGAGAACTGTACATTTTTCCCTGGAGCCCTAATGCGCTGACGTGTTAGAAGTCCACTGGATTCCTTTTATGTTTCTTTACTGGCAAACCTCAAAACCCCAAGCTCTTGTAAAGTGAGGCCCAACATGTTTGCTTTTAATAGTCCAAATGATGCTGCGCATGGTAGTTTTTCTTAATTATAGGTGTTAAGTCCTAAAAATATCTCAAATGTTTCTGGCATTTGTTTGCGAGAGTGTGATGTTTGGAGTCCACTGGCACTAGGAAACAAATCATAACCTCTGTATTATAATTAACCGAATTCCTTACTTTACTGCAGCTTACACAAATGGAACCACATCTCATTAAAGTGTTGAACGTTAGCCGAGCAACAGTGTGGAGGGACTCGTCTGCCATCCTTTTGTTACTACCTCCTCACAGAAAAGGCTACAAATTAATTAAATCCAGTGCAGGAGCTCACCTTGTGGGCTGGTTTCTAAGCAGCAGGGATACAAACACAACTAGTTTAAGGGTAGATGGTCTGTGGTGTGGTGGCCTATAGCATCTTTTCATCAAAGAGGAATTTTTATATGGTTTGGGCAGAAAGCTGAGTCTTGGAGACTGTGTCATTCTAGGGGAATATGGTTTATTCCTCAAGAGCGTCTGTATGGAGATTGGTATAAGAGAACATAATGTCACTTTCTGTACAGTAGGACCATTGTAGAGCTGTGCACTTGCTTCATGACATCATGTAGATGTTGGACGGTAAACAGCCATCCATTGTTATACATACTTTGAGTGGGAAAGTCTGGTGACGGGTTATTAGAATTCCATAGTGCAGTTTTTCTGGAGTCAAGTTTTATTAGTTTTACTACTGGCAGTGTGTCACCTTATCTTGACAGCTTTTAATAACTTGTACATCAGTCCACAGCTGGCACCACCAAGGTCTGCTGTCATGAAAAACTTTAAGAGAAATCTTTTACAACTTTTTAAATAGCACTGAGGATGCTCTCTCTATAAAGAAGACTCTTCATCCTCTTTTCTGCATCCTCACTGTTAACTCTTGTGTGGTCCTTCATCCACTGTGGCTCCATCTCGGCCAACACTAACAAAGCTCATTTTGTCTTCTTACTTTCAGGGTGCAGTGTGGTTTTCTGTACCATGTAGACATTTAATACATACTGTGAGACCTCAGTATTTCATGTTTTCCGTGCTTCTACTGTACAGCCCGGCCGTGGTTTATAGCTGAAGCGGTGAGGTTTTACTGCATCGTCAGCCTGATGTATGCCTCAGCTCAGGCGGCATGTGCGGTGGGAAAGGCACAGCCGAGAGGCTCGGTAATGGGATGCACATTCGCTGGCTTGGCCTCAGACATTGCAGCTCTGCCAGGACAAGATGAGCTCATGTTAATTAATTTAAATGTGGAATGATGATTGATGCTGTTTTTATATATAGAGTTGCTATGCATACAGTGCTACATCCACACCAAATATCTCTGAAATATTCAAACGCAACAGTACACTAAATGCTATACTCAGGTGTTTGCAACTCTGACAGTCAAGACATGGCAACGCATAAATCTATATATAATGTCACTTTCTATATATATATATTTATATACAGTAGTCACACTGTGTTTCAAGGGTTGCCATGTCTTGACTGAAGCTGGTATGGTTTGGGACTTGACACCGAAAACTATCAAGTGCCAGAAGATGAGGTATTAGCTCTGGAATGAACAGTGGCTTCTGTGAATATTGTTACAGATCTGTCATTGTCTCTCTAGTTAAACTAGTCTGCTTGTGGGTCATTGAGTGAAGTGTTTGGCCTTTGTGTATTCAGTCATGGCAGCTTTGTCTCTAATCATACTCAACCTTGCTTCAACATCCTTAGCCTAGGGCATACACACAGTAATGTCAGATAGACACTATCTCATCCTCCGGAAAAGAAAAACACTGAATTGCACTTTTCTCCTTATTGCTTAAGCTACACCGCGGAAGATATTCAGTCGCTTTTCTCCACCTGTTGAGTCAAGGTAAATGTTTGAAGGGCTTTGGAAATGTTTTAGGTCTGTTTTCTTTTGTTAGTCCCACCACTTACAGCTGTCAAGGCTTAGTGTAGAAATGTGTACCAAAAACAATCCTTCATCCTTGGTTATCCTGCAGGCCTCGGAAAAACTGTGGCAGGTATTATTACCTGCTTTACAAATGGCTTATTCCATCACTTTGAAGCATGAAGATTCAGGTACATACTTATATGGTCTGCTCAGTGAAAGTTTAGACACATACCTGTCGCCCTCTGCTTTGTAATTTTGTTTTGGGAATTACCCATGTTTTCTAAGGATGTCATTATGTTTTCTGTTGCTAACTTGTGCCTCCTCACCTTGGGCTACAACAACCATCAAGTGACTCCCTTTTTCCATGACTTGAAGTTAAAGAATTTGCAGTTCAGACTTTATGACTGTGATTATTTCATTTTTGGCTCATTTCCAGATATTAGTCTTCCTCACAGTGCCACATATAAAATATATCTGAGCAATTCTCTGTCACTGTAGCCTGCAATAAAACCGAAATAAAAGATCTGTCGCTAGAATATTGTGTCTTTTGCTGTGTGGAGACAGACAAAGTTATGGCTGATTTCATTCTCAGAGGTTCAGTGTGAGTCAGCTGTGGACAGAGAGGAAATGAGGTCAGACCCTAACCCCCCCATCCCTATACACAGTCACAGACAGACACACACACACACAACATTAATAATGATTATAATGAATCTTTTTTTTAAATATAAGTTGGATACCATATGACTGTAGCTCCCCTAAGAAATGAACTCACACTTGTTGAGCACAAAAGACAACGTGTTCAGTTCTTAACAGTGGCAGTGGCCAAAACCTTTTGTTTTAGCAAGTCTGGTGGTGGTGTTTTTCCCTTGCAGATTGCTGGGGATTTCCTCTCCTCCCCTGGGGACATCCTGTTATCTGAGCTGTGACTCAGTGGAAAGACCTCATTCCAGTGACCAGACCTTCTCTTCTCCCCAGATTATTACATTTGATTGATGCAGACACTTTTCTAGTCTTGAACTCCACATTCAGTATCTTGGCTCCACTTTGCAGCATTGATGTAGTATTTTACTGTGTTACAGACCAGAGTATTTAGTTGTTCAACTGCCAGTTCACAAAAGGAAAATGAAGGGAATATAGATCAGTCATTCTCACCCATAACTCCAGCAGCTGTGTGTGGGATGACTCAGGTCTGAATAAAAGGAAACACCGTTTAAGGGGAAATTAATGAAACAGCTCAAACTAACAATTTGTTTTTGGGAAAGACATTCTGTTGTTTTTGATCTGTTTAGACCTAAATTTTTGTTGTTGTTGTCATGGAGGACATAAGAGGGGTTTAGGTAGAGCCAGGTAAAGCCTTTTTCTGAAACAACTCTAAAATGGCATGGTTATCAGCACGATGTTGTATAGTGGACGAAGAAGAAATATTAATTAGAAATTATGACAACAGTCCACTCTGTGTCACACAAGGTACCTCAAAGAGTATTTAACACAGAGGAAGGGAGACTAATAGAAATAAAGGATAGATGTGCCCAAGGGCTTCTTGTCAAAGAGCTGGGTGGGGTAAACTCTGGCCTCTCTGGCCTGTACTTTGGTTAACACGTAAGTTTGTCATTTTCTTCTCCGCCCCCCAGAAAAACTCTTATTAATGCCGTTTGTTCTGAGTTATGCCCAAAAGCAGAGTGGAGATGTGACCACAGTGAAAAGATGCTGTGGGAGATTAATAAGTAGAATCCTTGCTTTTAAATCATAACATTTTGCTCACATGACAGAGGGTTGTTGCATCTAATTAAGGCTGAAGGCAGATTAGGATTTGAGTTAAACAGTGAACCACACACATCGAGATCTGTTTCTAGCTTCCTTTTCTTAGTCTGAATCTCATTCATATTTAGTATTAGACCCCTTTTCTCTTCATTTCCTCTTTAATTTAGGTTAAGCACAAGTACCTCATTTCGTGTCTGGAGTAAAGTAGATGTTACAGATATTATGTAGAGCTTATGGAACTTGATGTAGCCAACACCAACAAAAGAACCAGTGCAGCACCAATTAATAAGCAGTCAGTTTCAATACAGGCTACATACTGTATCTGAGTTTTAAGTCCTGAGACCACTGGTAATGCACCTAGCCAGAGAAACTGAGTGCAATTTGGACCATGTCTGACTCAGTTAAGGGAAACCAAAGAACCGAGTGAACAGGACTTCCACTGTGAATTCTGTAACTATCCAGAATCAAATGCCAGCAAAGATGATGAAACATCATTTGGGACTTATATGTGATTATAATATGGAAGTGAAGATGAATTAATTCAAAGAGGGTCAACTCTGTAAGACGTGATTGATAGTATGTCTCAGACAATATATAAATGTTTAAAAATCCACCATGTATGTGTATATACATGAATTAAAATGTTTGAGGCTTTTGTTACTGCTCTTGTTGATGAGAACAGACTTCTCGTAGTGAATGACTCAGTTAAGTCTTGGTTTTATTGGCTTGTGTGGAACATTCATGACTTTTAGTGCAGGTGTTTATCGATCGATCTACTCTGTTTTTTCTTCCCTGCTTAATCACATCAGATGTATTTTCAGATTATTTTTTAATTTCATCTTTATGAGAGAGGTGTTTGTGAAACAGTCGGATATTAAAGCGGTTCTGTTGATCACAGTCTGCCAGCAACAACCAGGATTTCTGTGCATAAGAGAAGCAGATTTCTCATAATGACCAGATGTCTAATTCTAGACCTCCTGTGTGTCCTTCTGTGCCAAACCACTTCCTCACAGTAGTACAACAGCAGAGTCCAGACCAGAAAATGAGACCTTTCAGTCACTCACCTCTGTAGTTACAGGTGATATCCATCCAGCAAATGTCTCAGAATACTCTAGTTTAATAGTTGCTGAGGTCCAGAAGCCTCACCGTTAACTACTTTAAGTGGCAGCTGGCATTGTTTCCTGCCAGAGTCACAGTCCTGTAAATAAGTTTTAAAGTGGAGCAGAGAGTGTCGGAGTTGCCAGAGTCTGAATGTTTAGGATTCTTGGAAAAAGAGATCCTCTTAGCTTGTGTTGTGGTGTTTGGCAGAAGGACCCAAAAAACAGGACTCTGCCTCTGTATGCTTTTATAAGTTGCAGACCAGATAGAGTCATTTGAGTTGAGAACATGCACAATTGTAGAGAGGATCTGCGCCCTTTTTTCCAGCATCAGTCCTCTTTATTTTTTATCCTTTTTACTCAATTAGTCCAGAGAGACTTTAAAGGAAGACTGGGGCTCACGCAAGTAGGCGTGCAGACACACAGATTCATGCATGAGCACACAGATAAGCAAATAAACGTCTCCCTGATGTGTACAGATGTGAGAGTGCACACACATACTGCAAAGCTGATGCAGGTGGGACGCATCAACAAGCAATAACTCAGCACATGCATCCTCCTCTTGCCCACACACATCTCTCCATTTCAAAATGATGTCATAGTAACTCTCATTTAACCTTGTCAGGTAACCTCAGCACATGTTTATACTTCTCGAGGTCTTCTTTGCAGGAAGTGGCCGGTGTTCAACTGTAGATAGTGTGAAGAGGATTTATGTGACCCAGCATGAACACAGCAGAAACCATTGCCAGGTCAGCTGCTCTGCCATGCAGACTGAAGGGTGCCGATGGATATCTGTTCCAGGAAGGCTGGTACAGAGCCATTAGCTGCTGTCAGTCATTTGCTGTCAATGACGAAGCTTAGAGAAATGACACCTACAGAAACACTTAATCCAAATGGAGGCTGGTGCTGTTTATGGTTTTGTTATTGAGATAGTATCAAGATGAATTGTGTGCAGTCATTCAGGCAGCCAGTCAACCTGTCCGTCAGACAAGCTGCCTCAAAAACACAGGCTTATTAAACAATTTATATTTACACTAAGATTCAAAATCTTTTTTGGTAACAATATGAATTTAAAGCAATAAATATGTAAATGGTAACAATAAAGTTTAGCCACAGCAGCAGACGTCTACCTTGTGGAATTTATTAGGACAGACAGCACTAGGCTGTGAAACAATTTTGGCGTAGTGGCCAAAACCATGTTGGTGCCTAAGCTATAAAGCATTTTCCCCCTACACAAACATTAGAACTGTTTAATAATAGGTAGGATACATCTGGAATAGCTGCATGAATATTTTATGTAGTTTTGTTTAGTCATTCATGGTGATAACCACGTACCAGATCTGTTACAGAATTACAATATTTTACAGTATCTACATATGCCTGTTTTATGTAAAAGTCTTCTATAGAGGCTTTGTATACCACGAGATATGAGGTCTTTTTCACACATCTCTCACAGTGCTGTCCTCTGCTGATAGTCCCAGAGGTGGTGCTGTTATTTTGGGGTGGTGGTTAAGTCTGTTTTGTGTAGATGCACTAAGTGACGTTTTTACTTGTGTTTTGCCTCTGTGACTTATAGTCACAAAGGAAAAACTTTAAATGTCACAATTTCTATATTGTAATCAATTATGGCTATTTTTGTTTCTCTCTAGTTTTTTTCTGTTATTTTTGTTTCCAGAACAACACTATATCTGAGTCTCACATGAATACAACATGTTGTGTCTATGATGTACAGTATCATTTTCTGATTCACATACAAGCACACAGTCATTACTTGATACTCACACAGACACAAGGAAGTTCAGTGTGTGACCATGGAGGAGGAAACAGAATCTTAACAAGGTTATCAGCAAACAAGCAAATAGCAGAAGATTGTAAACAGACTGCAAACCTGGGCTAGCTCTCCCCTCTGTTCCTTGTCTTCTCTTTTTCTACATATCACACTGTGGAGAGCTCAACCCCAGACTTTCTGCAGTTTATGACAGCTTAGTTCTCTAAATAGGTCCAATCATGGAGGCGCATGCTTTCACTATTTCTTTAATTTGGCATAGAATAAAAGCCAAATGGAAAGTCTTGCACTCAAATAGAGGTCAACTGCTTTTCATTAGCCTGCACCCACATTACTCACGGGTTCGATACCTCCAGCAGTGGAGCCATGTGAGGGTTTCCCTTGTAGCAAAGAACAATATAGGGCAGAAGTAAAGTGGAAGCAGCTTTTCGAAAAGAGGGATGGAAATCCTAGCTGGAACAATTTAAAGCCTGTGAACTGTCTGAACCACAGACTGTATATATCTATATGTACAGTCTATACAGTCTATAATGTGAACTTATAATAGCAAGAGATTAACATGGTGTTAGTACTGTATGTACTTTATTCTTATTCATTTCTAGGTAAGATTTTGACACTAATTCTATATAACTGAAGCTTAATAGCTTTCACACATAATGCTGCATGCACTTGGCAAGTGCTTTGAAAGTAGCAGAAGTAAAGATGATCCCACAGCATCACTGAAATTACAAGCAGCAACAACTCCTCTCTGTTTTATTCATGTTGTACAAAACCGCAACCTACAGTATATTACACAGAACAGTCAAGCTGTCCTATCCTACCCTGTTATCAGCACTTTTCCTACAGCACACAGTCTCTTTTGTGAAGCCAGACGACACAACTCACCCCTTGCACCACTTTTTGGGCCTGGTGAAGAGGTTGATAACATCTGTTTTACATCAACATTGCCAGATGGTATAGTACAACATATTATGCTTTAAACCTAAAAAAAGAAGGCCAAGTTTTCCAGAGTAGAGATCCAGTTTAATCTGCAGGAGTGTGAGGCTATGAGACCTTTACTCTTAAAAAAAGTCAGATTAGGGAGTGGCATAATGGCCAACATTTGTGTTCTGTGGGTAAATCAGTCAGCATTATTACCTCCCTGATTGGTGACTAAATAATACAAGAACATTTAAGTGACTCGTTTGATCACTGATCACTGAAACGCCATGTCTGCCTCTGTACATGGAGACTGGCAGCCTGTCAAATCTAAGAATAACAGTGGCTGTCCATCAAACAAACTCTTTCCTGGCTGAAAAAGGCATCGTCTATACTCTTCTACCGTCAACCTAGTGATTAACCACCTAAAATAAGAAATTGAAATTAGAAACGAAAACATAGCCCTGAGCAAATACAAGGATTCTTCCTGTAGTAGCAGAGCAGTGACCTCTAAACTGACTGGGTTTCTCTTCGTCTCCTCGTGGACTGAGGTGGTCTCCATGTGTCTGGACTGAACTTGACAGTTCTCCATCACTGCTTAAGAATGTCTGAGGCATGCTGGTTCCTCCGACGTCTCACCACTAGGTCATCAAACTGGCACCCACACAACCTCTGACCTCAGCCTTGTACAGCCGCTCCCAAACAGTCACATCAAAGGGAAAAGGTCCCTGTCTGTACCGAGGGTTTATCCACAGACAGGAACGGGTAGACAGGCACAGACATGCTAGCTTACACAGTCACTTTACTTTTTTCTTTTACACAAGTTGTTTACACTAGTTGTTTATTCTAAATTTGGGAAACTGGGAGAAAATTGTTTACAATTTGGCAAACATACATACATATACATCATATTTACTGTGAATATATACATGCTTTGGTAGCAAAATCCTCAAATCTAAACATCTAAAATGTCTGGTAATCAATAGCATGTGATTGCGTGTGTCTGTGTGTGTGCGTGTGTTATTTGGCACGTTCCATGCTGAGCTCCAGTCAGCATGCTGTGTGTCAAAAATGCTAGATTTGTGTAATGTGACAGCAGCACCAGGAAAACTTGTGGTGTTTATGAATGGAGTACAAATCACTTTAGAGTTCTGCAAAGAGATTTACTTCCATCACCCTGTGGGTGGTTCTTAATTATCTCCACCAAAGAAGCTGAAAACAAGGTCACATTGTTTCTGAGTAAAACATCTCAAACAGCAATGTACTGATCATATCATTAGATGGACACTTTCCTTTTCACCTTAGTATGAGTCAATAATTCCTGTCTTTTTTAGCCACAACAGTTCCTTGTGGTCACATGTCGCCAAACTGCTATCCCCCGGTCAGTCGAACTGATGAAGGTGAAACGTCTTTAAGAACTTAAAAACAGGTCCAGTTGCCACTGAACAGCATTTCAGTGTTAACATTGTGAGGGGGCATTTTTCAAGTACTTTCTTTAAAAGGAAATAATTTCTCACAAAAGATGAACTGCTGAGAAATTCGGTAGTAAACCAACATCTGAGTACTTGATAAAGAATTGAGAAGAAAATTAGTTTAATGTGCTAAGAATATAAAATTCCTTCTAAATTAATTTTCCCCAGATCTAGTTACATTTTCCAAAATATGTAGTTTGATCAAGCAGATATAAGCGGAGCATGCTCTTTGAAGGTCACGCTTATTTTAAGGACTTTAACAAACATGTTTTAAGGTACGTGTGGTAATCCTCCCTGAAGTCACTGCAGCTGTATCAAAATGTCATTATTTTTGTTATAGAATGAGATCTTTTTAATTTGACCTTCATATCAGCTTTAACCTTATGTAAAAACAGTGTCAATAATTAGCTTTTCTGCAGTAAATAACTTGCGCGTGTGTGTGTGTGTGTCTCTTGTATGGCCACTTGCTCTCACACCAGCTGACACACATGGCCTCTCAGACATGCAAACAAATTCACGGGTTTGGGTTTTCGCACACACGTGACCACACACTCCGACTGACAGAGAGTGGGTGTGTAAAGCGCCAGATGATATGCAGCGCTGTGTCAACCCCCTGACAAGACACCGTGGTCGTGTTTTGAAACAGCATCCCAGAGGGAAGTTCGTGACAGGCTATGAAAGTGTTTGAAATGAGGTCTTGTCAAGCTATTCTCTGAACGCTTCTACTGGAGATTTATTTGCTTTCTGTATCATCTCATTATGCACAGAACTTGTTTATTGGACCTTTAAAATGCAGTAAAGTAAAGTTGAGTTATTGTTGCTGTCACATGCTCATAATCTGTACCAAAATCTCATGGTAGGGCAGTGCAAAAAAACTGTAGTGCAGTTTTTAGTTGGGTTTTGAGTATTTCAAGAATTTCTTCTATCCACAATGATGGTTCCAGGCTGTCAGTGCAATTTATGTCTGTTCTTTGTTGTAATGTTTTACCAACTTTTTATTGTTAAATGTCATTACTGGATTTATTACATAGTGAGTCATAATAAACACTGTATTTCTCCATTCACTTGACACAGGTCTGAATGGTTTTGTGGTTGTTATTACTTTTCTTTATTTGACACCACAGCTCAGAAAGCCTGTTATGCCACTATTATTTTAGATTTATGAGACAGTCTTGAATAAGATCATTAGATTAGTTATGTTATTTAACAAAACAAGCTACATATTCTTAGTTGGAGATGATCTTCATCAATGAAGAAATGACCAGCATACGTCTGAGGTGTGCATGATTTTGTAATGGTAGGATGAAAACAAGGAAACAGGTGTCCTTCATTATGCTGTAGGAAAAGAAGCGATTAGTAAAAGCAGATAGAGAGGAAGACGTACTAAACTAAGACAAACATTATCTTAATCTTTTACCGGTACAGCCAGAAGTCATGCCGATTATCTTTTTGTCTTCTGACTCCCGGAGAGTGTTTACTTGACTAATCTGTGTCTGAGTTTTTTGCTTCCTTTTAGGTCTCTAGGCAATTTTTCCTAGAACCAACCCTTCATTAAACCTGACTGTTCAGCCCTGTTCAGACCATGTCCTGCATCTAATTGCATCATCTTTAAGGAGGGGCAAAACAAAACAAAAAAGTAGGAAGAACACGTATCCTTGTCCACTCATTACATTACCATTTTATCATTAAAACAGCTGAGCTGGCTTTCAGTGATTCTGTAAGGCTAAGAGTAACTATAAATAATAGATTACTTGTCCCTCGAGTTATAATTTTTGTACTTTTAGTTGGTTGAAACACTAGATTAGTCCTCAGAGAAATGTGGCTTCAAGAAGAGAGTCAAGTTGAACCACTTTAGAAGTCTGAACCAGGAAGCACTCCCTCAGGCCACTTGAACCTTTCCTTCTCTAATATGGGAAAAATCCTCTAATTTATAGAGGATTATGCTGAATCTAATACTCAGCATTTAGAAGGTTTTTTTTAGATTATGATTCTGTCATGGCAGCTGACTAAGAGTTTTATGGGAAGTTGGTTTTGAGTGCACTTGTCCTTTCAAAAAGAACAGTTAATGTAAAAATAAAGACTTTTTTTTTCTCCGAAGGCTTCGAGTGGTTTTCAGATTTATAACTCCCTTGTTAAAAATTGGACAGAAAGTACAGAGATCTTCATTTATAACTAGTCCTCCAATGTATTTTAATCTCTCCACAAAGCCCCCTCAGCTGAAGTTGGTGTTGTGTAATGACCTTTGTCTAAACACCAGATTGATTGCTACAACACCAGCTTGATTTCAACATGAATAAATATATTTTATGTTTCTCGGGTGGCATGTGGAGGGTGGACAGAGTGAGAACTGAGTGGCTGCATGAATGCTGGCATTGTCTACTGGGGCACATATACTCACTGCCTCACGCACACAAACACACACATATACAGTTTCTCTTAGCATGCCACTTTGTGCTGCTCTCCAAGACCTTGTTGTGTGTGAACTAACGACTTGTCTGCTTTGGATTTATCACTTAAACACCATATTGTTCTCACCTTTTCCTATTTTGTGTGCGTGATGTCTTTACAGCCCATGCTCATGTGGGAGAATGACCTTTGACCACTCTCTGTGAATGTCAAAGATTTCTTTTAAATGTGCTGGTCCTCCTAATGTTCTACTCAGATGGGAAATCCCCTCATCTCTAGAGCTTTATAAAACAACAAAGTGGAAGCTCTACAAAATTTCTGAAGTGTTTTGGTCTCACGTTATCTCCCCTGAGACAGAGTGGCGGAGTGGTTCACACTCTCACTTCACACTCTCACAGCTAGAAGGTTATGGGTTTGAACCTCTTGGCCGGCTGTGTTTTTCTTCTTTGTGAAGTTTCCATGTTCTTCCTGTGCCTGTGTGGGTTTTCTTCGTGCACTTCAGTTTCTTCATAGAAGTACAGACAAAATCAGGAGGAAGACAGTTTTAACAAACCATGACAAACTATAATGAAACAAACTAGTTAGTCTATCAGTTCTGGCAGCACCGTGCTGAAATATACAAAAGTCAATTTCCCAAAATGTCACACTGGTCCTGTAAGTCACTGCGACATATTTAAGCCGTTGCAGTGGAAATCCTGACCAGCAGTACGTGTGGTATCCCAGTTCCAGTCTGTATACACCTTCAATACACACACCACATCCTCAATGAAAGGCCAACGCACAAAGACACACAACTATTTGCCACAGATTTAGATTAAACCAGTCAGTGTGTTTTTCTAGTTAACAAAAAGGCACCTTTATGTGCATGGAAACTGGTAGAGTGAGACCAGAGGGTCGTAGCATAAAAATAAGACGTCGGCTGACCAGGCCTGTTTTTAGAAGTTCCTGAGAGAAAAGAGTTTGTGTGTTACTGTATTTTGGTTAGGAGGGAACATAAGAGGTGTTGGGAGCAGGAGGAGGAGGAGAAAGACATTACAGCTGATTTTCCACCCCATCTGCAGTACTTATAACTCACACACCTTGTGTTTTTGATGTTTCTACACAAAGCTGCCCTTGTGTCTCCTGAAACTGGAACATCAGACAGGGGAAAGAGCGTGATCGTTGACTAAGGATACAGTAGCTGATGGGGTGTCGGATGACCTCAGGATAGCTTAGAGGAAAAGGTTTCCCACAAAGCTTAACTGGACTGTCACTGGAGCTGGAGAGCATAATGGAAGCAGTCATTTCCTTCTGTAACCAAGTGATGTCAGCCATAAGGCAGACATGGCTAATGATGTACAAACCACTACCTAAATTCAAGTTGCCTGATCCAGATTAGCTCATAATGGACATGAACTGTGTTTTGATAACGAATAGATTCTGAATAATAAGCGTCTGTTCCGCATTCTGTCTTTAAAGTGAACTCAGACCAGTGTGATCAAGTATGTTTAGTCATTTTCCCCTAATCAAAGCCAGTAGTTAAAAAACACACCAAGCCGAGGTCAAAGTTTGCTCTCCTGTACAGTGGCATTATTATTCTACCACTGTTTTCTTTTCCCGTTTCCACGAGCGAGGGCCACCTTTAGCCAACTCTTTATGCCTCCTGTGTCTCCATAGTGTAATGAAAGAGACGTTTTAGCAGCGACAGTGGCGAGACTTTTTCAGGCATTCCTTTGACATGACCTTATAGGTGGAACACACTGTGGCTCAGGGTGGGGTGAGAACGTGCAGAAAGAGACCACTGTGCAGAGCTGTCAGCATGACCGGACAGATGAGAGGAAGACGGGTGGTGTGATGGGAAGAACAAGCAAAAAAGGGAGGGAGGGCACCAAGCAGAACAGTGTTTACCCATGACATCATCAAGCTCCCCTCATGCCCTTTTTTCCTACAGCATGTTCTTAACATGTTAGCCAGGCTGCATGTAATGAAAACCTCAGCGGTTCCTTACTGGTTTTCTGATGGCAGAAATATGAATTACAGTACAGATCTTGTATGAAAGTGGTTTTGGTTTTGTTTTTTTAGCGTCACTGCATTGTGTGTACAGCAGCTTTTGTCCATCGAACTTATGTTATGATGGTTATGAAATGAAAGGCTTAAGGGTGAGTGATGGATAGGATCATTTGTGGAGGCATAATATTGGCATAATATGTCAATATGTGTCTTTGAAATGGTTAACTGTGGAAGTGTGGTGTTCGCCTCGAGGGCTGGTAATCAGCAATTTAGACTAACATCCAAGTAGTGAATTCTTTGTGTCAAGCATTGGAATGATGCTACAGTTATAACTGACAATAAAAACTTCTGTTCATGGACGTATGCAGGTTTTCTCACTAGGCAAATAAAATCACAATCTTATTCTTATTTCTTATTGATTTACAAGTATTGTGAAATGGTCCAGATGTCAAATCGAAGTGCCAGCCTCTTTAAATGTTAGATTTTCTCAAGCTTGAAACTCATTAATTAAACAGCCACAGTGGTGTAGACCATTGTTGATGTCCAAATCGAAAGCTGCTTTACATTTCTATTATTTTCATTATTAATAATTCTGTCCATGATTTTCTTAGCTGATTTATTTTTTGGTCTGTAAAACACCAGGAGGTAGTGAACATCGCCCATCACAAAATCCTAGACTACAGGGTTCTGTAATCAGATGCAGTTGTGTGTCAGACCAGCAAAACCAACACCCACAGATATTAAATTTATTATGATGTATGACCAAGAAAAGAGGTCAGTCCTCATACTTGAGAACCTGGGAGCTGGCATTGCTTGGCTTATCATAATGTACACCTCATGTTTATTTGAACTGTTGAAATGTTTTGCTTTATCTCCTTTAAATGTATCTATACTTATAATTTGCTGCTATAGCAAAGGCAGATATTATGTGGTTTATTTGTTTGTTTGGGGGATAAATATTTAGTAAGGAATGTGGTTCAAACCACCCCCCTCATGACGCAAATATTTGTTTAGTGACCGTATACTTGGGTCTTGTAACAAAAAAAAAAAAAGACTACTGTGCTTACAAAGGAGTAAATATTGTCTCCATCAAAACACTGACTGGACAGACTGAAATAGACGGTGTTCAGCAGACACGTGGCCAAAATGTTTATGTCCCAGCTGTGCAGCAGAAATGTCTCTTTTTGTGTTTAGTCCATAGTTTCAGACACACATTGTTGGTTTCTGGTCAAAACGCTCCCACACATTTCTAATCACATGTATTACGTTGACATTTTCACGCACACACAACTCATTTCAGGCTTTTAAAGCCATTTCTGGCTGTATAGGAGCAATTTTTTTTCATGTTCGCAGATGTTCTCGCTGAAATGTGCTCAATGTAAAGTGGTCTGTGTACGTAGTCAGTAATGCACCTCTTTAGCAAAGGTCAGTCAAGTATTAGCTGAGTAAATGGTTATTTAACTGCACCTCTAAAAAGTTTTAGAGTTATTAGCAGATGAAGATGAGATCAGGACAAATAATTCAAATGCTGCTTGCTTTCCCCATCTGGTCGATCATGTTGTACAGTGGGTGTAAATGTTTGGTTCTTGAGTTTGGAAAGTTACAGAGCCTATTGGACACATCCTTCAATTTCTGACATTGCCAGAGTGTGGAGGAAGGAGGTTCAGGTACTATTCAGCTTTTTAAGAAATGCTTAAGTTGGAGAATACCGACATCTGTAGACCAGGAAATCTGAAGGACAAGAAGACAGAGCTATGTGCTTTAATCCTCCCTTGTGGGCTTCTGATTTACTATAACTATTGTTATGTCCAGTCTTTACTTGAATGCTGTCAATATCACTACTTTCCTAACCTCCTGAGAACCTTAGAAACTCTTTGAAACTGCAAGTCCCTCAGGTATTCACCACTTGTTGCCAGCTCCACGATCTGTTTTGAGTGTTACATTCTGCCTCTGACCTTTGTAAATGTCTCCAGGCTTGTTTGAGGCACTTGGGTACGTGCTTTCTGTCACAGCTTCATCTCTGTATCTGTGGCACCAGCCCTGGACTATATATTTACCTGAGAATCAAGCAGGAGGCCCACATGAGAAAGACATGCAAATGAACATTTGCCTTGGCACTAATCTGTGCCCACATCAAGAGTTCTCCTCTCGGAGTGGCAGGGCGGTCCAACAGCACTGACACAAGTTGCTCTTTAGTGCAGAAGACTAACTGAGGGCTCAGACTGAGTAGTAGTTATTCACTTCTACAGGTGCTCCTTTGAAATTTATGTGGGAGGAAAAATGTCCTCATGTGGTACCAGACACACACTTCTGAATGTGTTCAAACATTTGCTTTAAATGCCAGCGTTTTAATGCTGCTATGATTTAAGATTTGTTTAATTTAATGTTAAAACATTAAACATTTTGTACATATTGAAAGTAGTTTAACATAACTGAAACAATATCTCTGTCAAATTTATACGTTACACAAATATTCAGTTTGTGTAACGTATAGTGTCACATTAAGTTCAACCAGTTCAACCATGTCTGTGTACATGTTTGATTAAACTGGCCAGCTTAATCAAAATTAAAGGAAATATAGGATATAAGATCAGATTAATACTGTGATCTTTCATATCCTACTGTGGAAATGATTTTTCATAATGTCTTCATAATGCAATATTAAATGTTATTTACCACAATATATGTAGTACAAGGATTTTAGCCCACTTCTACAAAGAAACAATTGTGGCTTAAGATGTAAAGGCTGCAGTGTTGGATGGTTTTCCTAAAAAAATTACTTACTTTCTCTGTATACGATTCTCCTGTGGCAGACTGTTATTTTGATTTACCCATGTGTGGCTATTTCTAGGCTGTATTATTTTCCATTAGACTATGAAGTATAATTGCAATCTCATTTTAAACCCATTATTAATTTCTGCTCTGTCATCCTGAGGGGGTGTTTTAACCTTTCACTCTATGAGCAGTTTGATATATGAGCATGTGTTTTTAATTCAGAATATCCAAGCTTGGACCACACTGGAGGCTTAGACACAGTGCTCAGACTCCCAGAAATCCTCCATGTTGAATTATTGGTCTCCATAATGCTGCAATGACCATCTTGCTAAGTTGCTATTAAATATAAAACTATTATCGCCCAATGCATTAGTCATGTGTTGAAACACACAGCACTGTAGCCTTTTTTTCGTTCTGACTTAAATGTGCTTCTGGTGTTTTTAAAACGATATTTCTTTAGAAATAGAAGCCTCACTATGAAGCCCTGTGATGAAAGAGGACAAACACTGTGCATGTTCCATACACAAGGCTTCCCTGGGTTGTGGGATCGTTTCCCCTGGACAATAGCTGACCACAGCTGTGTTTGTGATGGTTTCTTGTACTATGGCAATTCCTCTTTTCTCCAGCTGACTCTTTGGACTGAGGCAGGTCATCCCTGAGTGGTTGAAGGCAGCTGGGGCCATAGAGGGAGGTGAAGGAGGTGGAGGCATGCAGATTGGAGGCTGGTAAACTTCTCTCTCTCACATCTTACCTCTTTGTACAGCACAGCCACTGTGATCTTTGCTGTTTAATCTCTGGTAGTCTGGATAAAACATATCAACAGATGATTATCAGATCCAGGAAACCCTACAATAGTGTCTTTGAGGTGGATTTTCTCCCTGAGCAGCAGAAGACGCATGATTAAGCTGAGCTGCGAGATTGAGGTTGCACCAATCAATTAGAGGGAAAATCCACCTTCAGATAAGATTATTTAATCAGAGTTTATTGCATTACAAGTTCCAAGTGTTCTAGTTTATGTTTTGAGTTGCTCAGTTCTATCAGTGTGCAGAGTAATTTATGTCCACATATTGCCTAAGAACTGTTAACATGCCAAAAGGCAGCAAAATGGTTTTAACTTGTTGCACTTACTTTTTACTTTTATTTATGTATTTAAATGCAGATGGTTGTCCTGATAATTTTCTTTATTTCATCAGCAAATTCAAAACAAAACCTAACATGTCCAATAGGTCTTACTCTAGCTATCTCTCTTTGCCTGGCGCTTGACTGCCACGCTCCTGCTAGCTCCGGCCAGGTGAATCTGACCAGGACTGAACTTGAGTTCTCCTCGCTCTTCTGCTTTTCAAGGGTAGCCAGGCATGTACAGTTGGGCTTTTTTCTCCTGCCTCCCCTGATACCACATGAAAG
The DNA here is from genome assembly GCA_034779795.1 of Ctenopoma multispine. NCBI lineage: Eukaryota > Metazoa > Chordata > Actinopteri > Anabantiformes > Anabantidae > Ctenopoma > Ctenopoma multispine. The sequence goes on along the minus strand of JAUYWH010000020.1, from coordinate 12,573,199 downwards.
AGGTGCAATTTTGTTAGACAGGAGAGTCATTTTTCAAAAAGGAGTGGGATGTTTGTGGGAAAAGGAATGTCTGCTTCTTCTATCAGAGCAGTTCAGTTTGTGTTTTATGATGTATTGTACAGACTTTGTGGAAATTGTTTGCCTCCCCCATGAAAACACAAAATGCTTTGTTGTTCTGCTGTGTGCACAAAAAGGCCATTCTCTCTTGAACTATACATTTCCAAAATCTTTGTTTGAAGTGGAAAGTCCAAGTCTTATCTTGCTAATTTAACAATTTAACAAATGTCTTTCCCAACATGAATGGCTGTCAGAGCAGAAGGTTGCGCATGTTGAGAAGCTCTTTCAGCCAGTTAGGTTTTTGGCAAACAGGCTACGCTGACCTTTTCAACTGCCAGTAAACAGGCTCTGAAACACTGGAATCTGCTTTGGGTTTGCACCTGTTGACAACATGAAGGATTTTAACATGGGGAGTCAGATGTCTCTGAGATAGTGAGTTAATGTTGCTAGAAGTGAGATCCACTCCTTCTCAGGCTTTGTCTTCAACCCTACTTTTAACCCTGTTTTCTTTCTTCTATTCTCTCACATTCATCCTCCATAGTTTCAGACAACCCATAATCAACTAAAATATTTCACTATGAAAGGAATGAATGGGGGGGGAGGAAAGCTTGAATTGACGTGCAACTCAGGACACAGCCTTAAATTGCTCTCTTTCAAATGTAAAACAGGCTTCGTTCTGTGAGTTCATGGACGTGCAGTGAGCAGGATTTAGTCCAGGCTTTGTTCAGCATGTCCATGTTACTTTACTTTGCTTTGCTTGGCAGACGCTTTTATCCAAAGCGACTTACATGGAGCTAGTGATGAGTGTCTGGCTCAGAGACTGGGATTTGAACCTGCAACCTTCTGCATCCCAGTCTGACGCTTAACCCATTGAGCTACCAGGCCACACCTCCATCCACATGTTGAGGATGGACATTGATTCCAATCTTATCTGACTGGAACACGTGATGGTTGACGTCTTCCAAAATGACTTTGCTTTAAAAAACATCTTAACAAACTAAACATTAGCACCAAACATCTGGAATCTTCATTCTTAAACTCAACATGTCAAGGCACACATGCTGTCTTATTACTTTTAGTATTGTTGATTCTTGATATTTCAACAAACTAGTAAATGGAAAAAATTTAAAAATAAATAAAAAAAATGAATGAAGATAAAAATAACGATTAATAAATAGGTTGTGAATAGGTACATATGATTTATGGATTGTAGTCTTGCAATGCACACTATATAGTCTTTGTACTCTTGATTTTATTTTTACTCTAAACAATATATTATGAATGTAGAGTTTTACATGTTGCAGTACACAAAATGTTTTACTGTGCTATAACGTTTCCTGTTTGGTTTAGTTTATTAAGTATTTAATTATTTAGTATTTAGTGGTCTTTATTAAGAGTGTGGTCACTCACAAACACACAGTAACATCCACATTCTTGCCAGTCAGTGTTTTTCTTGTCTATCCTGCAGCTATCAACACTAAACTCACTCTTTTTCATGTGTTTATAGATACATTAAGTTAGTGGATGGGATTCCTGTATAGTGATTATTTCATATGCAGAAACTTCATCTACCATGTTTGTTTTAATAATAACAGTTGAGAGGATGTGGAGTGGAACAGCCTGTTCCTGTAAATCTGCTCAGTATTTCTCTGGTCTGTATGAACCCAGTTCAGCAACATTACTCATTTCACGTGGATTCCAAATCACTTGCCAAGAATTGATTTTTAGGAAAGACTTGAATGCACCCTCGTTTTTGGCAAGTAGTGAGTTGTTCCATGCAAGAGTGACTTCAGAGAAACATCTGCAGATTGTCTGTCTATTTTTCCTTATCCTCTAATAGCACCTAAACTTAAAGCTGGGGGGAATGACTAAAATTCTATATCACGGTATTTTTCAAACTTATGACGCTTTCACTGTATTCAACAGTATTTTTCTCCTGTATGAGTGGGTATTAATTATATTAATCTCAAGCTACCTAAACTTACCAAAGTAGTTGTAGTAGTAGTAGCTGTAGTTTCACACTGTAATGCTTAAAATAATATATTATAATATATATATAATATGTTGTAGATAATTTATATATAATATGTATTATAATAATACACTGCAATACACAATATATTACAATATATTACTTCAATGATTACTTCAATATTATTTCTTCATTCTGTTTTAACCAACTTTTTCTCTGAATTTGTGTTTTTAAGGCTACTATCAATTATTGAAACTGTCACAGTGCCAGCATCTGCTTTGTTTCTGATTTTTTTTTTCTCTCCTGCTACTGCTACTCTTTTCTAGTTAAAGCAGCCTGACAAGGCAGCAGCAGCGGCTCACACCTATTTCCAGGCCAATGCTGAACATGTAGAGATGAGCCAGAACCTGGAGCAGTACAAAGACCTGCAGGGCGTCAACGAGGAACACTTTGTGGACCGAGAAGCCCGGCCTCACCAGGTAAGCCAAAAATGGTGTATACAGATATATTTTCTTTGTTGTAACTTGTCTAACTTTTTTCTGTTGTATTGTCTTTTGCAATTTTCTTACACTTGGATTCAGCTTCCCTGGAATTCAGTCCTGTCTGTGCAGCTTCCAATATTACTTCAGCTGTTTTATTTACCTTTGCTACTGTGCATAGACATTTTAAACCTCTCTGAGGCTTATGTGTACAACACTTCAGTCCAAAGCAAATTTTCTCCCGGAACTGCAAATATTTTCAAGAATAATTGATAGATATATTTCTTTTTGGCAGCTGTTCCAGGTAACCCATCTCCCTGTTTATTCCAAGCAGATGATCATTGTAGCAGGAAACACATTAACCAGATGACTTATTGAACCTTTATGAACTGAACACAAGATTACCAACAACATATGTTAAGATAACATAAGATAAGAAAACTGACCCCCTGGAGGTGAAATTCCTGTGTCACAACAGGAGAGTAAAACTGACATCATCAGCTAAAAACAACAGAATGAACCTAGAGTTAATCTACAATATAGTACAAAAATACAGAATAGATCAATAGTGTAATACAGTAAATAACAAAGTTTGTGAGTTCAAAAGAAGAAGCAACAACGCTGAATTGACAAGTGCCTTTAAGCTTCAAAATAGGGCAGATAACCTGATGATCCAGGTCTGCTGAAAACTGTCCAGTTCCTTAGCCATGTCCGATTCTGACCTTTCTCTGCACTTCTCCACTGCTCCACGACTGTATATGCTCAGCTCCTGGTGGATTTCAGGTCTTCTGGATGATTCCTGGTGGATTTCAGGTATGTTCAGACCTGTGTTTTGCAGGACTAGTAGCTGGTAGCTAATTACAGGCTATCTGTTGACCATGAGCTGGAGGAAGACACACAACAAGAACTCAACAAATCTAACAAAACCCCACCCACAAAGAGAGGAGCTGCTGTGACCGTCAAGAATGAATAGCTTAATAATGTGGCAGATGACGTTTTACTGAACACCTGAGGTGATAGATACTAATGTCCTTTTTCTCATAATCTTCTATCTCTCCTCCACTCACAGCACTTGTTCACAGCAGCAGTGAGGTTATATGACAAGGGCGACTATGAAAGTGCCATCGTTCTGTTTGAGGAGGCACTGGTGGAGTACTACAAAGCAGATGTGGAGTGTCGGGCTCTGTGCCAAGGGCCGCAGAGGTTCGAGGGCCATAATCACCTCCGCTACCGCTACAGTCTGCATGAACTCGTATCAGGTAAGAGCCTGGACCCGTGCAAGGCTACTGAAAATGGAAAATATTGATCCCACGTTTATCAGCAAGTAATGTATGTTTGAAGTAGAATGTGTCACAATCACAGCTCAGTCTTCCTCCTTTGATAAATAAATGTTGACATGAACGTGATGTGGTTTTGGGAAATAATTTACTGGTGCTGGAGTATTTATTCCATACAATATCAAAAAATGAGCCGGCCTTACTCATTTAACCATTTCATCTGTACATTTTTTTAAAATTCTTGTTTAGGTTGTTTACACCCTCTTTGTATATCAGCAACAACACATCAGCTTAAATAGGATGTTGCAATTCTCTGCCGACTGAAAAACACGTTGTGTTTGTTGATTAACGTCATACAGCTTTTTACAGGGGTTTCAAAATACTATCATGGGCAAATTATCGTGACTCTTTCACTAACCCATCTGACTGCATCGTGTGGTCCTGAGCCCAAGCTGTGTTTTGCTGTGCTGAGCGAGACTGGAGAGGCTTAGACAAGGCCAAACAACACTCTTCATGCTTACTAGGTGATCAAATCTCCCTGGCAGTGGCTTGGCACTGCATTATAGGACAGATGAGGCATAACAGCCATGTCAGCCAAAATAAGAAAGATGGTGAAATCATGGTTACATACCATTCTCCTCTCCCTTTATTTCCTGTCACCTCTTGTCTACCTGAATTGCGAAATATAGTCAGTTAGTTACTCAAGCTTCAAATAATTTTTTGTTAATGTTACTTTTCATCAATTGCCAGCTTTTCCTGGCATGTTGAAAATATTGAGATTTATATGTCACTGCGTTGGCTTGCATTTCTTGATGATAAAATGGAACAAATAAAAAACTCACTGCAAAGTGGTGCACTAGAAAACAAGTTAGGTTTTGTTCATGCAGTGTCCAGTAGAATTAGTAGTGTAAAATAAAATAGACTCTTCCCTCCCCTTTTTTCTCTCTCTCTGTCTCTGTGTCCTACACAGAACAAAACAGTTCAGCGACAGAGGTCGCTTTAAGACAGTTAACTCTGCACTTACAGAGTGGAGCCTCAGTATTATTTCATCACCACACTTCACAGAGTAATAGAGCTGCAATGATCTTCATAAATAAGAAGCACTAATTCGATATTTTATATTCTGTTGTCATTTGATTTTGTTTAAAACTTGCTGAGTCATCAATAGCCTCTCTGTGGACTTGCATAGTCGTACTTCTTACATAGCAGGTTTTGTAAGGAGTGCTTTTGTTGACACAAGTCAGGCCTTTCTCCGTGGTTTGTGTGCAGTAGCTGTAGATTAATTGCTGACAAGTGTGTTGTCTCAAATATATGTATGGCCTGGTTGCATAAACACTGAAAATGTGGCTAATTCGTTTTGGCCGGGCTTTGTTTTGCTTATAATCAGGGGATTATTTTCCATAGCACCACTAGAGTTGAGGCTGTGATTATGATGTTTATTTGTTTTAAGATGTGTCTTTGTATTTTTGAGTGTAATATATTCTGTTCTGTTTCGTGAGAGGAATAAAAATAGAGGGCTTCGTTGAACTGCTTCCTTACGTAAACACTCCACTGACGTACAAACGTCTCTTAACAAGACTTAACAACTCTTTACTGTGCTGTGTGTTTCTGATAACACATTTCAAAGCGCTTCTCCTCTGAGACACTTAAAGAAATCGATATAGACTACAACTCTGCTGAGAGTGAGGAAAAGTAGTGCTGCAGCTGCTCAAGAGTGACCTCACTGTACATACACACTCAGAACTCTGCTGACTCTCCTCCTGGGGCTGAACATAAGGAAATGATATGTTGGACCTTGTGAAATCTCAAAAACAACATGGTTTATCACCACCTGAGCAACAAGCGAAAAGCTTTTAGGCTACAGAAGTGACATAATGGTGGCCCAGTGTGTTAGATTTGATATACAGTATATAGATACAGATATAAAGTTTTGGTATAGTTTTTTTTGTATAAAAACTGCATTTTCCACCTTATAATTTATAAATAAAAAATAAATAAATAAATAAAATAATTATATAAAATTAATATAAAATCAGTAAATAAATGATGTGAAAAACAATTTGTTGCAGATCACTTCACTCAGGTGCTACACTGTGAACATGAGTGTGTCAGAGATCTGGCCACCCGCCCAGGACGCCTGTCACCTATGGAGAACTACCTGCCTCTGCACTATGACTACCTTCAGTTTGCATACTTCCATGGTGAGTTAAAGGTAAATGGTAAATGATCTGTACTTATGTAGCACTTTTCTACCTTCTGGGTACTCAGAGCACTTTACTCTGCTCCCCATTCACCCCTTTGACACATGACTGGAGGAACCAGGGATCTAACCATTGACCCCACAGTTGGTGGACAACTACTCTACCTCCTGGGCCCACAGCCTTCCCATAGGCCCACGTCTTTTATAGGTTTTTGACCATGTGAAAATGTAATGGAGAATGTAATTCTGCAGATTTGGTTCATCACTTTTTTGTTGACGGTGTGTACCACACAGAACAAAGCTGCCTAAACGAAGAAGATGGATACGCCTATAGGTTTCACACGCACACACAAACATGCAGGCTCATACAAGAAGTCACGGTGGCCACAAGGATCTGCAAACAGGTCGAGTCAAACACTGAAACACACCCTGCAGAGGAGTGAAGAACATTGTTCTACCTTAAGTATTACTGGCATTGTCTGGTGCCAGTTTTTCTGTCTGGACAACTTTTATATGGGTGTATCCAGTCTGATTTCATGGCTCTCAGGTGTGTGTGTGTGTGTGTGTGTGTGTGTGTGTGTGTGTGTGTGTGTGTGTGTGTGTGTGTGTGTGTGTGTG
>JAUYWH010000020.1:12425681-12566320 GCA_034779795.1 Ctenopoma multispine | reverse complement strand
GTGTGTGTGTGTGTGTGTGTGTGTGTGTGTGTGTGTGTGTGTGTGTGTGTGTGTGTGTGTGTGTGTGTGTGTTGAAGAGTTCCTCAGTGAGTCGGTTATTCTGCTGTACTGAAAAGGCGGAAATTGATCCTAACTTACTGTGAATCTCTTATGAACACTAATTAAAATAAGTTCTACTACTTAATTTTTTCATGTTACATGTCTTGAAGTCACAAGATTCAATAAACCCTCTCATGTTTGGTTTGTCTGTGAACAAATACACCAGTTGTTCATCTATGGCGTTTCTGAAACAATTGATCAACACATACAGTATTGGTCCCTGCTGTGTGATATCATCCTTCTGGTACAGCTAACCAACTGCTCCAATTGCATGTCTGTTTCCACTGTTTCAACCAGAGTGCGGCTTTTTCTCCATTGCAGTAATGGTTTTGGAATGTCAGTCGTAGATATATTTCTTCATTTCACACACATACACTTGTCATCCAGTGCATCCAGGAAATAAGTCAAACATCTCTGTGGAAAACAGAAAAATCCAAGACAGGTTTGCGTATGTATTTGTTTGAATATAGCTGTTGATTACCCTAATATGTAAATCATAAACCATTCTAACTATTCTGTGTGTCTCTCTCTGCAGTGGACAGGTTAGAGGAGGCGCTGCAGTGCTCTCTGGCCTACCTTTTATTCCATGAGGGTGAGGAGTTCATGACAGACAATGTGGATTACTACAGAGAGGTGCTGGGACACAATGGCAAACCACGAGAGGTCAGGAACTGCTGTGAGGACACAGGGTGGGCAGGGATACATGGTTTAAAGTCAGACAGTGACATAATTTAAAATCAAATCAAATGTTATTTAAAATGAACTTTTCAGTACGAGCAGGTCACTCCTGTGTTTCTTGGAGAATCCCGCTACTCACTGCTTGGCAGGATTTGCTTTTCATTTATATATGTTCTTCATCCAGCTGGAAGCATTAAGTAAAGTTTGCTACATCAGTGCATTTGTAACAACATTTTTTCATTCTGGGTATGCTCATTATTATTTCCTTGCCCCATGGAGTTTACAACACTCTGAGTAATTAAAGGCTGAACATTTGTCTGGTAAAGAAAAGTCTGACTGCTCAACAGCATTTTCAGTACCGAGAAGATTCCTTCCTAAACTCTAATCAGCTGCTTTGAAAAGTCAAGCAGTGCATTGTTTAGTTTCAATTACACAACCACTAGAAAGCCTGCTACTCATTATACTGAGTGAGGCTCCGAGACTGTGTGAATGTGAGTGTGAGAGGTTGACATTGCATATGTGTGTGAGATAAAGAGAGTCGACATGTTGCAGCTCATTCTTGTATTTTTTTTAACTCATAGCTTACATTTTTCTAGCCCTCAACTCTTTCAGTCCTGTCAGTTTGTAGTACAGTTGTTGGCCCACAGATGGTCTCCCGTCTCTGCGTCCTCGCTTCCCCCAACCTTGGGGAGCTCATTTACAGAGCCCTAGATCTCAGTGCCAGACCCGATCGGCCTCCCTGCTGAAGAATCATGCCTTTCAAGAACTCTGAAGTAGGAGGAAAGGTCATATCAGAGTGCCCACATATTTCCCTGGAACAGTTTAAGGGCTGTTTGTATTAACTACTGGATCAAGTCTCATAATACTGATCATCGTAGCTTCACTCCCACTGGAAGCACCACCACCTCGCCCTTCCATACACAGACAAAAGTACAAAAACAGGACATACGTAGTCTTACACACAAAGATACTGTATAGTTGTACATTTTAAGTTCAGAAATGCAAAAGATGATGTACATGCTCATGCTCTCACCCACGGCACTCTGCCAGTGAACAGCGTCTGGTGGTCCCTACACATGAACTGCCTAACTCTGCTTACTCAGCAAGCTCATTCCCAATATTACAACAGAAAACACTTTGTGTGATTGTCTGTTCTTTGTCCGAAGCCAAAATCAGCATTCATTGTTACTGTATTATTGTAGGGCTGGAAAACACCAGACTTAACTTTGATTCATGTATTTACTCCAGACAGGAAGCTGTAGTAAAATAGTCCCTCTGGGAGGACAAGAAGTGAGCGCCCATCACACTCCATTAGTCCTGGCACTGAGGCGAGGAGAGCCGAGTGAAAGAAAAATTCACTCTCATTCTCTTTTATTCAGGCAGTGAATGAGTCAGTTTAGAGTTGCGGCACTGAGCTGTGATATAAATATAAAAACCTTTAACGCTTTCATCTGAACCGTGAATGTGAACTTGAGAACAATGCAGCAGTGAGTTACTCATCAGTACCCTTAAAGTCTGTATTACTCCAAACTCCATAAAGAAAAGATCTCCGTCATAGTTAACCATCACAACCTTATCTTATTATAATAATGACATCTGCCTGAAACAGGGATTAAATTGTTAACTATAAACCACTGGTGTGTGTGTGTGTGTGTGTGTGTGTGTGTGTGTGTGTGTGTGTGTGTGTGTGTGTGTGTGTGTGTTCACAGAAAGCTGCATGGTACCTAAAGAGGCATAAACAGGAACTGGAGCTTCTTCTGTTGGGCAGCAAAATCATGGGTGTGGAATTTACCGAAGGGGTGAGTTAATAATACATTATTCCAATGTTACTGTTTATTTTTAACTTAAATCAGACCAGACTGTAAGTACTAATTGAGACACCAGGGCCCTTTAATCCTCAGTTTTATCCAGAAACTGGGTGATTTAACAGGCAGTTATGGTTAAGCCACATGCCCACATGTCACTGATGCAGAGCAGACCTCCTGCTGGGTGTGTAACAGCATTAATGTGCCACTGCTGTGGGCCGTCTCCAAACAGGGTAACAGGTGTCAGGCACAACTATCAAACTGGACTTTCCTCTCATTCAACACTGACACCTACTGGTCATATTAAGACATGTCACATTTCTCTGTACACAGCATTAAATTAAATGACAAAAAATCTGAGATAATATTTAATTAATTCATGTTATCATAACAGAAACTTTGAAAGTCTAAAATGTTTATATTCCACATTTCCATTTCTTTTTCTTGTAGAATTACTGGAGCAGCACAGGTGGAAGAGATGATTCAAAGAGGTAAAATATCTGCAGCTGTAAAAAATATGAAAAATGTAGCATTAAGTTCACTCTGCAATAACAGTGAAGAACTCAAAGACAACAGTCACCCTACTCTGCAGTTCCTCTAAACTCTACAGATATTATTATTGCTTTAGTTTTATGGCCAGCAACTGTACTGTTTTAGTTCATTCACAAAACTCTCACAGTGCAGCATGCAGCAGTTTTCAGCGAAATAGCCAAAACCAGCTGTGAGGCAGTTTTCTCAAGTACTGAAAGGATTTAAATGAATGTTAATGTTTGTTCATAACTGCTGGATACATAAGCTTTTGCTAACAAGCTCAAGATACAGTAATGTCAGTGTTGTGTTCACAGCGTGTTCTCACTGTCTCTTAGTGGTCAAAAATAAATTAATTCAATTTTTAAATTCTACGTTTGATGCTAAAATGTATTTTCTGTTCGCTGCTGTCTCAGGATTCCCTCTGGTACGGATGGCTGGATAGAGTATGTTCCTATCTCAGAGAAGAAAAATGTTGCTATAACTCCTCCACAACAACTCAAAGAAGGTATGTCTTCACCATGAGGTAGCTACCAGATACGAGGGGGGAGTGGGAGTCAACACACTAAGATAAAGTATTTAGTGTTCGGTGACCACCTTGGTTCAGATAACATTTTTATTTTTTTGAAATACTATTGTGTTGTTATCTGTGTAGGTGGCTCTTTGGTGTATGACAGTGTGCAGCTGGTGCAGAACTCTGTAGCCTTGAATGGATCCCAGCGGGTGCTGCTGGACCATGTTATATCTGAGGAGCAGTGTGCAGAGCTCAGAAACCTGGCACATGTAAGGACAGTACATAATGACTCACCGTGTAGATTTACCTTTGATTTTACATTTTAATACCTCTTCCCATATCCTGTGCTAATAGTAAAGACTAGTGTGTAAACATGCATATTAAATTCTTGCTGTTTCATTGTTTTCCAGGCTGTCACCATGGCAGGAGATGGTTACAGAGGGAGGATGTCTCCACACACTCCCAATGAAAAGTTTGAAGGTGCCACTGTGCTCAAAACCCTGCAGGTACACTACCGTTATTTTTTTAATTCATTCTTTTTTGGGGGTTAATCTGAGAGAGTATTCTCTAAAACATGCCACCTGTAAAGCATTCGGTCTCACTTTTTTCTCTTCCCTGCAGTATGGCTATGAGGGCAGGGTGCCCATGAAGAGCGCTCGTCTCTTCTATGACACTAGTGAGCGAGCAAGAAGAATTGTCGAGTCATACTTTCAGCTCAACTCCACGCTGCACTTCTCCTACACACACCTGGTGTGCCGAACAGCCATAACAGGTCACTCAAACATGCATCAAAAGTAGATGACAGTATATGCATATTATAAATTGTCAAATGATATAATGACTTTTACTGGTTCACATACGGTATATAGAAATGCGGTTGGTTGCATGTTCACAGGTCAGCAAGACCACAGGAATGACCTGAGCCATCCCATCCACGCTGACAACTGTCTGCTGGACCCTGAAGCCAATGAGTGCTGGAAGGAACCACCAGCATACACATACAGAGACTACAGGTATGAGACTTACTGTATTTTGTAGACACACAAATGAAATAAAGATGTGTCTCAACATTCCTGCATAGCTGATATGCACTTTGTTCCATTTTTCTTTCAGTGCACTGTTATATCTAAATGGAGATTTTGAAGGAGGAGAGTTTATATTCACAGAAATGGATGCCAAAACAGTCACAGTAAGCTGGTTCTTCTAAGAAATTAGATTTACATAACAATAAAACATTTGAAATGACGCTGCTTACTTTATAGCAGGTGTTTGAACTATAAATTCGATTTCTAACAGGATAAACCTTTTATCTTGAGAAGTTTAATTATGAAGATAAATTCCAATATCGTTGTAAAGTGTTGATCTTACTGAAGCAATTCAATCATTTGAACTCCTGCCTTTTCATCCTCTCTAGGCGTCAGTGAAGCCCAGATGTGGCAGAATGGTGGGTTTCTCATCAGGAGGGGAGAATCCTCACGGTGTAAAGGCCGTCACCAACGGGCAAAGGTGTGCTGTGGCTCTGTGGTTCACCCTGGACCAGCTCTTCAGAGAAATGGTAAACATATTCTGTAGTTAAAGTACTTTGATAGCCATTTTGGCTATTGAACATTCAAGCATGTGTAATTGAAAACACAGATTCTTAGTTATTTGTGACGTAAAGGGGGTTTCTTCTATTCAGACATGACTTGACATGACCAGGACATTGTTAACTTAACAGTGTAGTTTGGTTTCGACTCTGTGTATCAGACCGGACAGCTTTAAATAACTAAGTTTGTCTTTGTAATTCATAAACCTGATTAAGGATATTTCCATCCTACATAAATAAGAGGAAATAGATTCACTGTGTTACCAAATTAAAATGTGGGCTCAGTCGTGAAAACTGATGGGGAAAAGAATGGGGCAGCTTAAATTGTTATTCAATACTGCAATGACTAATTGTAATAATTTAATTAGTGTTCTAATATGAGTATTACTTAATTTACTTTTGAAAATGAAACCCACTGTTGCTGTTTTTCCTGTTTATCATGTTATTTTGCCGGTCTCAACTCTTCTTCTTCCTTCTCTTCTCCAGGAGAGACTACAGGCAGATGAAGTGATCCATACGTTAGACACACAGTCTGTGTGGGGTCAGGGCTTCAATATCAACCCTAAAGATGAACTGTAGATACAGAAAAAGTGTCTTCACCATGGCCTTCATTGAAATCCTTCTATCCTGAATTTGCTATTTATTGAATGACCTGGATAAAAACATTTCTATTTTTGTACTGTTTGAAGTGCAACATTAATAATATTTGTGTGTGTCATATGTTTGTCATGTTTCTTTACACACCGGTACTTGAGTTTATTTTGGTCTTTTTTCTCTCTTTCTGGTAGTTAAGAATAAAAACTGTTCAGTTCACTTTGTTTTGTAGCTTTGGTGAGTTAGTAACTTAGACTGATTCATGTAGAACTGCTCATACCTGTAATCTCACTGAACTGTGAAGAAGCCAATGAGAAGAACGGCAGTTGATATTTTCTTGCTTTGGGCTCTTGTTTTGGACAATGAATTAGAAATTGTACTGTTATATATGCTAATAACACTATTACAGATACCATTATGTTATTCCATAATGTTATTTTTATTTTCATGCCAGTAATAATTATATTCAGAGTAGATAGATTTTTTTAACTTGGGCATCTAAGTCTCAAATATCACTCGTGTAAAATAATGTAAGAGATGTGTTCTAATATGTTGAATATTTAATGACCATGCACTCTGTTTTTCTCTGTGTCAAGTCTGAAACTGAAAATGCCTTCTGTCACTATTTTGTCCACTTTCCCTTAAGTGATAAATCATTTCCCTTCCTTTCTGGGCACACAGAGAATACTGGTTTACATGTTCACTTATGTTTTACTTTTATTTATGTGTTTTTAATAATAGACAGCTGCTTTTGTAACTGTCTGCATCTAATATAAGAAACTTTTTCTCATAAAAAATGTCAATCGTTCCTGTTTCAAGGAATACATATTTTTAAAATATTTTATTTCTTTATATTGTGTTGATTATACAGATGATAGGCCAAGTCGTGCACTGTAAAACCAATGTAAACATAAGAGGTTTTTTTTTTTTTTTACACACATTCAAGCTGCTAACCAGAAACTTAATCCTGTCGTTTCATGAGGTTGGCCACTTTTGCTTCCCTGATGTTTCAGTATGGAATGCTGTAGCACACAAAAATTTATCTGTACATGCCTCTAAATTAAAAATGTAATATTTCATATTTATATTTAATGGTGTTTATTTGATTTTTTGAAGTCATATTATTTTAATTCTCCCTGATAAAAGGTGTATAGTAAGAAATGGTTCAGCTCTACAGTTTCTGTAGAGCTCTTTAAAGTAAAGTGCATTTGCCACAACACAGAACATGCATAAATGCATTTAAAAATGATTTACTCAATACATTTTATCACACCTTCAGATAATTTGGATGAACTATTTACTCAGTTATGTTTACACTGAGCAGAGGTCACTGTGTTCTAAGAAATGTGCTTTAATAAAGAATAAAAATGTGAATAGATAAAACCCTGCAGTGACGACTGAAGACATGATGGATCATTATGTTCTATGAATGATCCACAACACATTGTGTGTCGTCCACTGCTTGGTTAGATTAGGATGTAGGATGAGATCTAGATTTGTATAACTGACATGTGAGGTGATTTGGTTGGTTAGAAGCGGTAGGCCAGCTGTTCAGTGATTCTGAATGGCTTGGTTTCATTGACAGTGCATAGCAGATCCCGCATACGTCGTGCACGCCGCTCCTCCAGCACCAACCTGCGGGAGCACTCTCGAGCCGCCTGTTGTTCTGCGCGCTTCTCTGCCCTCTTCCTCTTAAGCCATCTGAAGACAGAGAATATCAGGACAGGTTTGGTACTCTAATGTAAGAAAGAAGAAGAAAAACTTTTACAGACTTGTAATTATAATATACTATAATACTGTAATAATTGTAATAAAATGCCCTGTGATGTAAAAATGTATTGAAATGTTAAGGTAGTAAAGTAGGGTTTAAATATTACAACATTCTACGTAATTCACCATCATTTTTGAATTAGCGTTTTAAATGAACTCACAGTTTAAAGGCATGTTCGCACTCCTCACGGCTGCGTAAGAGGTAAGTACTGTCCTCCTCGAGCTTTTTCAGCTCCACCAGCTGTCTCTCTTTCTGCTGCTGTTCCTGCTTCCTATGAAGCCACAGCTTAAAGGCCTCCTCTGGGTCACTGTGTGAAGTACCTTTCTGTGTGAAGAAATGATTGCAGTAATTAAGTGGAAATGACAGGAAACATTCTTTATGCGGTTTCATTCCTAGCGCTGTGACTATGTTTTTCTTGAATTTTCTGTGAAAAATTCTTCAGACATGCACTAGGTCTGTGTAGGATTATCCAGGACCCACTGATTATACTACAAAACATGGGTAGAACCTCTAATAAAACAATAAAAAGTTACAAATGTAAAAAAAGTACATTTCAAAAACTGTTCAGACAATGGAGATGGAACAGACTGAATAAACGATGATGTGTAAATCAGCTAATGACTGGCAAAAAATGAATAGGATGGATGAATTGTCAATTCAAATAACTTAATAATAATCAATATTCAATGAAAATAATTACAAACATCTAATTAAACAAAAACGTAATCAGAAGCAATACAGTCACTTTTTGTGTAGCTTACATGAAGTCCTATCCACATAGAGTTCATGTTCCTACCTCTGAAACTTGTAACTGTATTAGTGTTTTAGTAGGTCAGTGCGCCCCCTCGTGGTCGTACCTTAGAATTGATCCTCTCCATTTCCTGAGCTCTTTGAATCCTTCTCTCCTCCTGAAGCTGCTCTCGCTTCTTCAGCAGCCATGCTTTGAACGCCAGCTCATTCTCCTGCCTCTTCTGCTCCTCTTCCTCAAGTTTCTTTTGCTCTGCCTTACACAGACACACAAAAATGATTGAGAAGTCTATTTAAATAACTAGCAATCTGCCTCAGTGTGGTAAAAATTCATTTATATAATTGATAGAGTAGTTGAACTTTTTATTAACCCCTTCATAAACCAACTATATAACTTCCTTCTTACCTCTCTCGCCAGCCTATCCTTCCTCTCCTGGATCCTCTGCAGCAGCTCTTTCTGCTGAGGAGAGAGGCTGTATGTGCTTTGACAGAGTGTCCCTATGGCCGACTGGACCCGCCGCTTGCTGCCTCTTGTCTCCCTACCTCTCTGGCTGTGGCCGGCTGAGATGGGCCTGCTCCTGGGATGCGCTGGAGGTTTGGGGACCCAGATGTGATCAACACCTTGCTGGAAGGAGGAAGAACCAGCACGAGGAGAGGAGGAGGAACTGTGGATCTTACTAGTGCTCACAGTCGCCTCGGGAGCATGTGGGGATGAGTGTGAGTAGTCACTGTAATTATTTGCTAAAGGAGGGAGAAGACCTTGACTCTCCACCTCTTTCAGGCTGACAAGATCAAACTTTCCATCCTTTTCTACAAGGACTTTGCCCTCTTTTATTTCCTGCCCTCCCTCACTGCTCTCCACAGACCTGCCAGGACTATTTTCTTCCCCCGGGGAAAGTTTTAGCTCTGACAGCTTTCCTGACACTTCAGTCTCTGTCTCTGCATCATTGGCTCTCTCCTTGCTGTTCTTTCTTCCTTCTACTTCACCACTGTTGCCACTTTTATCAAACTGCAGTGGAGGCACCACTAGGTCGATCAATGTCTCTTTAAAATGCAACCGCCTGCGTCTCATCATATCCGGAGCTTCCTGGTCCTGCAGCTCCCGATTAGCCTGCTGGATCTTCTCCAGAATATACTTCTTCTCCTCATCTGTCTGGTCATCCATCCCGGGAGGAGGAGGAACTACCGGTGATAATTTATTTGAGCTGTCTCTGTCTGAATCATACTCCATAGGCTCCATAGGCTCCATGGGCTCCATAGGTGAGGGCCATCTCTCTTCATCTTCTTCCAGCTCTTCTGTTTTGTCTTTCTTTTCCTCTTTGTAGCGTTTCTCTTTCTGTTTCATTTTCTGCTGTTTCTCATCCTCCTCAAATTCATTCTCCATTTCTGCCTCTATGTCATCATAGTCAGGACCCTGTGGAATGGAAAATGTAGAGGCATGTTACAGTCATTAGGGTTGAATGCAAATGACAGAGCAGCATCGATACCTAACAGGTAATAGTCATGATTGTGTGTAACAGACGTGTCAGTGTGATCATCAATATTGCATGCAGCAGTGGCACAGTGAAAGTATGTCACTGTATGACAACAGAGTAGGTTTCACATGCAAAATAGTGAGCTGTGCCAGCTGGAGTAACTCAACACTACCCACTCTCACACTTTCCCAGACCAGGGTCAGGGGCCCGTTCAGCCCCCGGTCTGCAGTAAGTAGAGCAGCACTCCAAACTTGGTTTCACGTGATAAAACAAAGCCACAGTTTGATTTTAAAAGAAAGGAGAAGTAGAAAGAGGACATGGAATCAGTCTGTCTGCCGTCTATAAACTGCCCAAAATACCTGCTCATCACTTGTGCCTTCCTCACTGATCAGCCAGTCCAGATCCTTCTCAAAGTCATCCTCATAGTCCTCCTGGGACCTTGTGAGAACCACCTCACTCATATTCTACCACTGAGAGAAAATCAAACACAAAATGTGGGGCAGCTAGCAGTTGAGTATAAAGGAACATTGGTAATTAGAGAGATACTGTGCATAAACATCAACTGGACAGATAACCTAGAAATATGATTCATGATGCATATTTATTTTTAGAATGACTCGCTTTATGTGCCATTTATATCTTCTGGGTGAATTTATGAGTTATACTCGTACCACCATAACTCCTCCACATCAGTACCAGCCAGGTCACCGTTACATCACAGTAGGCTTTATACAGTACATATAGATTAGGCAGGTCTGTAATTGTGTTGCTTGCGCGAATGATCGTCACCTACTGTAAAGAAACCAGCACTACGGAGTTAGCATTACACTATTACTCTGGTTACTACAAATACGTCCTATCTACTAACTTTTAGGTTATGTTTCCTATAGTTTATCTGTATTTCTGTTGTTATCCACAACCACACTCGTTGGCTACAAGACAGGCTGTAACACAAAAAAGACTGTGCAATCCTATTTATCTTTATATTTCGGCGGTTCATAAAAATAAACAGGACATAAATAGAAAAATAAGGTTTACTGTGTAGTTCGCGCTAATGAGAATCATGTTCATTTTTTGTTTTAGCTACAGAGAATAAATATTAGCAAAACAATTTGTGGCAAAGTGGTTAGCTAGTAGCAAACTCACCACCGGCAGGTTGTTGAGAAGTATTTCTGTTTAGTAAAGCTGTAAAAAAAACAAAAAACATCCGTTTTGTGACGGATATCTAACTGGCCCACATACTGTCTGTCGGTCTGCAGAGCAACACCTGTGCACATAATCTGCTTCCAGCCGGTCAACAGACCTAAAAGGTTTAACAGACCTGTCGTCATGGAGACCTACAACACGCTTTACTACTCGAGCATGCGTAGTCAGGTCGCAGGTTACTAACCCTAAAAAATCTCCATGTACACACTGAGCAAAGAAAAACAATTAAGTGATACCCAAAAATCCTTCATAAAATATAGTGTAATGTTGTAGGAAATTTAAAAAGGTTACTACACAAAAGCATCACTGTCTCTGTGTATTAAATCCCTTACGAAAAAGAAATTTAAGTATGCTATTAGTATACTTTTTTTAAACTAAAAGAAAGTATACTGTCACTTTACATCTCATGTATTTATCACAGATATACCAGGTATACTAAATCAAATTTAAGTTAAGTCTAAGTATATTTGGCATGTAAAGTAAGTGACATATACTGATCAGTATACAGAAATACTCAGTACCTCAGTAGTATTTACTGTGAGTTAAGTTACGTAGTTCTTTGCAACCGAAGGACTGTGGTGGTTGTCACAGTTATACAGCAGTCCAGTGACGATCATGTTATTTAAAAGAAATAAGGTCACATTCGACCTCTACATGTAAACACACTTTTAGTTCAAAACTAGGCATACAAGTATACTGCAAGTGAACTAACAGTATACCTTTAAGTTCAGTATTTGTATATAGAAGTATATTTAAAATAGAAAGTATACCATTAGTATATCTTCAGTAAAGTGGGCCAATTCAGTCCCAAGATGTATTGGAAAAGTATACATAAGTATGTTACATGTACAATGTACAATACTATTAGTATACATACTACATAATGTTTTAAGAAGTATAGTTGAACATTGCTTGAGTATAATATAAGTCCCCTCCCCGTTCACAGCATGTGGTCACGTGGAGAATAATGGTATAAACCAGTCGTTTCCATGGTTTGATAATATTTATGCAATATACATTTGTTTTAATGCTATGGTTATATTACGAGCTTTGAGTAATTAAAACCTAAACAATATTCTGTTTAGATCATTTTAGTTCGGAACATTTATATTACAAATGTAGAAGATTGGGGGGGAACAAAACTAAAACTAATTTCAACCAAACGCACAAGACGGAGCACACGAGGAGCATTTGAACGCCACATGTGTTTCAGGCGCACTGCACTCTTGGTCTTGTAGTTTTCTTTACGTTTCCAAAACTCTGGAGAAGTGTGACGAATAACTTCATTTCCCATGATGCCTCTGTCGACACCGAGGTACTACACGCCCCCTGACTTGAAGCACGACTAATAGCACGTAGGCTCAACTTCTGATAATGTTTTGAGGAGTTAAAAGGTGGGCAGTAAGTGTCAGCGACTTTTACTCACAGAGGAAAGACCAGGTGTTTCTCCAACAAATGGCCACCATTGTCATTTGCTCACTACACAAAACGGCTCAGACTACGGCGAGACGATGCTGGTCGTCACATTTAAAGGGCATTGCTAGTCCCGGAGAGTTGCATTTGCCATTATCCTCCACTCACAGCTCGTCTGTGTTTCCGGCAACGAGATGGTTTTCCAGGGGCACTGGTGTAAGGTTTATGTCCCATGGTACCGCAGGCAGGTCTGCAGCAGGGCGAACCAGAAGGGGAGCCCTGGCGCTCAGTGGAGCCGCAGCAGTAACAGCGGCTGTAGCGGGGTTTTTGGCCAACGCTAACCACTTCCAGCGTGCAGAGATGGCAACGAGTGTTTCCCGAGCCCCCGAGGAGAAGGAAGAAGAGGGGGACATTCTGGAGAGATGCCGGGGGTTCATGTCTCCTCCAGTGACCGACATCGGCGTGCTGCAAGAGAGGAAAAAGGACATGCGTACGAGGATGGAGATGCTGATCATGGAGACGCAGGCCGAGTTCTGCAAAGCCCTGGAGCAGGTGGACGGTGGGAAATTCAAGGTGGACCGGTGGGAGAGGAAGGAAGGTGAGGGCGTGATGACAAACCGAATCTGAACCAAATTAACCAAATCTTTATCATACGAGTCTAATTGAATTTATTCCGTTTGTTTCAGGTGGTGGAGGAATCAGCTGTGTGATGCAGGATGGAAAGGTGTTTGAGAAGGCGGGGGTCAACGTGTCAGTGGTGTTTGGAAACCTGACAGAGGAGGCTGCAAGGCAGATGAGAAGCAGAGGGAAAGTCCTCAAAGGGAAAGATGGTAAGTTCTGTTTGAAGTATGGTAACCTCCATTCATAACCTGTTATGGCCTAAGAAGTAAATTTACATTTATTAGTTTTGAAAGAAGCTTTAGTTGAGCGCACTGGCACTGTCTGAACGTTGCTATAATGTTCTGGGTTTCCTCGTAGGTAAGCTGCCTTTTTGTGCCATGGGTGTGAGCTCCGTTATCCACCCCAAGAATCCCCACATACCCACAGTTCACTTCAACTACAGATACTTTGAGGTTGAAGAGGAAGATGGTGAGTGTGTGACTGTCAGTACTTTACGTCAGTAGTTGTGGCTTGGTGTCATTGACACTATTGAGTAAGTGAGTGAATGATAACCCTTGTTTCCTTCTTCCTTGTGTGTGTGTGTGTGTGTAATCCAGGCACTAAGCAATGGTGGTTTGGTGGAGGCACAGACCTGACTCCAGTTTATATTAATAAAGAAGATGCATTTCACTTTCACAACACCCTGAAGGAGGCTTGTGACAAGCACCACTTGCAGTACTATCCCGACTTTAAGAAATGGTAAAGTATGACTTAAGATTACTGTGTGTGATATGTATGTGTGTACTTCATCACGTAATCATTTGTATTCCTGATTCCTGTCCATTTGTGTGCCTGGATAACAACGGGTGTATCCCCACTGTAAGATAATGATAAGAGGATGTCTCTACCTAACATCTGCATTTGCAGAAAAACCGTTGGGCCGTGACTTCAGTGAGTAAATGACCACAGAGGATGTGAAAAGGCTGGGTGTGGTTTATTTCATGTCTGGAATACGTTAATATTGTCAGCTTAATTTAAACTCAAATTTAAGGAAAAATTTCTGCTTTGACAGTTTGGGAAATATTTACTTTGTTGCCAAGAGTTAGATGAGAACATTGACAGGTACTGTTATATATCTGTGATGTATTGGCAAAATGAATTCTGCAGCCAGTAAAGCAGTTAGCTTGGGCTGAGGTTTAGGTTGGGTTTTTTTTGTTAGTTTTTACCTTCAGACCCCAGATTCCGGGTCATTGTGCACACCTGAATGTCATGTTCAGTGGACATGAGTAGTATTGAGTAATGAGTGTATTTCCAAAAATGTCATACTGTTCCTTAAACTTGTGGCCTAAAGCAGTTTGAATACCACTATTTCACTATCAATTCATCTACCTACTTTTGTAATAAACTTTTAACAATTGTCTGCAAATAATATATTTATAATTTATTTTAATAGCCCGAACAATTCTACATTTAAAAAGACAAAGGAGCCATTAGTTGATTTATGTTGGTCTTGTTGCACAATGCTATAATTAAAGACAAATGTCAGTGCTAGAGTGCAGCTACTTTGACATTTAATAAATATGAATAAAACAATCTAATGCATACATTGAAAATATATTTTTATGGCATCCCCTCAAACTATATTGGTAGAGAATGAGGAATTAGAAAGGTAATGCACTGAACCTCATGTATTGCAGGCGTGCAAGGAAAATTAATTTTATGTTTCAATTCTTCTGTGTTTTAGGTGTGACAGATACTTCTACATACGCCACAGAGGAGAGACTCGGGGTATAGGAGGGATCTTCTTTGATGACCTGGACTCCCCAAGTCAAGAACAGGTGTTCAACTTTGTCAAGAGCTGCGCCCGCACTGTGGTTCCCTGTTACCTGCCCATTGTCTACAAACATCTCAATGACTCCTTTACCGATGAGGAGAAGGTCTGGCAGCAGATACGACGAGGCAGGTGAGTAAAACACAGAAAAAGACTAGTTACTGAATTATTAGAATTTACACTGGAGATTTTGTATTTCATGGCCATGGTTTTAGTGGATTTCGGTCACTCATCGCTCTATTTAATCTTTTTTTTTTATGAATTAAACTAAAATTGTTAATGCGCTGTACTTAATAAATCTCACATTCACCATAACATCCATCATATGTTAAGAGTAAATTTGTCTTCAGGTTTATCTGTAAATACAATACGGCCTGTACTCCATACATTGCTTAATCAACAAGATCAAGTATGAACTTTAACATAGGTGATTAATAACAGATAACATTTATTTTCCTGTATCTTGTAAAATAGAAATAATAAAAAAAGACTAAAATAAGTCAGTGTATTAAAAATATTTGGTGTAATTCCATGCACAGCCTGTGCGTTGCAGTAGATCCTGGCAGAGCTCACTGCCTCAGCATCAACAGTCATGAGTCATTTAGTGAGCAACTTACATCACAGACAGTGAGCTAAAGAACTAGTTTATGAATTAAAAGAAGCTAAAGAGTGAGCCTGAAACTCACAAGTCAGTGAAGTCAACAATTGGCTGGGTGAGATAAAGTGGGAGGCAGAAGGAAAAGAAGAGGCTGAACTAAAGTGAATGGAGTAAATTAGATCAATGCACTAAAGTTAACTTTTACAATTATGGAAAACTTATGTTATATATTTTTTTGTTGATTCTTTGGAGACGGGAAGACAAGGAACACAAAGGATAATGTGAACATGTTACAAAGAGTGATGCACAGCAGCCAAAACATTTAGCACATAAATACGCAAACTAACAACCACAATTATTGTCCAAAAATAACTTTTACCCTTATGAAGATGTGGCAAATGTTTATTGTGCTGGATTACCTAAGCATCTCAAGGAAGTTTAAAATAAAGTGTGAGTTCATACTGTACATAATACAGTACACACTCTGAACAATTAATATTTTTAAAATGAACAAAACAATTTCTTAATTTCAAGAACTGCAGTTTTTTAAAATTAGCCTTTTTAAAATGCAAATTTTTTGCTATATTTATCAAGACCTGATCAAAAATAACTTGTAATACATTTGTAGATATGTGGAGTTCAACCTGGTATATGACAGGGGAGTGAAGTTTGGCCTGGCTACGCCTGGCTCTAGAATCGAGAGCATCCTCATGTCCCTCCCCCTCACTTCCAGGTAAGCAACACCAGTCGCCCTGTTCTTATATGACAGTAACGAGCTACCTGTGTTTCCTGGTAATGAAACTTACCCTACATTCCCAGGTGGGAGTACATGCATGAGCCTGCCAAAGATACTCAGGAGGGTGAGATGATGGAGGTGTTAAGGAACCCTAAGGAGTGGGTGTGACCGCAGAGTTTTTTAATCTGTGCCAATTTTTTCTCTCTTTCCTTTCTTTTCTTTCCTGTTTTGTCAAATCAGCCTCGGTAACACTTAATCACGTAGGATTGTAATAATGTTGTGATGAGGCAGCTTCATAACCGCTTTGTCCTCAGGGCCTGGCACAGTAACACACGACCAAATAATCTAACTTAACAGGTAGCTACTTTTAGATCATCTCACACTGATGATGTGCTGCTTTTAAGAAGTGTTTGTGTCAAACAGCTGTGTTTTTTTTATGCTTTGGCTAAATGTGGTTTGCTCTACTTGAAGCTGTCTCCTCCCCTTTACTCTTCTTTAATATTGCACTGAATGGAAAAACAGGGACAAACTGAGCCACATTTTGTGTTTGTGTGTGGCAATACTTGTATCAAAACATAATAAATCTTACTTTGATGTTAAAGTGCATCTGCTCACAACAGGTTATTTTTGACTGAGCTGAATAATAAGAATGAACTGTTCCCTGTTGAACTCCATTTACATTGTGGTTGATTGTTCATTTGTGGTTAATGAGTCACTCCCTGGTTTGTTTGAACAGCAGTAAAAAATACTGGATTTTGGATCATGTTTCACAGAGAAGATAAATGTGAGTAACCAGTGAGGTTGCTAGTTCAGGACAGAAGAATGGCTGAAAAACAACTTTTTTTAATGGAAATATCCTTTAAAATAATGTATTAGCTAACAATTTATTTAAATACCTGTAACCCTATTATTTTCCATAAAACATGTTATCTGTTGAAAGCTAAATCTAGAACTTCAGTATAAACATGGAAAACTTTCTCCAGCTGGTAGGGATACTGCATTATTTCTCGCTGAATTAAACAAAGACCACATTTTCAATTTTTTATTACAAATTAATTCAAGCTTTTGCACATATCAGGGATGTATTACAACCTCCCTTGCTTTTAATGTTAAATAACATTTTGTTTGTTAAAGAATTGTAAAAACAGGCCTCTGTAAGTAACAGTACGACTGACCGGACCAAAATCCCTAAAACTACCAGCACAATTCAAATTCAAGGTCAAAGCAAGTGCTGAGGTTCACAGGTCAACAAACATTAGTATAATAATCAGTGCTCATAGTCTGAGTTGTGGGCATTAATTGTGTTACATTTATCAGTATCAGTGAACATTACAGATATTTTTGGTTTTAGAGTATATGCAGCAACATTGCATAAACAGTATGCGCACTTTTTCCTCAGAGGATTACTGTAACATAGTTAGTGCTGGGAATCACGTTGAAGATATCAAACCAGACTGTCCCAGTTTTCATTAAACCGCTCATTCTGAGCTTAAACACAAAGTGCCTTCATTATTCACAACCTGGTGTATGATAGTTACATTAGTATCAATGCATCCACTGCATTCCTGTGGAGTGAAAACTTATTTTCACACAAACACGCTTTACATATTTATGTACAGGTACATTACACATGCTAAACCTGGACTCTGTCATTAGCAACATTAAACGCGGGGTCGCTTCCCAAACCAGTTTATATTGCTTGCTTTCCCTCTTTGCTGCACGAGTCACTCCACAACTTACATTTACTGTTACTGCAAACCTGCCCGGTAAATCCTCAGTGTACTTTTAGTGAAAGTAGCACAGCATAAGATTGTATCCATATCTAACAGTTACATTTATTCCAAAGGAAAGAATTTCACAGTTACAGCAGGCTCTAAGCCTGATGAGCTCTGACAATCGACAAACAGAGCAGATCCAGACCCAACCTCAGGTGTTCAGACCAAGCTGCATGCCAAACTACATAAGCACATACACAATCACTACATTTCTTTAAATAGATGGCCTTGGCTTAAATTTAAACTTAAATATTCCTACGTGTATATTTAAGTTGGACCGATGCATTCATTTGGCAACTCGACTATTTAAACCTGTATTCAAATTGCTCACAATGCTGAGCGTCCTGAAAATTAACCTCAGCTCTGTAACTCTCCACAGTTTGAGCTATTTCCTTTAATTATCTGACCTAAACATTTAACCCCCAATTTAACAAGCTCAGACAAGTCAGACATACAGTACCTGCACGAAACCACAAGTGAGTAGTGGCTGGTGAAGTATTTTAGTATTTTCTTAAGACCAAGATATTTCTTGTCATGAATCACTGAAACAAACCAGAGCTAACAAGTAAGTACCAGACTTAGATTAGTCAGGTGGTAATGATGCTCTGTATCTGGTGAATGTGTCACTATAGAATTGTTTTCTACTGTAACAGTGTCAAGTTTAAGAATATTCAAAATAGGTATAAAGCATATGGTACTGGCAACATAAATCTTAAGAACTGGCACTAACCTTCAATAAAGCACTGGTCCAACTTATGCACTGGTATGCACTTATTTTTTCTTCACTGTGGCAAACAAACCTTTTTTTTTCTACCACATGCAACATTTGTTGTACCTGCTGAGTTAAATGTTTGCTACAGTGTGACAGCATAGATGCAACTTGAGACTTGAAACAGCAGATGTGTTGTTTGGTTTTGGTATTGCAATATTACTTCCCTCCTGGCACCAGTTCACAGATGAAAAGTTAGTGCAAGTTTCAACAGCAGTAGCTCCAGTAAAGATTGCATCAGTCCATTAATCAGGCAGTGAACAGTGTTTCTGTTGAATGGGGAAGGCTGGTGATACCACAACAGTGGCCCTGCTAGGTGATAAGACAGTCTTAGTGTAGGTTAGGGCTTTTTTTCTAATGGTAGTGAAAGACTGGTTTACTTTCCATTACCATCATTGATAATAGTAGTGCTGGTGCTGACTATATCCTCATACTTTGGAGGTGGCTCTGTCTCTATCTGAACATCGGCATGGCCCACAGCCTCCTCATAAGATGGTGGTGGATCTCCAGCACCTCCTCTCCCTGATGTGGGATCTGAGCCTGGATAAGCTGGGCTGCTATGGGCGCTGTGTTCTGATTGGTCACCATGGTGGTAATCCCTCCCCCAATGGTCCATAGAGACCACTGACAGGACATGGTCTTGATGCGAGTGTCCCATGCTTGGGTTTCGCTGTGAGCGCTTGCGGGACTGGCAGCGCCACACCGCGATGGCGACAGCGGCGATGATGAGTAAAACCAGCAGCAAAGGTATGATCAAATAGAGAAAGTGGACTTCGCCAGCTACCGTCTCCAGGCCTCCAGATGGACTGCTCTCCCTCACATACTCATCCCAAAACCGTCTCTGCAGTCAATCAGAAGAAACTTCTTAAAATTACTAAGAGTTCTATTTTTTTTCCAAGACATTTTTTTTATTCATTTATGTGAGCTACAGTATGAACACAGTAGCAAACAAAACTGAAAGAGTGCAGTGCAGTGTCCGCTGTGTAAATACTTTTTTTTTGGATTACTGGAACACAATGGGAGTAGACAACAATACCCAAACTAAAAGAGATCACATGATTGTGCACGTCCCTCTGCGTGACTTTGCTCTCTGGCTTCTCACAATAGTTTTACAATAGAGGCTCCCACTCTCTAGCTTGCACTCAGCTGTTCTTCCTGCTGATAATCATCACTTCCAGAAAAAAAAAATTTCACTTTCACAAGCACTCTATGACATATGATTTATTTAGAGGACCATGAACTACTGCTACTTAATAGTACTTCAGAGGGATAGTTTGGATTTTTTCTTTTTCATAGTCTAACTGATTAAGACTTACTCAGGAGAAATATTATTCATTTGTGGATTTTAGCTCTGGTTGGGAAAACTTTGTTTCTACATTTCATGCCAGCCAGCAAGATATTAGTCAGAATAATAATTAGGCAGTAGAAAGGTATCCTGTGCTGCTGTTGTTTGTCATTTTAATTTAATAACCCCACAAGTTGTGGAAATGTTATGTTGGTGTAGTCACAGATCAGCTTAGACCTGTCAATGTCTCCCTGCTGGAATTATTAAGGCTGTATGAACAACTGGTGACTAACTCCATGCAATGTCAAAAAAAAGCTAAAGCTTGCTGTGAGTACGTGCTTGTGTTCTACTTTTCTATTTCTGTGTGTATGAAGTATTCAAAAGAAGGGGATCAGTAGGTCTGACACAGTAAGTTTCTCGTCTCCTTACCGTCTTCTCGTCATTTTCAAAAGCCTCGCGGGCCTCTTCATAGGTGCAGATCTCCTCACGACACTCCCTCTGGATGTTGCCCTGTTTCATCTCTTCTAGCAAGAAGTTGGCCCTGCGCAGCCGCCGCAGCAGCGAGTGGGCTGCGTCTGCCGGCAGGAACACTGAGAGGAGAGGGAGACAAGGACAAGGGCAGAGAGGGGTAGAAGATGTCAAATTGAGATTTGTGAGAAACAATGCATGGATGAAGATAACAAGTAAAGACAAGAAAAAATGTGGGAAGTGAGGAAGTGAAGGAGGGAAAGAGTGTGTACTGAAAGCAAGAGTAAGGCAGAAGGAGGAAAAAAGGATGATGCAGAAAAAAGCAAAAAGGGAAAATGAAGAGGGAGAGGTGGGAACTGAAACAAAGGCAGTAGAGCAGCGCTGAGCGCTGCCCAGTGCCCACGTTTCTGCATAAAGACAAAAGCTCTTTTGATTTAGGCATGCATCCCTTGATGCATCCCAAGAGAAACTGGACCCAGGAATGAACTTAGCGAGAGAGAGTGCCCCTCTGTTTCACACATCGAGGACAAGAACATAAACACTCCAGCAATCTGTGCACAAGCTGCCACAACATGCAAAACAATTTCCCTCTGGTATTAATCAAAGTTTTGGATTACGTGCTACTGAATTACACTGAGGGGCATTTTTGTGACGCACAACTTTAGAGACATGATCAGCATGATTGTGATCAAGTACTGAAGGGTGAAAAAAGGGGCCAAACATAGGAAAACTGGAAACGCCCTAAAAAAAGAAAGGGTATTGTGTTGTAAAGAAAACAGAGAAACCTGAAGAGTCGCGTTATAACAGTCAGTTTGTGTGTGACGTTGGTGGAAATCACAATAGAATACAATATAAAAGAAAAAAAACAAGAAATTGGAGAAGAGTTTCCATGGATATAGAATGAAACTGGTGTGAATTTCTTCGTGAATAAGAAGAAAATTAACTTACCACTCCCCATGATTCCTGCGAGTCTGTTTGGGGTGATTAACCTGTAGAAAACCAAACATAAATTAAAGTAAATTTATAGAACCTGCTAATACAAGTAAAACAACAATTAACTGCACCCCCGTTTCAAAAACTAAACCTCTTTCCTTTGTCGCATGACATTACTAGAGTTTTAATCCAGTACAGTTTAACGTATAATGAATTATAATCAATGTCAGACAAGTTTCAGGACTGAATCATACAGGATAGTAGGTTCCTTACTACTAACTACCAAGCTAAAATCCATTTAAAAGTTGATTGGAATAGAAAAGTAAAAGTGAATGCAGCACATGAAACTACTTTTGTCAGATCTTGCGAGCGAAAATGATACCTGAAGATTGTAATAAAATGACGGGATGATGATACTGTTTTAACGATCAACAGACACAGGGCGTTGCACCGCTGCATTTATGAGGCATCGTTGACCAATGGCGGCTACTGGCCAGTGTTACACATGGATGTGTGACGGGAATCCTGCTCGTAGCTGCCCAAAATAGATCGCCAGCAGTGGAAACATCACTAACAAAGCACCGCCGCCCCGTTACATTTAAGAGAGACGCAGAAAATGGAAGCAACAAAACTGCTAACTGAGATTCATTGCAGCTGCTGACGGCCTAATGGCCTGTTCTCGTCCTTACGGTTGTGCGTCGATGAGCGGATAGGTGCCGGTTTGCAGTCCGTGTAAGGTTATTGACAAGCGGGGACCATTTGCAGGATCAGTACGCCTCCCTCCTCCGATGCTATTTAACGAGCGACACAAAGGAGAACAGGAAGACCTGGGCTCCATATGACAGTTGTTTAGTCCATGTCGAAGCAGCCTGTTGGTACAGAAATAAAGTTTTATCACCCCACTTTACCTCTTTTTGTCCCCAAAGCGAGCATCAACAATCCCTCCGCTTCTCCGAGTGTTGCTATGTTCCGTGCGCATGCGTATATCTCCGTTCTCTCCAGCGGTTCTATGAACTGCCCCTTCCCCAGAGTTAAAGAGCCAGTCCACTCAAAAACACACCCCACTCATACTCCCACTGGACACTTCATAATGTACACCTGTACGATATAATCATGCAAATCCTCTTATAGTTTTCTCAGTGAAGAAAGTTGAGGATTTTACTATATGTTTATTTTTAGGTGGTGGGATTACTTACTTACTTAATGCTGTGTATTATTAATGTTTGGTCAACCTTTTTATATAAAGGAAGGGCTTAAAATATCAGAAACACTTAATATAATGCAGAAAGCTTTGGAGCATATTTCTCAAAAATATACAGAAAATTATAGTGTAACAGAAGAAGACCCCTCTAGTTGACTGTTTGACTGCCTACTTTCTGAAAAATGGCTGCAGAATATCTGGACCAAAAACACAAAAACACAACTGCTTATTGACATTTACAATTGCATAACTAATATTTAATAAATAATTGCAGGTTCACAATAAACGTATGCTATCAATTGCTCATTAAAAAGTACAACAGTTATTACTGCATTGTTATGGAACATATAGCATATAGCCAGGTTCCGACTGAAATATTTTAATTTAATAGGACACACTGATGCTACAGAATGGGCTACAGAATAGTAAATCTAATAAAACAGCTTTTACCATCATCAGTTCACAACTATATATAATATAATATCATGATATTAACAGATAGTTAAACTCTATGTGAAATAAGTCTGCAGTTAATGAGCAGTAGACCTACATCTGCATTTTGATCCAGATGTCCTTTAGCCCTTACAGAGGGACGGTCAGAGAGTCCATTACAGTGGCCTCCCCCGTGAATAAAAGAGTTTGCTAAAAATACAAGTGAAGTGTCATGCTAGAGAAAAATGATCCACAGCTTGATAACAGTAGATGTTTTCTTATTAATAGCTTCTATATTCTATCTAATCTAACCGATCTACAGGTAATATAAAAGGTATCCTAAAAAAACACCAGAAAGGTGGAGAATCTCATGTTTTTGCATGTCAGATTGAACTCTGGAGCAAAGGAAAGCGGTTGGATCAGTTCACAAGTGAAAGCAATGTGTTATGCCCTATTTCACATACACATGAATGGGATCTTCATTTTAGAGTGACTGAACCATGATAGCTCCTTTACTGTCAACTTACCTCTAACTGTGCATGTAATAGCAATGTCCCTCTTCAAAAGTCTAGTGCAAAATTTGACAAAGGTAAATTTCTAATGATTGTTAAACCTAAAAGTGGAGCTGATTTTTATCCTTTACGTATTGATCAGCATTTATTAGCTGGTTATATTTGGTTTTAACAATATGAATGTGAAGAAATAACTGAGTCTGTTAAATAAATGCATCAGAGTAATAGTAACATATAATGCAATTGCTCAAGTGCCGGGTACCTCAAAAATGTACTTACGTAGACCTATAGTAGTGTAAATGTACCATTAGTTACAGAAAGATCCAATGAAGAAAAAAAAGAAAATGTCTGGTGCTGTATTTGCTGCTGTGTTGTCCACTATTGTCCTGTGTAATCCCACTCTGAGCTGAATAAGTGCAAAGTGAAAATAGAAAGCGGGGTTGTATAGGTGGGCTGGTCTGAGTCAAAACTCCCAGGCTGACTTTTACTCCCACTCCAGCCTGCTGATGTGCATAACTAATTTCCATCCATCCACTTCTACTTATCCAGATTTGGTTGAGATGACCACATGTTCAGGTAGTCCAGATATCCCTCTACCTCGCTCCTTTGTGAGTTTTTTTTCCACAATGTAGTGTATAAGCAAAATGAATTCATTCATCTGCAGTTTCTTCTGGTCAGAGTATTTTTTTATGGGAACTAGTCTGCCAGTTCTCATCACATGCATGTCCCCCATTCTGTCCTGTATTTTATAATAATAGTCATTAGGTAATAGTCATTTACTGTTTTACCAAGTTTACATCTCTGTAACTTCAGTTAAAACACAGGAAACATTTTATTTTGGGTATGACAGTGCACAAAAGATGAGATAATTTCAAGATGTCACAGAAAGGGGCCTCAGTCAGACATTCCCAGTTCACTGTCACTAACTGTTTGAATTAGATCAGTCTTCATTGTCTCAAAGAAAAAGTTAATTCTGATTACACTACAACAGTGTGAAAGATGTATTGACATGAAAAAAGGACTAAATTCTCAGATTATATTCATCCATTTTCTCACCTGCTTTACTTTTGTTTTTTGCTCACATCAGTTAATCAGCTATGGTGACCTGCTAGTTACTGACGGCATAGTAAGAGACAAAATTATCAATTTGTTTCCACGCAGTTGGACTTTTGCTTAATGATCTGTGTCAGTCAATTTAAAATTTCAATCTGCGCAGTGACATTTTGTACCTTACACGTCCAATCAAATGTGTGTGTTGCAACTCTGCAATAGCAGTAATGTTAAATTAATGCTGATGGGTTTTGTTGGTGCATGGTGTGAACATCAACTCTGTTGGTGTGTTTTTGTGTGTACCCACTGAGTCTCTGCTGATTACAATATTTAATCATCAAATGTTGAAATAATCTTTAGCACTCTGTTAAACACTCACACACACACAGACACACACAAAACATACCAGCTAAATTGTTTTCAAGAAACTAAAATGTCCTCACTAGAATAGTATTTGGACAAAATGTGTCTACACAAGGAAATAAAGACATGCACACACACATATTTTATTTCATTAATGGTTAAAATAGTTTTATATTCATTTTCATTGATTCAGTGGTTCCAACAACAAGCTACACTTTCATCCACTTACAGTAAATTAACAAGGAGCACAGAGGTTGAATTTCTGTTTAAATGTAACTCTACATTAATTTGCCTCAAGCAATTAGCTTCAAGTTAATTTCCTTCAAACCTATGTGTATTAACACGCGCATGAGTGTATGTGTTAATCAATATGAATTAATTCTTAGATTCTTCCCTAAGGACAAAGAATTAACTAAGTTCAATTAGGAAAGAAATACCAGTGTAAGCTTCCCTCGGCTCAGTGTGTGTGTGAGAGAGATAGAAAGCTGGAACATGGGATGTTAAACACAGTGTAACCTGGAGAGACTAAAACAGTGTTTTCACCACCACAATTTTCCATCACATTTTAATTGCAATTACAATAGGCACCATCCTTATGTGTCACTTATTGAGAAAACATATGCTAAACACAGACACCTTGTAGGTTTGCTTGGCTGGATACAATTGTGGTGAAGGTGAGATCTCCATCACATGGTGGATGATGTGACTGGTAACTGTGTGGTGCGAAATTCAATCTATGATACATGAGTCAGTCTGTGATGGACTACTTCACTTCAGTTAGTGATGTTCTTCATCTCTCAGATTGCCTAAAAAAATATTAAATTCTAGCTAAACTCTTCTCTGTTCAGACAGAATATTTTATAATATGAGTTAAAAAATTATAGATTATATGTGGGCCGGAGTACCTAAAAAATTCTATCCCACTGCTGTTTTGGAGGATATATAAAACACACCGCATAAGCCTTCATGAAGAGCCTCACGCTGTCTGCTATCAATCAGTAAATATGGGGGGCACAGAGAGAGATACTGTGTAAGTGGATCAGGTCTAGGCACTAGGACCCAGCAGGTGCAGCACCGTGTTATTTCAGTGATGTGCAGCACAGTCCCGTCAGCAGAGAGTTGGATCCACAACAGCGGCAGCAGCGTCCTCTGGACTCAGGACGCGGAGTGAGCAGCGGCTCCCCATCCTGCTACCCACAGCACGGACACGGGCAGCGGAGCCTCCCACAACTTTAACGCGATTTTTTTTGTACCTTAGGAACGAGACAGACCTTCGAACGACAACACACTAATGTTCTTCTCTTTCTTTTTTGTTTTTATTTCTGCGTGAGATTCTTTAAATAACCCATGGCTTCATCCGTGAGCGGAACAGAGGAGGTCCGGGTGTCGGCACTGACGCCCCTGAAGTTGGTGGGACTGGTGTGCGTGTTTCTCGCCCTGTGCCTGGATGTCGGGGCCATGTTGAGCCCAGCGTGGGTCACGGCGGATGACCAGTACTACTTATCTCTGTGGGTGTCCTGCTGGAAGCCCGTCAGCTCAGTGGAGTGGTCCTGCAACAGCACGCTGGCCACCGGTGAGAGACGCTCATGCGCCTGTAGTTACATATTGAGGGTGACTGGGTGATGCGCCACCATGTTGTGTGAGAGTTTTAAACCCGTTGGGTGATGTAGTTTTAAGAATGTTTTACCCTGGAAATGGCAGAAGTTGGGGTGCCGACAGACACCCACATTCATATTCAAATGAAAGTCGGATGCACCGCGCTCTGTGACAACAAAGGGTCCCTGCAGACAGTGCACTGCTCACTCACTCTGTTCTGTGGATGAGAATTATAAAACATTACCCTAGAGAGGGCTAAATGTTAATTACTTTAGAATTAGCTATTGCCTGCTTAAATTAAAATGCAGAACATTTTACATGAAATATGATAGTGAACAATAGAGTGCACGGCTTGTGGGAAATAATCGACCATAAAAACAAACTTTATCCTCGAGTCTCAAAGTCTGATGAATAAGACACTTTTGGTTTTCTGTCGAGGATAGTTAACTGTTTTCCTGAAGCATTTGCCCAGTGCACCACTGAATGATGTGGGAATTTTGCCTGACCAGGAGCTGTCCAGCTGGGGTTTCATTTGGCCTTTTGTTGCACACAAAATGAGCCTTTGTGTGGGTTTCTTCACCGGCCAAGGAGCAAGGACAACTCAGAGCAGAGAACTCCCCAGAGATCCAGATGCCTGGAGATTAGTAACCAGGGAAACAAGTGAAGCACTCAAGAAACGCTGATTTTCTCTATTAAGGAAACTTCTGTCTCCACATTAAGAGTTTGCTGGAAGCATTTCATATTTCCATTCCTTTTTTATCACTGAATGGTCATTCAGTGATAAAAAAGGAATAGTGTTAAAAAAATCTGTTGAGATTTCAGAGGAGCATGTGTTTAAAACCTGATAACCATAAAATCTAATGTAATCCATTAACACGACCCCTTATTATTATGACTGATTAAACAGTATGTTATATTGCTGTATTTGGATGCAATTAATTGTAAGGTGCTCAAAATAACATAAAATATGTTCAATACAAATGCCCCAATATAAAACACATTGTTAAAAAGGTAGGGCTTTTATGGAGCTGCGTTGTTTTTGCAGGCGTTGTCCACGCACAGTAAAGCTGATGTACTTAGCACTTGGTTATATCCCATGATTTTTATCAGCTTAAAAGTTGTCTAAAGTCTTTTGTTCAAATGTAAAAGGAGGGTAAAGCGTATGTAGGATTATCTTGCACTAGATCCCTGACTACAGCTTGTTATATTGTGTGTGTGTGTGTGTCTCTATGTGTCCCGTATATGTGTATATATATCATTTAGTTGTTTCCTCTGACCTCCTCCTCCATGCTGAGAGGTGAATTGTGTTTTTGTTAGTCTGACAAAATGTTTTCTTTTTGTCTGAGAGATGAGCAGGACTGGCCCCAATCCTTCTCTGTCAGCACAGACAAAGTGCACTTTGGTGCCATATAAAGACATGCAGTCTCCGTGTGAGCTCTCAGCTCTCAGTGGCAGCATACCACAGTAAATGCACAAAGCAAACTGCCCATTTCCTCAGGCTTGTACTTGGCTGGACTTATTGATTTGAATCCCAGGAATCAGTTTGTACCCCCCACAAGCCCCCAATATTTCCTCAGTATCATGCTCTGGGCATTAAATAAATCCTGTTAGTCTGAAACACCAGCTGGCCGCTCAGATGTTTTGAGCTTGTTCTGCAAGGCCTGCCTGTATATATGTCTGGAAAAGCACAATGTACAGTGTGGGTTAGAAACTAGACAAGAAAAACTGCCTTGTTACATGCTTAAAATACACATGCAGTAAAGTTATTCTTTTTCTCTGTTCTTATCACAAACATGCAATTAGGAAGAGTGTAAAGGTCACGTATAAAGGATTAAGGCCTGACTCAAGGCTAGGAATGTGGAACTGTTGTGCAAGTGCAGTGCGTGTTGATACCAGGTCAGTGTGAGATGAGTGGACGAATGTGTAGCTGATGTGTGAATCCAGCTCAGTCTGTAAAAGCAAAGCATATTAATAATCATGACAAGTGGGGGCTACATAGAGGTGGTAGGGGTCCAGTGTCTTGCTGAAGGACACTGGGGTCTTGAACCAGGTATGTCTGGTTGAAGATCTATGTGCTTCATACACTTCTTCACCCCGTTCCCCTGAGATAGCGAGTGTGCGTATGACAGTGAGAGACATACTCGAGGCTCTTCTGTGACACAGATCTTCTACCATTCTCTCAGACAATGAAACAGAATGATGCCTGAAGGGTTTTTGCGATTAACACTTCAGCAGCAGCAGTGACATGCACACAGGGGATCATAATTAATGTTCAGATTGGATCTTGTGTACTGTATCTTCTTTTCCATCTGTCATCATGTGGGGCTCAGATTAATAGTTTGGCGCGTCCTGCTCATCAAAGCCTTTAAGCACTCCAACTCTGGCTGTGCTTCTTGCACAGTGCACAGGGCCTGATCCAAATCTGGGATGAGATGACTTTCTGCATCCTGCTGTTTCATGAGTGCACTGATAAGGCTTTTCCGTTGCCGACTGGCTGGGCTGAAGGCACCAAACTGACCCAGAGAAGATATCTACCAACGATGGGCTTTGGCAACTGCAGGTCAAGTTGCTGTGGCCAGTGAGGCAATGACAGAGAATGTCGAGGGGTCAGCCTGAGGGGGGCCACTCGTTGTGTAAGGCTAGAGGCTGGAGAGAATGGATGCTCTGCTTTTTGTGGGCTCTTTCCAACATCCTGTGGTGACAGGGCCCATTTTTAAACTCCAAATCCTGAACCATATTTGGTCAAAAGTAGTTGATGTTTGTTTATATTTGAGCTGCTTGGCCCCTGGAAAAAAGTTTCCCTCCAACAAGAGTGGGAACTGTATTTTAAGCAGCTTATGTTCCATCAGTTT
The DNA here is from genome assembly GCA_034779795.1 of Ctenopoma multispine. Lineage (NCBI taxonomy): Eukaryota > Metazoa > Chordata > Actinopteri > Anabantiformes > Anabantidae > Ctenopoma > Ctenopoma multispine. Next base: position 12,536,904 of record JAUYWH010000020.1, on the reverse strand, counting down.
CTCCCCACTGGTGAACATTTTAATGGTTTTCTGCCACAGTAGAGAGGAAATACTCCTGGCACTGCTTAATCTTTTTTTTTATTTCCTGGGCTCTATAATAGAGGGGACCATGTATACCTACTGCAAAATATACAAAACATAGTCACTGTCAATGTGAACTTTTCCACCCACTTATGTAGAGCGCAGTACTCTTTGAGTTTGAATGTTAATTATTTTTTTCCGCTCACTGTGCTTTAAATTATTTCCTCCTGTGTAATCAAATGCCTCATCATAATATCCTCTGCCTGTTTACATTTAGGCCTCCTGTTTTGGTGAATACACAGTAACGTTAGAAAAAAACGTCCCTTAATCTCTAAACAATAACATATAGCATATCTCTCAACAATCCTCAGCAACGTGAATGTCCCACGGTTAATGAAAAACGTTTTTTCCTCAAATCCACTTTGCACAAAGCAAATAAAAACCTGACTATAATGTTTTCTCTTTTTAATAAACACATAGACTTCCCTTTTTAGTTTTCAGTATTCCACTGTAAGAAGGGTAGGAAGTGAGACTGAGGCAGCAGTTATTTCCAGTTGAGTGTTTTTGGAGTAAATCTGAATGAAAAGCTGAGAATGCTGCTGAGTTAGCAGCAGCCAAGAAGGAGGGATACTCATTATCTGAGTCACCTCACAAAGTTCCTTTGACTTTCTGCTGCGCTGGGATCCATTACTGAATGGCTGAAATCTGCATGTAGCCAAGCGTGTGTGCATTTGTTTGTTTCTTGTCAGCCAGAAACTCCTCTTTTCGGTTCGAGGGTTATACACTGCATGGTTCACATTCTTCTTTAGCCACTGGCCACGGATCCCCAGTGGCTCACAACAAAACATCGTGAGCCCTCGTCAGCTTCTCAGAATATGCACAAGACCTTGTCTCTGCCTCTGAACCACAAATAGTTTGTGTTTACACTGCAGTAATTCACTACAAACCCCAGTGTGAGAATGAGCATGGCAGTGTTGCTGTGGCTCACCGATATGGCCTGTGACCTACTCTACTGCCTCTATTCTATTTTGTCCCTCTGCATTTATCTCCTGTCAACAGCGCAGACACGGCTCTCCAGTGTAACCTCATTTTAGCTACCTATGTCACTCTCTATCTCAGTGTGATTTCATCCCTCCTCCCTCCTCTGTGTCTATGTGTTTGTCTCAGACTGGCAGATCGCCACACTGGCCCTGCTGCTGGGGGGGGCGACGCTCACCTTGCTCTCCCTGCTCATAGCGCTGGTCTCCCTGTGCTCCAGCTCCAGGAGTCGATGCTACAAACCCGTGGCTGTCATGCTGTTCTCTGCAGGTACGAAAATAGATTCAGTCCTATTGGAACAAGATAATGGAGCTGAATCCAAAGCACTAAAATTCTTGTCAATAGATGTTTAGTGGCGTCTCAGTGGCTTGTGGCTCCCTTCATTCAGTTTATCTAGTCATTGTTTTGAATCTTTACCATTTTATATGTATTTGCCATATTTTGTTTGACATTATACCTTCTCCTCTCTGTCCCTTTGCAGTTGTGCTTCAGGCATGCAGTTTGGTCCTGTTCCCTATTAAGTTCATAGAGACAATCAGTCTGAGAGTTTACCACGAGTTTAACTGGGGCTACGGCCTGGCCTGGGGATCCACCATCTTCTCTTTTGGAGGCGCCATTCTCTACTGCCTCAACCCCAAAAACTACGAAGAGTACTACTAAAACCCGAGACAAGACAAGAGACCAAGGCTCTCCGTTTCACTCTATGTCCTCACAGTTATAGGAACTTTATGTCTGTTACACAGTGCAAAACCGCAGACAAATGCTTATTGTTAGTTTCAGGACTGGAAACAACAATTTCCACTTAATACAGAAAATTGTCTAAGAGACCATTGTGACTGATTGGACTGAAGCCCCAAACTTTCTCAGGAGTTTTGGCAACAAACCCGTCTGTGAACAAGAAACCTAAAATCACCCAGTTTAATTTGGGAGAAAATATCAGCACTCAAATAAGTCTGCATCCCTTCAAGTGGAACTCCAGGTGTTAGATTTGGGCAGAAAATCTGGAGGGATTAAATGGAACCACTGACCCCACACCAGGATGAATTGGTGGACTAATTAACCCAAAGGAGGCAAAGAATGATGCAAGCATGAGCCAATAGTGGAATTTTGGGATCTAGGCAGGAAAATGTTCTGTTGAAGTCAAATCTGAAGACAGGGCACACCTAAGGAAAGGTGACGTATTATATTTCTACAGATACAGTACATTGGGAGCTTGGCCTAACCTTCTTCCTCCGGTGTAGCATGTTATGAAGCTGCAACAGACTGGGTGTTTTTTTTTCTGTGCTGATTATATTCAAAGCATCAGAGATACTTATAGTACACATGAGCTACCTAAAGAAAGTAAAAACATTCCACAGACACCATCCAAATGATATCACACTGGTGGGAGGAACAGTTCCTGGTTAATGAATAGCACAGTCTGTCATATGTAAACAGGCATAAAATATTTGATCACAAGTGTAAGCCTGCAGCATACCCCCAGTCATACCTGCTTTTTCATAAACTGTATTGTATTATATGTAAATATGTGCAGTCTGCATAATAAAGTTCATTCCACGCAGATGACTGGGAAGATGGCAAATGAACATGTCTGAATCATCATACCACCCAGCGGGTGTTCACACACTTCCTCATGTGATGCCTCCTTATCGTTTTTTACTGTGGAGGAAATGGAAATGCTCTCAGTAGAGTAAGTAACACAACAGTTTTCAAAGCAGGAGAGGCTGTTAAAAAAAATCACTGTAGTTAGTTGAAACAAAAATCATTATACTTAGATTTGCAGATACTTAGATTCAAACTTCCTTCAAAGTGGTCAGAAACTTCTTCAACATTAGTCAAAGTGAGCGTGTGCATGTAACTACTATTTGCTGCTGTATTTCTGATTCCTATTGAATGAATTACTAATATAATAAACATGTACTGAATAAAAAGGCGTGTTTGGTTCATTTGGGGAAAAGCATTTGTGAATTATGACAGAACTATGCAGAAATACCAGCTGTGCATGGCCAAGTCACATAGAATCAGCTCATTTATTAAGTACAGCAAGCTGAGGCATTTGCACAGGAAATTAACATCTTTTGAACACATAATACAGGGTGGTATAATATGCATAAAAGTACCAGGAATATACTCATATGCAAGTGTCTTTAGTGTTCTTCTTTCAGTGAAATGAGCTCTAATACAGAGCCAGATACAGTGTACAGTCTACATTTCGCATTAGTCAGAATGTATATACCTTTGCTTTTCTTGTTCCACTGTGACAGAGGGAATTACAGGTCCTGGACTAAAGTGGAAGTGCCTCCATTTTGAGATCAGGAATGGGTGCAGTTGTGTAAACAGGGCAGTCATTCATTCATTGCGTGGAATGTTCGCTACCTAAACTGTAGCTCCTCCTTTTCAATCCTCAATCGCTTTGACCTTTCTGAAGCCCATCCAGCCCATTTCCAAAGTTGCAACATGTCACTCACTCTTTTATACATTTGCTATGAGAAGAGTCTTCAACTGCCCTGAAAAAGATTCATCAGCCGCCAATGGACATAAGTGCACAGGAGAAGTAGACGGGGAGCAGGACAAGTGGGCAGAGAGGAATAGTGGCTCTACCTCAGCAGGTAAGAATGACTTATATATTGATTGACAGAGGAAGACCTCTAGACAGATTCTGGGAGGATGGGCTTATAGTATCCAAGGACTGGGAATGGATGGGCCAGCGGTGGGCACTACAGCGCAGTGCTAGTCTCAGGTGTAGCGCGGCATCTCACACTGTTCACAGCGGTTGAGTGCAGGGTGGTTGAGGAAGGTGCAGCTTTCACAGTTCCACTGGGCGCCCTCGAAGTCCTCATCCCTCTGAGGCCCCGGCGCTGGCTTGGAGGCCTGCTCCCCTTCTGACAAACACGGAGAGAAGAAGCACGTGACAAACTGTTTGTTCTTGTGATAAAGTGTCAGCAACTCAGGCCTAAAATTAACCATGGCTGCCACACATGAGCCACACATTCAAGCATCAACCATTCAACTATAAATGTTGACAGACATTCACTGAACAGCAAGGTTTCTCATCTTGTTTCCATGCCAACAGACTTGTGGAGGACAACACAAATCAGTTAAGCTTTTAGTTTTTTTGTGACAGAAGTCAAATATAAATAAGACTAAGAATGAAAACTCAAGTCTGTACTTTGGCAAAAATATTAATGCTACACTGCTGGGAGTTTTTTCAGCTTTTCTTTACACAACCTTATGAAAATTCAAATGACTCACATATAGGTCCTGGAAAAATTGCTTTGGACAATTCTCACCTTTCTTCCCAGGTTTGGGCGGCACAACTGGACCAGGTTGTATGTTGTCATAAAAGTTGCTCACTGCTTTTAGATCAAACTTTCCTGCAGAGAAAAGCAGAAATCAGATAACAATGTTTCTTTAGAAGTGCCCATTCCAATCAGAGGTCCAATCAGTTTCAAGCAATACTCTGGGTCTCTTCAGACCAGCAATAACAGCTTCCTCATACTCTGCAATACAGAGGATCCCGACAAAAAACAAACAAACAAATAACAGAAGAAAAAATTTAAAAAAGAACACAGCTGAATCTAGATCAGCTTTGTGTATCATAATGAAATGCCATCTGGTAACACACTAAGAGCACGTACATGCATCTACACCATTCAGGTATAAACAGTTTTACAGTTTACCTTAGGATCATCAAGATAAAAATATAATAGCTGTTGCTGCAATGACTTTCCAAAGCTGTAAAATCATGTCTCATAGTATTATAAAGCATTGTCTAATATTTAGGCAGTCAAAAAGCCCTCGGATTAAGGGCTCTTTTGCTAGAAATGACCATCCTGGACTGTTTTTAAACATCTCACTGGCATCCAAAGCAACATATTCAAACAGACACAGCCCCTCATCTATATTTATGCATCACTAAATATGCCAAGGCAATCATCAGTGCTACAAATAAGCCAAATCTAGAACTAATCAATCTCAATATCATTTTGCCAGGATGTGTTGACTTGTTTTTTTCTACACACAATAGACTTTTTAAACACTTTTTAAAATGTGCTGCTGCTGCTTAAAATAAGTGACTTTGCTCTTTTAGTGTTTACACAAACATAGTGAAGCTTTAATGAAGCTTGCTTGCATCAAAAAAACAGTTTGCTGGCTACAGGCATACACTCAGATGTTAACTTGATTTACTGATTTATTTTTGCAGCTGGATGGAATTTTCTCTAAGCAAAGTTCTATAGTTCAACAATCTGCTCTGCGAGTACATGAAAGCTGGACTCAAAGAGGCATGCAAAAATCACACTAACAACTTACACTGTCACAACCAAAACCACAATTAACACCATTTTGCAGAAACTTTTAAATAACATTAACTATGTGGATTTGGCTTCTATCAGAATTTTGTATATGTCAGGCATGAACTTAGGGTTAACATTTAAGATTTAACAATTAAAATTGAACAGAATGCAAAGTTTAAACTCAAGCTAAGCATATATTTTAAATAATACTCCAGTGTCTCAAAAGACCAAATTTTGCAACTTTGCTTAACAATGTGTCTAGTGTAATTTAATCATCACACATCAACAGAAAAACACAATCCCAACCTTAACGCCTGATGTGGCAGAATCATGCTGTTGGGACACTTCTCTACAACACTTTGAGTCCTGTGAAGGATAGCTAGATAAATACAGCAAAAAAAACAAATAAACCCTTGAGGAAATCCTCCTGTAGTTTGCAAGAACTGTGACTTGGGAGGGGATTTATTTTCCAGGAAGACCACAGCCCAAATGTTTAGTGCACTGAGCTGATTGCAACAAAATTGGCCACACTCTTGAGCCTGCCGCCAGTTAGACTGTTTCAGCTTCCAACATCACCACTCCTGGTAAATAGATAAAGCATTGAAACTAATTTCCAAACACTGTGGTTAGGGGCATGTCAAGGAAATAATGTTAACAATTACATAATCTAGACAGATCTGCCAAACTGTGCACAAACCCAAAAGTGTTAAATCATTGATCACACTGGGTCTTGTGACAGACCAGTCAGTCACTTCAGAACGTTGCATCTGTATGCAGTGAGATGAAGCTTCATTCATCACTGTGGATCCAGCTCTGTCTGCTTCTCGATTTGGCTATTTCAAGATCAATGCTTTCAAATAAATCAGAGACACACTTCAAAGGTTTGTATTGGAATGTGCATTTATGTGTGTGCATGTGGCTTGTGTGTATGTGTACCTCTAGACCGCAGCAGATCTATCTCCTTCAGGGTACAGTCGATATCAATCTGAAGTTTTCTGTTCAGACTCCGCAATCGGGTCATCTCTTCGGGCTGCAGTCGGTGCAAACACACAACCCAGTTAGATTAGACAAAAATAGAAAACCAAATATTGCCCATTCTCCATTTCAAACTTCTCACCATTTAAACAATGTTTGTAACATGACTTTGAATGATGGAACAGTGCAGGCTGTCTTCAAGTATGTCTGGGAAACCTGATAAAACATTTTTTATCATGATCACACTTTCAGATCAGTCAATGTCAACATATAATCGCCATACAAATCAAATAACTATTTCTTTCAAACTTAAAGGTTTCTTTTTACTCTTAAGTAAGATGTGAAGATATCTGAAGCACAGCTTCAGTAAAAACAACATTAGCATTAACTGGCTGATCCACTTACGCCTTGTGTGTCAACCTAACTTTACGTGGCCGTACCATGTCGGTTTAGGTTGACACACAATCATGTTGACACATCGTCATGTTATTTTTGATGCACTACTAAGTTAAGTAAATTTTCATATCGTTCTGCTTTTTCAAGAGAAAACAAATCAAAAACCTGACTCAAAGCCAGAATGTCAGATATAATACACCTGTCAAAACCTGCTGACCCTACACAAATATAAGACAAAGTCTAAAATATTCTGACTTGTGAACTTGGGAAAATGTCCACAGTCTGTGGAGAGGTATAAAAAGACTTTTGGTCACAAAAAATTTGCAATTGTGCATAGAGCATCAAACAAAGAAGCACCATCAGATTTGTGCTGGTGCTGGTAAGAAACTGTGCAAAAAGTAACAATGCACTGGTAAGACTATGTAAGCATTCAGTTCTTACTCTGGGTATAAGACTGGTTGAATTGACTCGTTGTAAACGTCTTTGAAGGGCATCATATTCCATGTTGTTGACATCAGCTTTCAGCTGTTCAAGTTTTTGCTTCTCGAGCAGAAGCTCCTTCATTAGACGCTCCATTCTGGCCCGCTGGTGGAGCAGCAGAGCTGGAAGAAAACACAAGTTAGACAGTTACTAGATTGTCTCTACAACACTTTGCAACATTACCACTACACATCACTGACATTGTACTGGGGAAAAACTAATTAAAAGGGGATAAATTAATAAATAGGTCACATGGAAACACTAAAAAGGCCAAAGGACAAACACAAAGGAATCACTCAGACTACATCATTTATGTTATTGAAGGAAAAGTCTCAAATATGGTAGCAAACGCCAAAAAAGATTTATCACTTAAACATTTTATTGTTTATGTTTCCAGTAAAACAAATTATTATATTAAATGCATCAAAGTTGTAATTACAGTTGGAATATTTGGTAAGAGAAAAGTAACAGAAATGTTTGGTTTACAGTATAATCCCTTACAATCAGCAGGTTGAAAATTATTTTTTATATGCTTATTTGGCATTTCTATTTGTGACTCTGTAAATGTATAAAGTAAACCAGCATACAAATAGGAACAATTACATCCAACTGGAATGAAACTGGGATGTAGCAGCAATATAGTAAACATCTTAACACCCCTATGAATATATTTATATTCACCCAAAATACAAAATTATCATCAAGTTCTAAGATTATGCGCTTTGTTCCACAGTAATTTATCACGAACACCAGCAGAAAGTCGAATGTCTGCTACGATGAAGTCAGCTATTCTCAATGATGGCCCTAGTCTTTATTTTAGTCAGCATGGCCCCAAACACACAGCAAGTATCGACTCTAACTGGAAACCATTAGTGTCAGAGTCAGACTCATACACATGCAGAGTAATCAATGGAAGAACAAGAATCCCTTACCTTGTGTATAGGCATAGTCATCAGAGCCTGAGCTTGAACGTCGGGGCATTTGCTGAAACTGACTGACAACATTCCCTGGTAAAGCAGAAATGGGCAGGATGGGTGGAGGGGCAGCATTGTGTTCACCTTGGTCTACTATATTGAGGAGAGACTCTGCTTCAGCCACAGGAGGTGAGCTGGGTGGCCTTTGGACCTGGCCTCCAGGAGACACTTTCTGACACATTTTGAAGGTGTAGGCTGACTGGCCAGGTTGCGGAGAAGAGGCGGGCCGTGGCCTTGCAGGGGCCTGATGCTGCAGGTACATCCCAGGGTGAAAGGCTGTCGGCCCAGGTCCTGGAGGTCCACTCATAGTGATGCCCCTTGAAGGGGAGCTGGGCGAGGGGCTGGTGGCCATGTAAATCGCTCCAGGCGGGTGGGGGGTGTGTACAGGTGAGTTGCTGCGTGGCCGTGGGCCCTCCAAAGTAATCTCTATCTGGTTTTTGAGGGAGCCCTTAGGGTGGTAGGGTCTGTAAACAGCTGGTTGTTGCTGGGGTTGTTGCTGGTGGTGGTAGGACATGCTGGGAAGGTTTGGGGAGCTAATGGGAAGGAACACATATGGCTGGTGCGGGGGTTGCGGTTGGGGCTGTGGCTGGGGCTGGGCCTGATGCTGTGGGGAGCTGTACGGTGAGCCATATGTGGGAGTACTGTAGGGGGACTGCTGATGCTGATAGACGGGTGTCCCGGAAGAGGACCAGGGAGCTGGCTGTGGGCTCTGCGAAGGTGAAGGTCGAATATACAGGGCGGGGTTGGTGCTGTTAGCATAGTGCCCAGGAGGGATTTGCAGAGCTTGTGAGACACTGGGTATACTTTGCGGAATAGTGACGGTTATGGGGTTCATACTATAACGTGAGGCAGGTGAATATGTGGGAGACATGCCCTGTATTGTGGGTGGAGGGGTGGGAGAGCCAGCCGAGCGGCTCTGATCGTTCATGAAAAAAGGATTGTAACCCGGGGATGGTGCCATGTTGGCAGGGGCTGACAGTGGCTCAGGATAGCTGGACCGCTGGGGTTCAATGTGACTGTCACTGGTGCTGTGCACTAGAGCACGTCCTACTCCTGCTGCTCCTCCATTTGTCTTGCTTGCCTCTGAGCCCGGGTAGCCCAGGCTAATGTGTAGCATGTGGTTTCGGCTCAGTCGTCCCTCCTCTGGACTGGGATGGAACTCTCCATACAGGTATCTATTACTCTCCTGAGCCAATAGGTGGCAGCAGAGATCCAGGTTGTTGTTGTTCTGAGACAACAGAGACCAGTATCAGGCATGCAGTTTCGATCAGTGGGAGCGTTTATGTGTTTAACTTGGGATAATACTAGAGGCTTACAATCGAGTAGTACAAACATTTATAACAAAACAGCACTTTACCAAAAGAATATCACACTGTCGCAATTCTACAAAATCCTTTTTGAGCATACGGATGAATAAGTGTGTATCAATACCTGCAGAAGGCACTGTGATACTACCCCCTCAGGGATCTCCGGGAAACGCTGCTTAAGGTCCTGCAGGATGTGGTAGTCGAGTTGAGAGCCTCCCTGCGCCATCCTGAGCCAACACAGAGAGTCAACGGGCCCAGAGATGCAATTGTTCAACTACCAGATCTCGTCTCATCCTCTGGAGATGAAGAGGCGACAAACACGAAAAACAAAATCAACTGTCTGCACAATGTTCGCAACAACCCTGGCACTGCTGGCCTGCCAAATGTCTGTTACACACCCTATTTCTCAGCAGTGACTGCAGCTAACACTTCAATTAAACAGCCTCTGTGATGTTTGTCAACTTGAGCCTTACACAAAAGACAATAATTAACTATGATAAGAAGGAAATACCCGGAATTTAACACATAAACACAAAATACCGCAGCTTCACTGACATTCATTCACGTTAGCACACGGGTGCTAGCAAGATGCCTGTCAGTCTGTTGTTGTTTGTTTAGCCATACTGTTGCACCGAGCAACGACGACATACCATCGGTGGCTAGCAGGCTAGTGATCAGCATCAATTAGCTTCCGTACATCACTCAAACAAACAATCACACCGGCGTGCAGTGAGGCTAAGACAGGAAACAAGGTCACCATTACTCGGAGACTTTCCGATGTGACCTGCATCCGAATCAGCAACACAATCCCTAAACGAGGCATCTCTTGAAAGAAGATTAACTAAATTCGCCAACTGCCTGCCAGCTAACAGTGCTAATGCTAATCGTAGCTTGGTGCTGTTGGCTGGTCAGCTGTCACAAACCTGGGTGTTGATGGATTAGCTAGCTAGCCATGCTAAAACATTAGCCACTAACGGCTGGTAAACTTACCATATGTTGAGAGTCTCCCTCATGGCTCAGACCATAGCTGAGTCCCGACGAAACGGAAGATATTTCTGAAATTATGCGCTGAGGTTTGTCAACTGTTTTGTTTTGGAGTAATAATTTGTAGTTTCGCATTCCAGCGTCAGGCCGCTGCCGCTGAACTGCATACGAACTGTCTATCGCGATACTGTCAGGTTCTCCCGGACCAGGAAGTTGTTCACATAGACCAGTGCCTGCGTGTGGGCGCAAGCCGTCACACGACGGAACTCCGTTAGGTTTTTACACATTTCAGTAAATAGCCCCTGATTTCTTCTCCAAACATAACTTAGTGCCGCCAATAAATATATATATATATATACCAATTCAACAGACTACAGCTATTAAATTTATTCTGGCATTGGCACTTTACTACCAACAAATACGTTATATAATATTAAATATTATAATTTGATATTAGTAATATTGTAATTGTACTTTTTTGTAATTTACATATTAAACGGTATTATACACATAACACAGAAACAAAAATTACAATCTTTATTTAATTGTAAATGCATTATTACAATACAACTTTGTTGTATTTTTTCCCATAGTCATTTTTCTTTTGTATTTGTGCAACAAATCACCAAGATAATTGCAAGAGAAAACCTACTTGGCAATTTATTTTCACCACTAACAAAGAGCTCTTAAAATGAATTTCTGCATTACACACATTCAACAGTGAATAATTAACAACAACACTGTTACATGTTAGTTTTTGTTTTTACTTGCTTAATTTTAAGATTTTAAGCTTGTATTGATTCTCCTGTTCACATGCACAAAGTCTCTTTATACCTGAATGCACAACATGTGCATTGGAGAAAAACACCTGACAAGTAACTCCCACAATATATCTCACAGGTTGTAATCTCTATTTATTCACTCTCTTTGACCCTCTGCAAGTATGATAAAATCATTCAACCTATATACCAGGAGTCAACCACAATTTTTGGAGAAACACATTCAGTATCCTGAATAACCTTGATTCATCATACTCCCGTTTCTCATGTAGAAATTTGATTCAGAAAAGTTCTATCAAGAAATGATGGCCAAATAATCAACAAATCAGCGAACAAATGGAGAACAAATAAGAGGAAAATAACAAATATATTATATTATCTTATAAAATAGTGAAGGGATTAAAGTTAAACCAAAGAACTAAATTTGCTAAAATGACCTCTTCAGTAAAAGCATGTTTGAAGAGGAGATGAAGTTAATTCAGTTTTTATCCTGTTCTCTTCAATGCCTTTTCTGCCATTTCATTAAATAAATTATCCAAAAAAGGAATTCAGGTGTCACCTCAATGCCTCTGTCTTCTCAAATAGCAGTGATTGGTAACCACCATAATCCTTTCTCATAATCTCCAGATCACTGGTGTATGACTGTTTTCATAATTATGAGCCACTAAGCTACAATTCTGATATAAGGAAGTCACAATAAGAGGTAAGGTCTATCTGTTTTTTTCTTATGTGAATGCAATGTACTTTCTCATGTGAGTGATGAACTATCTCACATATTATGTTAGTTGATACTATACTGTTTTCCAGCCCCCAATGTCATTTTCTAGCTTTTTTCACTAGAGGGCAGTGAGAGATCCACAAATTCTGCACCAGTACTTACACTTCAGTGAAAACAACACACAAAGGATTTCTGTAGAAGGGGCAAATAGATGATTACAGCAGATTGAAAAACTGTGAAATAAAAAGCCTATGTATGAGGCCGTAGCACACTCGCTGTAGACTTGTACACAATTATTATATTTGTATATACTGTAGTTGCATACCAGTTTACAGTGTTCACCATGGTTAAAACTTGCTCTATGGCGGCCCATAAATAACCACAAATGCACAGTTACAACTTGATTAAGTTAATGCCAGCTGAGAAATCTGGCACTGGATTTTTGAATACTGGTGACATGGAATATACTAAACTAAATTCTAATGACTTTTAAAGTACTCTGCAAAACTGAACCCTGAAAGCAGCTTGGCCAGAGTGTGGTCTGCTCTGTCCTCTGGCAGCACCTGTTCTGTGCTGGAGCTGTTTTTCCTTCTCATGACAGCTGAGCACCCAGCAGTCACAGCTGGGAAATGATGACATTACTTACTAATCATGTAGACAAATAAAGACAGAAATATATTTGATCCCAAACCTCACAGAGAAAAATTCAACAGACTCTCAACATCCAGAAGTTTGAACGAATTTATACAATATTCTGAGAAAACTTAAGATAAAACATAGCAGTTTCCTTGTATCTCCCAAAAAGGCAGTGTGGTGTTTAGCTTGAAGTGCCTGGTCAGCCACTTCAGCAGCACTAAATTTCACCTTGGTTAGCCCTACTCAGCAAAAGAGAGAGACATTATTAAGTTCAAAGGGTTCTGGCATCTCTTTAGCTTTCAGATCAGCTTACAGATGAGTGGAGTGGTCTGTCTTAAGAGTCTGTCCAGGAATGGCAGGCTACTGTGCAGCTCATTTGAATTGAAAATTCAATGAAGACATTGCACCTTTGTGAGATAAGACTAACCATTTGGTGAGAACGTTATTCCTATACAGTGCTACGCAGTGTCACAAGTGTATGTGAGTTCTTATCAAGGTGTTTTCATGATATCGGCTAACTGAAAATGGTTCTACAAAGGTGTGGACAGAAGGCACTGGTGTTCATCCAGCAGCACAGTTCAGCAGGGTGTGTGGGGTTGTACCACCATAAATATATTCATAGGGGTGTCAGGGCTGAGCTGAGCAGCTGAGGCTAATGCTCAGTCTGACTCAGGCTAGCTGTCATTACAGTGTTGATTAGTTGCCACAGCTGTTGTGCTATTTAAAGCAGTCCTCTTGTTGTCTCTGGTGCCCTGCAGCACTCCGAACAGAGAAGCACAGAGCCCCTTTGCCCCAAGAGTTTACATAAGAAACACCCAATCAGCCCACTGCTTAATGTGATCAGGAAGTCAATACTGTGCTTTGAAAAAGTACATCACCCCTTCCTGATTTTTTTTTTGGATTTTGCATATTTGTCACACTTAAATAATCAAATAAGTTGCATTGATTTTTATTTCACTTGCTGAATCAAGTTAGATAGAAACATCCAGGAAGTCATAATGCTCACATGCACAGTCGCCAATTAACCTAACATGCATGTCTTTGGATGGCAGGAGGAAACCGGAGTACCTGGAGGAAACCCACGCAATCACGGGGAGAACATGCAAACTCCACACAGAAAGGCACCCCGTCGACCCCGGGAACGGAACCCAGGTCCTTCTAGCTGTGAGCCGACCGTGCTAACCACTACACCGCCCCTTAAGTGTGACAAATATGACAAAATAAATCAGGAATGGGGCAAATACTTTTTTGTTTTGAGACGATATTATACCAACAATATGTTCCTCATCATCTATGCATATGTTAAATAGTGGACAGTGAGGCCATTATTATTATTACAACCACTGTTGCATTCAGTTTTTTCTCTGTGTGAACATTAAATGTCTGTATCTGAAGATTCTGCTTTGTGCAGACCATGACCTCACAATCTCTGTCATAAATAGGGTCTATACTTTATTTTTTTTTACATTTCACATTCGTTTTCCTCAAATGATGTGGTGACTCTCAGATTTCACTTCTAAGTACAGTATTAGCAGGCACTTCCACCCACTTGTTGGGGGCTTCCCAAAATGTCACTGTCGCCAACTGGACACAGTGAGTGAAATGTACGTAAAATGTGCTCTTTAGCGTGACATCTACATTTAACCTATAAACTATCAGGTTCACATTAAAATTGTAATTAAAATGTCACAGTGTGTCATGCTATGAATCATTGTAGGTAGTGTTAAATACAGTAATAAAAGCTTTTGAATGGCACATCCCAAAACATACAGAACATTCCTAGAACACTTGAATAGGGATTTTACATTGCTGGATTTTCTGCCTGAGGCCTGTTTGATCAGCAAGTCAGTAAATGTGCTTACAGCCACTGGAGCACACAAATTATTTACCCCATTTATATGACCTGAACCCAGGTTTTATGTTGTTCTTGGCATTGTGATATGAGCTCCAACTGTCACTGCATAGCAGAATGACAGCAATATCTAGGTTACGTGGGAAAAACAAAGGGCAAGCCGGTGTCCCTATTAACTGATAAGTCAAAAATCCTGGCTCTGAACAGCCAACAAACTGATAATGATACTGTCTGTCTGAGTGTAGGTTGTAGTGCTTCCCAGCAGACTTGTCCAGTCTGTCTTGTCCCAGACAAATCAACTATTGTTATTTTGTTAGGTTTCCCTGGTGAAAGTGTGAACCAGCCTATTTAGCATTTATATGTGCCTTATAAACATTTATAAATCTTTAAAATACAGTATAATAGTGATAAACAGATATTATTTTATTATCATATTTGCTACCTATAACTCTAGGAGGCCCACATGATAATGCATGACAACACAGTAATTAATAACAGCATATTACAGCACTGTTGAACTGATAATAGCTGCTATGTCTTCATAGTATTTTTAACTGTTAGAGTTAGCTGCATACAACTACAATATATAAAACATTTATAGCATACTTCTCATAGGCTGTCCATTAGTCTATGTGTATGTAGGCCATGGAGTATTTGGCATAATTGAATCTTAAGCATTATAGACTATCACTCACTGTTATTGCTATTATAGAAATACATTTGATAGTATAAGTGATAACGTGTAAATTTCACTTAAGTCATTATAACCTCATTAGTAAAAAAAACCCTGATCACTTCCTATAAACCACTGACACCACAATAACTGCTGCAATTATTCCGAACAAGTGATTTTATAAACGGTTATTAACTTTATTTATGCAGCTGTGACTCAAAGTGATCAGGATGAGACGGTGTGGCTGCGCGCTCGCGTGCGCGCGTGCGCGCTCGCGTGCGCACGAGGCAACAGCTGAACCTGCGGCAGGCGCGCGCGGAATGCAGTATCCGGTAGAAAGTAACGGTACTTTTATGGAAACGGATCACCAGCACACCACCAGCAGCCAGTCGAGTTGTTGCACCGGGTGGTTGCATCTCGGATTGTCCCGCTTGGAAACAGGTTCTGTCTACCCGAAGGATTAAAAAAAAGAAAAATCAAAACAGGAAGAAGACATCACGCCAAAGAGGTAAACCCCGCTTTTATTGATAAGTGAAGAAGACATTCTGGTCATCTATATCTAACAAAGTCAAAGCTTCTTAATTTAAGTACGCATCAAACAGCCTTTCACGAAGTGGGAATTTGGATCTTTTTTTATTGTTGTTATATGTTAGTCACAATTAATTACTACATTATGTGATCGGGCATGCAGAATGTACTACATTATAGTTCTAGTTTCATGTATTTCTCTACCTGTGTGAGATATATGTGTGATCTTTTCCTTTCCCACACAGTCATGATATGTTGTGCTGACTACAGAAATGGGATATCACCAGCCAAAACTAAAATGTTTCTTGTAACTGAAATGTTTTAGAAAGTTAATATTCCCCAAGGCAGTAAGAACCCATGGAAGATTATTTCATGTTTGGTTATTCTAAGTCAAAAATGCTATTTATCAATGCACAACAGAATAAACATTGTCACAAGCTGTAGTTTGAAAATGGCCAATGAGGATCTGATACAGTCTGATTCAGTTTGTTCGACTCCTGATGAGAGATTTATTGGTATCTTATTCCAAAAACCTTTGGAAGTCCTGTCTGTGTGGATCAAAACACAGATTATTCAATACTAAAGAGAAAACCTTTGAATCTCAGTGAAAAGACCGTGCATGTTGACCACACCTGTGACGCCTACAGTGGTTACACTGTACACACGCAGTGGGATATGAGATAGTGTTTGGCAAAAATATAAGCTAGATTGTGGTTCATAGTTCTACATTGTAATCCACGGGACACTGTAACGGCCAGGCTCCTGATTAACCACACTATGATCTGAAGAGAAAATGTATTTGAGGACAGATAAGGAGCAACAGTTTTAGTGTTAGATGACGCACAGTCCAGTCTCTCATTCATCCAGTTGTCTCGCTCTTAGTCTGGCCATTTTGTTGAGAGTCTGGGGGTGCGACATAAGGGTGACAACTTATGTTCTGCCCAACTGCCTATCACTCATCAGAAATAGCCGTGATCACATGTCCTGGACAAGTGAGTTATAAATAGAGGTCAGTGAGCTTCCATTGCTCTCTGTCTTAACATACTGGGAAGTAGAGCAGCTCTCTGATTTTAACTTAACTAAGTGCTGGTGTCATAAGTTACCAAAAGATTTAATTAATAAACTGGTTAAAATGTGCTAAAATGAATTAATCTTGCCTTCCAAAATGATGTAAGAGTTGCATAGACGGACAGTCATGACATGTCAACAAATTCAGGTGACAGCTAATGAATGCTCTTACTTAAGAGTCCAGTATATTTAACAAATGCATTCATTCGATAGCTTAATTACTAATCTTTTGCAAAGGGATTAAAGTAAAGAAATAAAAATGCAATACATCAATACATCAAAGCAAAAGAGGAAACTTCATGTCAGAATGTCATTTTACTTTTGCATACTTAACATCTGTGATGTGTCATTGTGCATTATGCAACATGTAACATTTGAACCATTCCTTCGTTGGCTTACAGGTAACTTATTAACAGAGCCTGTTTGTCAACTTTTCATCGTGGTGCAAACATGACGGAGGTGGCGCAGGTTGCAGTTGCAGGTGCCCACAACATGGATGACATCACAAATGAAAATGTATGTGACATGACACACGGGAAGGATGACGAGGAAATTAACGAGAATGACGCTGCTGAGAAGACATCACACAGAGAAGACAAAAAGCACTGCCAACAAAATGATAGTGGAAGTAAGACTGACGAGACCCATGTGAATGGTGTGGAGCACAAAGAAAAAAACACGGCCAACAAGAATAAAGATGGATCAGAAGCTGTTAATGGTGAAGAAGAGGACACAGAAAAGGAGGAGGCAGAACCTGATACAAACGAAGACCAGAATATATCTGATTTGGCAATGAAAAAAGAGGTGAGTCAGAAATTCAAGATAAGAATCAATCACAGCATCTTTGCATTTTATTGGCTAATGTGACTCACCTTCATATGAATGTACTATATACTTTTTCCTGCTACAGTAACTACATTTCACTTTTATTCTTTTAACTGTTAATCCACAGAAACTCCTCAGATCCAGAAAGCCTGTGGCCAGAAGCTACGTTCCAAAACTGAACAAGGAGAAGGGGGAAATGTCAAACAAGTTTGAGACCATGGTGAAGGCCAGGGAGGAGCGTAGCAGGCAGAGGAACAAGGATGAGCAGCAGAAGAGGAAAGATCAATACGTCAAGGAGAGAGAGTGGAGTCGAAGGAAGCAGCAGGTCAAAGACAGATAATCCAACTAACCTGCGACTGTGACCTGCATGGCATGATGAGGCATGACGGAGTGACAATTCTGACAGTCTGAGTGAGAATTCACTGTCTTCTATGCACCACACTGTAACATCAGACCCACTGTTTCATTCAATTAACCCATTGCTTATTTGTATTTTATTTAATATTCAACTTTGGTTTGTGCTTTATGTTAAGGTGGTATTTTTTATTTGAATCCTACTGATGTACATAAAGAAAGACTAAAGCCCACTGGCCCTTACTGACTGACTCACTCTTATTTAAAACCTGTTTTGTGCAGCTATGCATTGTTCAACTCACTGAACATCCCAAATTCAGCAACTACATCCATTCAACAGGGAAATACATCTATGATAAGATTGAAATAATTGGTCAATTAATTAATTGAAAGAAAATGAATAGTCAACAACTGTGATAATGGAATGACCAATAAAGTGATATTCTAGGTTAGAAAATTCCTTGGTAATCAAATATATACAAAGCTGCAAAATTACAGTGTTCTTTTACAAGTAAAAGTCATGCACTCAAAGTTTTACTTACTGTGAGTCAACGTAATTGCTGGATATTACTAGATTATACTTGACGATGCATTAATTCATATTTCAGTTTAATATTGCATTGTTAAAGGTTTTGCTAATTCAAATTACTTCGTATACTGTTGGTTAGTGCTTGATAGCAACTAGTAACTAAAGTTATCAAGAGACAGAATTTGTACTAAATTAAATTGTACTAAAGTATCTAACATGAGTAATTATATATATTATATTTCTCTTAAATATGAAGGTCTGCTACTTGGACATTTATTTAATTACATTATAAAATTTTATGGTTTCATCCACTGACTGACTAACTTGCAGAAATTGTTTTTTATGATTTTTTTTTACAATTAATAGTGCCTTGGATTTTGATCATAGCATCATTCATTTGCTAGGAGAAACAAAGAATAGAGAGATACTGCACATGATGTTTGAATACAGTGTGGAAGAAATATTTTTCTCACCTGGAAGCTGCTTGTGGGAAAATTAGAAGATCAGGAATTCAGGGTTTTAAGGCAGCTTTCCTTTAAGATCAGCTGTGATGAAATAAATGCAGTGATACGGTGTTATGTGAGTGGATTATCAGGGATACTCAAACAGAACAACCACTTTGTATTCAGCTGTATCATAGCTTGCCAGGTTTGGACATCTATGCTCATCTCCAGTCTGTGCAACAACACCACGGCCCAATCACAGGACCTCACGCAGGTCACATGACCCAGCTATTAGCAGGGATTATGCCCTTGTTCTTGCTGGGACCAGCATGGTTCCTTAGTGGCAAAGTAGATGATCCTGGCTAAACCGTAACCTCACCACCACTCTCCATCTGATCTGCCACAGATAAAAGAACTACTCGCGTCCAGTGATGAAGAGGAAGAGGTGAAGCCAGCAAAGGTAGAAAAATCCTACGTCCCCAAAATCACAGGTAAGACACCAAGAAATATGCAAATTGTTGGAAATATTGATATTCACTAAGAGATGTGGGAGGAAGAGGATGCTGAAGTCTTGTGTCATGCTCTGTGAATTCTTTAGGTAGCGTGAAGGGGAAGTTTGCAGAAATGGAGAAACATAGACAAGAGGAAGAAAGGAAGAGGATGGAGGGAGAGAGGAAGAAGAGGGAAGCCCAGGATAACATGGAAAAAGCCAAAATAAAGAAAGAATTGGCTCAGAAAGCAGCTGAGGTAAGTGAACCTGGAGTGAATTACTTATACAGGGAAGAGAGACAGAATGTCGCTGTGGTGCAGCGCTGCCTTTCTGTTCAGAGTGACGTACTTGTATCTGTAGTGATTCAGGTAATCCTCAGCTGCCACTCGGATGAGTTATTTTAAGTAGCATTTAAGATACAAACAGTTGGCAGAGGCTGTGTATAGGTCTAAAATCACCAGTTGCGTTGTTGACATGACCAGTGTGTGAACCGAGGGTAAATAGGTCACTTTTATTTCATCCTAGTTCAAAATATATGGTGTTATCAAGTGAATGTGAACAAAGTTTAGATGTGTATTTTACCTTCAGACATACTGTAGCTCTTGGGAATGGTTATATAATGTTTCTTGTGCCAGATAAGCCATTACAGACAATTACCTGCTACTTATTTGCCTTAGTTCTACTCTAGTCCAGTGAAAATGACACTAACAATCCTTTAAATGTTCGACAGCTGTATGAAAATGTTTAAAACTGGTTTTATTCAGCTTTTAACTTTTCCTTTGAATGCAATTAAATTACATTCAAAGTTAATTAGACTGGTTTTGTTTCCTAGAAAGGGAGAATGAAGACAGCAGCAGTTCAAGCAGCAGTGATTTTTCTAAAACAAATAAAATAAAAACTTACAGAATATAGAATTGTAACTAGCCATACAAATATTATTATTATTTTGCTAATTTTAATATGTATTTATTTGTGTCTTGTTGCCTGTATATGAACAAACACTGTTGCTTTAGATCTTTCATTAGCCGCTGTCACACAATTAAAATGATCCTGTTTAACTGAGATCGAGAAACAACTGGAACAGAGCTACCAGGTGTAGACAGCAAATGACTGGCAAATGTTTCACACACCTCCCCATGACTAAATTAGCTCTAGACCTCCTCACTGTGACTGAATTAGACTGCTATCTTAGACTGACACCCACTCTTTGACCTACTGCAAATGGTGACATTAGGCAAATAGAGCCGCCCCCAGCTCGGTCACACACTATTTGCGGTCTGTATGAGTGTGAGTGTGTCTCGCTCCATGACTGAATAGTTGGTGTGTTATACCAATAGCTCAACCCCTTGATTTCCCAATATGGTCAATATTTTTATCATCTCTTTCTATCTATCATCTCTGGGTCTTTGTAACACCTTAGATAATCATACTTCTTCATGCATCTTTTAGGAAGGAGATGACACGATCCTGGTGCGCGTGGTTCCAGCAAAGCCTTCACGACCTCCAGGTAAAATCAAGATGAACTTTGAGGACTTGGAGAAAAATCGAGAGGATGAATTAAAGCAGAAGGCAGAGGAAGAGAAAAAGAGACGATACGATGAAAACAGACGCTCCTTCAGAGAAGCCAAGCGACGCTCGTTTGTTCAACAGGTAGGAATATGGACAAATGTATGACAAATATAATGTTTGTGGGTCGCAGTTTAAAAATGTATTCTGCATTCTCAAACTCATTTGCCTTTAGGACGAAGAGGAGATGCCCTGTGAGAAGGTGCAGGTGAATCCTGGAAAGCTGAAGCTGACGTTTGAAGAACTAGAGAAGGAAAGACAGGAGCAGAGGAAGAAGCAGGCGGAGGAGGAAGCCAAGCGCCGCCTGCAAGAGGAAAGGAAAGCTTTTGAGGAGGCCAGGCTGGGAATGGTAAACATAACAATTATTGTAATACACATGTTTAAAACGCTCTGTTTGTACTTTCACTTTCACTCCTCTGAATCCTCCACATTTAGATTTCTTGTGTAGTGTGTTTTGATTTTTTAAACTGTTGAGCTGAGCTGACTTAGTGCTCAAAATACGTTTGTGTCTTATCAGGAAGAAGATAAGGAGGACAGTCAGCCATCTCAGGAAGACAAGGATGAGGTCCGACCTGGAAAACTGAGACTGAGCTTTGAAGAGCTGGAGAGACAAAGAGTTGAGGAAGAGCGCAAGAAAGCAGAGGAGGAGGCCAGGAGGCGAATGGAAGAGGAGAGGAGAGCTTTTGCTGAAGCCAGAAAGAGCATGGTCAGTATGCCTCATATATAAATTTATAAAATTCAGTATAAAGAGAAGAAACAAAGTCTAAAAGCTCTGTAAAATTTTAACAATTCTACTGCAATGTGAAGACCAGCAAGCAAATCTGAAGGAAACCATGGTAAGAGTACAATGTAAAGACAGTATCTAAGTTCTAATTTGATGTTTTGGTAAAAAAAAAGGTAATTCACTGTGTGGTGGAGAATTACTTGAGGAGAGTGATAATACTCTGACATCTGTGAGTGGTATGAATCTTCTCATACGACTCTCTGACAGAAAGTTTCATAAAACTGGTAAAAGATTATTAGACAATCAGTCACAGTACTCAAAGCTTACCTTGTTGTGTTTAAATCAGCTTGTAGATGAGGATGATGAGGTGCTGATGGCCTTGTTGAACCTGGAGGGCACTGAGCCTGGCAAGATATGTGCCAGTTTTGAGGAACTGGAACGCCAGAGAAGAGAGGAGGAACAGAAGAAAGCTGAAGAGGTGGCCAAGAGGAGACTGGAGGAGGAGAAGAGGCTTTTTGCTGAGGCCCGCAAGAGCATGGTGAGCTCCGTGTGCATGTATCTGGCTTATCACTAACACATTAGAGCTATGTTTTTGTTGCTGCTGCTGAGCTGCTCACATTTCCACATTGCTTTGATAAAAGGATTTCACACAGATTTTATCTAAATAGATTCTAATTGGATGTGGATTCATAATTTAGGTCCATGTATTGTATATCATTCTTATGGTGTCAAGTGGTATACTATATTGCTGTTCCCTTTTCCAAAATATCTCTTTAAGAGCCCTGGCCTGGATCAGGAAAAGTCTGCATATGGAGATGAAACAGTAAGATATCTTCAAATTCAAATGTATATTATTTATAGTAAACTAACATTAAACAGTGGTTTATACAATATAAGTTGTGTAACTTTAAATGTAATTACTATATAAAGAGGGACACAAAGGTCTTGTGAATATCCTTGTACATTTTTTGATGCATGTTGTCATTTAATGCTATGTGCCCCAAGAATGGCTTCTGCTTATTTTATCCTGGTTTTATTCTGTTTTAAGCTGAATCTGATCCTGACTTAGATGATAATACAACATAGACATAGCTGATGCAGCCACGTGACTTCATTCCCTAACTATGATGTCTTTGTGTGTGGTTGTGTGTATAGGTTCTAGATGAGGATGAAGGGATGGTGAAGAGTGAGTCTCAGGAAGCATTGCACCCTAGAAAACTGGAGATAAACTTTGAAGAGCTACTGAAAGAGAAGGAAGAAGCTGAGAGGAGACGTAAGGCTGAGGAACGTAAAAAGAAACTGGAGCAGGAGAAGCAGGAATTTGAACAACTGAGACAAGAGATGGGTGAGGTGAGTCTGGACGTGGATCATGGATGAGGTTTCTCAACCAATAGGCCAGAAGTATTTACATTTATTTTTATATCAATTTAAAATTTTAACAGTATCACAAACAAGCAAAACTCATGCTTGGTGCACCATATTACAAATACACATTGAATTTCACATTTGTATAATACACAGAGTACTTACAGATTACAGTTATGCTGATTTAACTAGCTTCTATTTCACAGGACGAAATAAATGAAAGCTCGGATGTTGTAAGCAGAGAATATGAAGAACTGATTAAGCTCAAGAGGACTGGCTCCATCCAGGCCAAAAACCTGAAGTCCAAGTTTGAGAAAATCAAGCAGCTGACTGAAGAAGAAATTCAGAAAAAGATTGAGATGGAGAGAGCACGGAGGAAGGCCATTGATGATGAAATTAAAGAGAGAGAAACTGAGAGATTGCAGGAGGTAGGAGCACCAGCACCCACCCACTGTACTATGACATGAAGTTTCCAAAATCCATAATTCAACATGCCACAAACCAAACTTCAGTGTTTGATTTGTTACTGCCAAAAACTGAGGATTTTTTCTGTGTCACACATTATAATTTATGTGTTTTTCAGGAGGATGAAGAGGAAAGAGCAACAACTCCTGTGAGACCTGAGGAGTCACCATTCAAACAGAAGGTTGACATGAAAGCCCGATTTCAACAAATGGCTAAAGCCAGAGAAGAGGAGGAGAGGAGAAGGATAGAAGAGCAGAAGCTGCAGAGGATGCAGTTTGAGCAGCAAGAGATTGATGCTGCTCTCCAAAAAGTAAATCTTCAGTATTCATAAGCTTTATATATACTGTATTTCTTATTGCTAAATGCATGACAACTTGTCAAGAGTTTGCTACAAGGTTGACCCTGGCAAACACATCTGATTCTTGTTTTCTTCTCATTGCAGGGAAAGGAGGATGACGGTGATGAGGAAGGTAGCATCATCAATGGCTCTGCAGCCTATGAAGATGAGGAGGATCATGCCAGATCGGGTGCTCCGTGGTTTAAAAAGCCCCTTAAGAATCAATCAGTGGTGGACTCTGAGCCAGTTCGGTTCACCGTTAAGATCACTGGAGAGCCGAAACCGGAGGTGACCTGGTGGTTTGAAGGAGAGATGCTCCAGGACTGTGAGGATTATCAGTATATAGAGAGAGGAGAGACATACTGCCTCTACCTACCAGAGACCTTCCCAGAGGATGAGGGAGAGTACATGTGCAAGGCTGTGAACAGCCGAGGCACTGCAGCAAGTACCTGCATCCTCACAATAGAAAGTAAGATCACCTTGGTGTGATTGCATGACTGCATGATACCTGTTATCTGGATTTCAGTCTCTCAGTGAAGTGGATCGCATGCTCCTCTTCTTCCTCGTGAACTCAGGCTGAATGGAAGATGTGGATAACTGTAATTTTGTTTTTTTTTCTTTGCAGCTTATGACTACTGATGCCCTTCCACGTTCTGGATACTTTCCTCGTTGTCTCTCACTCCTTTTGTATACAATTTGTCCCTCTTGGCCTGGTGTGGTCAAAGAGCAGGGGGAGAAAAATAGCAGTATGCTTGGCATTCCTAAGGGAGGGATACGCAACATGAAAAAATGCAAGATGTTGTTTACGTATTGCTCAAATGTAAAGCTGCACTCCCTGTTAGAGTAGCATGATACTTACGTGCCAAAATCAGATGTGATTCTTGTTCCCATGCCTAGGGTTGCACAAAACTTCAAAGCCATCCTCACTGCAAAACGATATTTGTGATACCAGCAATTTATGTAACAAGTATTGTACTATTGTAAATATCATACTTTATAGTCCAAACTGGCAGATGTGATGCTTAAGGCTTTGTGAAAAGAAAAATATCCTTATAAAGTATTTCTACAAGAACAAGATACAAGAATATTAATCAAACATCTCACATGCTTCTTTGGGTATTCTACTACCAATAAACAACTTCATTGCTTTTACTCAGCATGTATTTTTCTGTACCCTTTCCCATATTACTAGATGATGTTGTGATACTTGCCTGGTATTAAATAGAGAAGTAACACATTAAACAGCAATGAAGTGTTTGTTTACAATGATACATCATTGCAATTGCAGTCACATAGTGCCGGAACAAAACAAGCTGAACTCATGTATACATCACCATTTTCAAGAAGTCTCTTTAGGTCCACATAAAGTTTTCTTTACCTGTAGAATCTCAACAAGTTTATTATTTTTCAGTATGAGTCAAATGTAATGCTCTTGATATAGGTGTCATTATTCAGTTTTACTGTGCAGTAGTTAACAATTTTATGGTTTGATAATGAACAAGCATAGTTTAGGCTGAATATTTGTCATATATGATACATGGAAATGTTTTAATAAAATTAACACAAATAACAAATTTTTTGTGTTGTATTTTATTCTTACAAATAGAGCAGACTTTATTTTAGTAGTGAAATGCTTTGACCTAACTAGAAAGGAGTCTAGTTGCCATGACTCAACTTCCAGGACAGATATGTGGAGGTTACAATCCTGGCTGTGGGAGACCAGCTGCAGGCACAACAGGTATGGTGGTACCATAAAACTGACTTTGTCCTTTCTTTTGGTCACTAGAAAATTTTGAAAGAAAATTTGGACTTCCGTAATTCTATTATCTTGTATCTATTACAAATAACATTTCTGTACAGCTATACAGCATATTTACTATGGAGATTTCCAATCTCTGAAATGTTAGCAAATATTGTAATTTCTCTTTTATTTCTAATGTACAAGGCAGTTGCTGTGTTATCATATCTTGTGGAGGGGTCTTATGTAAAAACATACATTTAGTCATTTGGCACATTTATCCAAAGCAACATACAGATGATGTACAGAGAAAGCAAAACATTCAAGTCAAAAGGCACTGAAAGAAAAAGCTTCAGTTTCACTTGTATATTTAATTCAACTTTATTTATACAGTATATCGCCAAATAGGAAGGACCAGTAACTACAGCTCCAAGTTTGTTGTTCCACCGCCTTGGGTTATGATGGCTATGTTCCTAATCATGTACCCCATTAGAGTAGTACACTATGCAACAGTTCAAAAGAGTAAAATTTGCTTCAAATAAAAAAGACATAATAAGACAAAAAGTGACAGAAATTCATAAGAAAGATGAAAACACATTGAGTCAAAAAGAAAACGATTTACTGTTGCATTAAATATCTATTTTCTACTCTTTTGTCACGTAAGTAATGCAGACCACAAGGATGGGAGCCATTGCATTGACATAAACACTAATGCGCATGCGTTGGCCTTGCAAGGCGACTTAAACTTGCTCCGGGTGAGCAATGCGATTGGAGAGAACAGACCGCCATGTTTTTATATCTCATCCATTGACCATACCCACAGTGGTAGAGTGGAGCGCCTAGCATCGCCATGGAAACGAGCATTCACGAAAAACACATCTGAAAACACAGCGAGGTTTTACAGATCTGTAGCAGACAAAGGACGGAGACTGTGTCTGAACCATCCGCAGCTCCTCAGGGTGGTGCAGATCTGTGCATCGTGTGGTGCAGGACGTCATTATGGTTCCGTCGTTTGTTCGGTAGGGCCACGGTCAGAACAGCTTCATGCTGACTGTCTGCCATTACAACAGGATACGTCCCTATAATGGCCTTTACAGTCGAAGAGGTTTCTTCGTCCCTTGTACGGGAATATCTGAGTCGAAAGGTACGTTACCGTTAGTTAGGTTGATGCTAGGCGGTGAAGTACTGGACACGTTGTTTATATCATCTGCGAAGGATAGCTAACTGAGCTAGCTACCTTCTTTAGCCACTCCTCAGCAGTGGTAAAGTAACGTTAACTTTTCCAGGTGTTTCACCAAAATCTGCAATTTTTTATACACTTTTATACTTTTTTATACTCTGTGTGAGCTACAAAATTCGACACCTTTGGGTGTAGGTAAATATTACCTTAATCATCTTTGGTAACAGCCACTGAAAACATGTAATCATGTTAATAGATTTTACAGCTGTATTATGGCTCAAATTCATAGTCACAAGCTGTGAGTGGCCACAGATTATGGTGTAACACTGCTTCTGTTGTTACTGATGCACAGGGACTTAAAAGGACAATTGCTTGTATGGATGAAGAGCATCCACGCACAGAGGCCAGTATCAACAACAGGTCACAGCTGAGGCAGATTCTCAACATCGAGGGTCTCTATAGACAAAATAAGGTAAGCCTTATTGCAAGCTAAATGTTGGCTGCTGTGGGAGTGGACAATAAAAAATCTAAACAAAGTCTCCAGCTGACATGTCTGTCTTTGCAGATTCAGAACTCCCCCCTGAAAACATTATTGGAGATTATTGTAAAGCATCACACTGAGGGCGTTAAGAGTGACATGATCACCAGAAACAAAGGTGATTGTCTGCAATCTCTTCAGACGATCAACTCGACTGCTACTTCACCTGCAGGAACATCAACCTTAATGAATGAGACAGAGGCAGGGGAGAGCACGGTGGCTAATGTTGTTAGCAAACACACCAAATTAAGGTATTACGCAAGCAACGCTTTTGATACATTACTGTGTTATTACACATTTACCGTGTGTTACAAGTGTTTAGTTAAGATTTGTTTTAAATGTATTTGCCATTCATCTCGCTCACAGGTCTGATAATGATGAAACCTGCGCTTCTGAACCTTCGTATACCTCATTATTGCCAGAGACCGAGAGACTGTCAAGTCATAATCAAACATCTCTCTATGAAGAACAAAAAGGACAGACGCTGACTTCTTCTTTCCAGGACAATGAAAAAAAGACTCAGAACAAGGAGAGCATCCAAAAGAGTAGAACTAATCGTATTAGACGTGGCATGATGTCTGGACCTATAATAGCTAATACATCTCAGGTACTTAACTTCTCATTCAGTTTTTAAATATTCTTCTTGTCCTTTACTAATGTTTTTCTTTTTAGGAATCAAACAAAAAAAGGCAGAGTCGAAGGTTAGACGTACCCCAGCCGCTGCTTAGAAAGGAAGAAGCCACAAAGTCCTGGGATGGACTCCTAGAGACAGGGTTACATCAAAAATGCTTAGATGGCAGCCTAACTGAAATTGGCTCAGCTGAGTGCAAAGGAGGGAGACAGGAGTTGTGGAGTTCAACAGAGAGGATTCAGAATGAAGACAACTTTGAAAAAGTGGGACAAAACATACAGAAGACAACAAAGTAAATCACTTTAACAGAACGCACTGCGCTTAATTAGTCGCAGCTACAGCTACTTTTATGTTTCTTGTAATTTCAGAGGTTTGTGTTTGTGTAACTCGTGTCCTTTTTCTTAGAGTAAAGACCTGGACCAGCGTGGCTGAGATGGAAATGTCTGAAATGGTCTTAGGTAAGTAGTTTATACGTTGGGCTGGAATAGTAGAAAAAGAGGCTTTGCCTTTTTTGATAACCTTGTTGTTGCCTTGAACTTGATAAGAAGCTGATATTGTGTTAATCACTTTCCAGATGATATTGATGATGATGATCAGCAAGATATTCACAAAGTGTCCTTTCTGAGAACCATTGCAGAGCAGAGATATGCTGGTCATCCTATAGACCAACACACAGCCATGGTTAGTGATGTGCAGCAGCATTTCTTTGAAATTGCCGGTGACAATTTCTGCAGTTGCTTTTGAATTTCTGCGTGTTTTGAGTTTTATTTTGTTTCTTTTCTTCAGGACTTGAAAACTGTTCTTCTTGGTTCCAGCCTAAATTGTTTCAGTGTTGAGTGGAGAAATCAGGGTTTCACATTCTCAGAAACACATGACCTGAGATATGGAATTGTGCAGAAAAAGGTTTTATAATATAGCACATACTGTATATTTGCATAATAATTTGTTGAACTCTTTATAAAAAATTTTGTAATAATTTTTAGGGTGGTCCTTGTGGAGTTCTGGCATCCATTCAAGCATTTGTTCTAAAGAAGCTTCTGTTTGAAAACGCCGAAAGCAGTAATACAGGCCTTCAGTACGTTACCCTTCTGTGCCCCTTTAAAATTTCCCCTCTCTGTGCCCTATTGTCATCACTTGAATGCCTTTTACAGCCATTAATTCACATGAAGGAGTGCATTTTTGGTATTAACAGTATTATTAACCAAGACAACCTGCCTTTCACTCAAATGCCACTTTGTTCTCAGGAGATTAAGACCTTCAAACACTACCAGAAGAAAGTGTCTTGTTTTAGCTGCGGCTGAAATCCTGTGGAGGGCTGGAGGGGAAAAAGAAGCTACAATTGCAGTGTAAGATCATATTCTTATCCACCTAATCCTCTATACCTAAAGCTGCTTTGTAAAAAAAGGCTCAGTTCAAGTTGTTCCACCACTGTCCTGATCTATATCTGCAAACATCAGACCCATTCAGGAAATCAGAAATGCCAGTTAGCTCTTTTATTTCAAGTGGAGCATTGATTTAAACTGTTCATGTGTGTTTTTTTGTTTGTTTGTTGTTTCATCTAATTTTAAAAACAGAAATTCGGGAAGAAATCACTTCACCGCAACAGGACGCTACAAATCTGAAGGAGTGCTAGAAAA
Organism: Ctenopoma multispine; assembly: GCA_034779795.1. Classification (NCBI taxonomy): domain Eukaryota; kingdom Metazoa; phylum Chordata; class Actinopteri; order Anabantiformes; family Anabantidae; genus Ctenopoma; species Ctenopoma multispine. The sequence goes on along the minus strand of JAUYWH010000020.1, from coordinate 12,507,358 downwards.
GGTATTGTCACTACATGGACAACTGATCAAATGTAAACAGTTAACCTGACAAGAAGGATCTATCAGTTCTGCTTGTCTGTATGTGTTAGATAACATGTTTCACTGTGGATAACATCAAGGATCTGCAGTTGCTTCTTGAGCAGTATATTGAGCAGGTGAGAGACTTGGTATCAACTTCCTCTGGTTTATTTTACTATCAGATGTACAAAAGCTTGTTCTAATCTGTTTTTACTCTGCACAGTTTGAGACTGGATTGTTTGGTTGTATTCTGCTGACCACATCTGCTATTCTCTCTCGATCGATCGAAAAGTATGTGGATTGCTACATCACATACACATACCACACAAACTCATAACAACATGCAAAATACAAATTGCCACAAGCCTGTGATGAATTAACACCCTTTTATGTTTTCTAAAGAGTAAGAGAGGATATGGATGTTCCCACCACCCCACTCATTGGAGCCCATGGCTACTGCACTCAGGTTTGGCACTGGGCTCTGTGTTCACAATTCAGAATCGCAAAGTTTATAAGAATTTTAAATCTACACAAATTTCACTAAATGACATTTGTTAATAACATGTATCAGTCCTTAATCATGAGTGTAGAAGCCTGCTCCTTTCACAGTTAATATGATGGTTTAAGGAAGTTTTGTTCAATTGCCTCAGAGCCTTGTCATCATTACGTGTGAACAAACGCTTTAACAACTGCAAACACTTGTGCATGCAGAAGGAGCTGTGTTACTTTGTTAGCACAGCAATAGATTAACTAACTACTTACAGTTGTTACTGTAGTTTATCCCCGTACTAACATTGCCTTTTTGTCTTTGTTAACCAGGAGCTGGTCAATCTGTTGCTCTGTGGTAAAGCAGTTTCTAATGTGTTTGACAATGACATGGAATTAGACTCAGGCAATGCCAACATGACTCTGCTCAAGGGAATCAAAGGCCACTGTGAAATCGGCCTGCTGTCCTTGTTTGAACATTATAACATCTGTAAGGTGAGTGACATTGTTGGCTTACTCTCTGGACACTGCTACAAAAACACATCAGTGAGAACTGATTAGTAACAAGGTTACCACCAACCAAGAATGTTGTTAAGAAGGCTGTTATTTGGACTGCTGTGAAAAGACTTTATAAGATAGTCATACACACATACACTGTCTGAAAATGTTATTTTAAGTCTAATTTTCTAATTTCTAATTTTAATTAGAAATGTAGAACTGAACACTTTCTCTGGTTGTTTAAAATGAAACTATAGTGTACAAAAACATACACTACAAATTATGACACTACAGACTGGTTTAACAAAAAAGTAGTTTAACACAGCTGAAATAGTCAAGAATCTCTATTTATCACATACATAGTTATACAGTGTACAACACGCATACAATGTACAGATTAACATTTTAACAGCTAAAGTGCATGTGCAATGATTGAACAATGACCAGTGTTAGTCAAGATGCAGTGAGGAGAACAGGACCTAACATACACTGTCCCGCACCACATCTGTGACTCTGGCTCATTTACTCTGCTGTGTTTTATTCCTTTTTTTTATATATATTTAAGGTAGGAGCTTTCCTGAAAACTCCCCGTTGGCCTATCTGGGTGGTATGCAGTGAAAGCCACTTCAGTGTGCTGTTTGGCCTGCAGAGGGAGCTGTTGACCAATCAGGACAAAGGTCTGGAGTTTGACCTGTACTACTATGATGGACTGGCCAATCAACAGGAGGAGATCCGCCTCACTGTCTGTATGTTGCATCGCTTGCCTGATATGATTGTTTCTTTTAGCTTGTTGTGTTCCTTATATGTTCCCCCCAGTTCATAACCATTTAGAAAAATGTATATTACAGTGTAGCTTCTGTGATTATTATAATAAGAATTAGCTTTATTGGTCATTTACGTGTATGTACACATGGTATGTCTCTATTAACTTCACAGAAATAAAAAACAATGTACCATAACAAAATGGACAGACAGTGTGCTAGGTACAATAAGACACTGTAGATCAATGAGTTAGATATATGGTTCTAACTACACATTGTATAATTATGTACAAGATAAAACAGTCCAAATCAGGTAGAGAAATACAGGTAGTGTAGAATTTAAATAATGACATTATTGATTATGATGAAGTACAAGACTTTCTGACTAGATACTGAACAAACATTTATTTTTCTGTTGCACTTTTGTACATATTCCTAAAAAGAAAATGTTCATGTTAATTGTTTGTGTTTTAGCTGTTGGCAAATCAGCCATGAACTGTCAGAATGATGACACTGATCTCATTCCTCCCCTGGAACACTGTATCCGAACAAGGTATCACACGGACATACACCCACATGCACAGTGATGTTTGCAGATCCTGAAAACAACATTAAATGTTTTGGCTTTTACTGCTGTCAATAATCTTGTGTTCAAATGCCTTCCATACTCTAAAACTTTATGTTGCTAATGATTATACACAGTAGTCTGTACATGAATCAGCTGTAAACTGTTGATTTTTACATTTTCAGGTGGAAAGATGCACTGGTCAATTGGAACGACACAGAACCTATACTCTAACTGATCTCATTGTTTATGCTACTTTAATTGTGTTTAAGGCCATTAACCAACAATGTGCACAATTGGTACAGATATTTTAAGATATGTTTTATCAAATTTGGTTCATATTATATTGTTTCTTTTCATGTTCATCTATACATTTCAGCTTTAAATAGATTTAGAGTTTTGCCATTTGTTTACAAGACAAGATGCTTGATGCATACGAAACAGTGTATTTTCGGCTGAAAATTTAAGCAATATGCATAACACAGCTTTGTCTTGTAATTGTTTATGAAGATGAACAGAATTGGATAGAAACTTGTATAATTAGCTTGTGAATTGTAAATTGCTGCAATATACAGTATTGACCACAGTGGCCTTTTATTGTCTACCTGTAATTAGCCATATACAGTACATAGTAGAAAAGAGGAATGTCATATTTAAATCAAGAAGTGTTTAAATTATTTTCACACCATTTCTTAACAGATTTCATATGCTACTTATACTACAATCAAGTGTTACAGTTTGTTTTATATTTGACAAAAATCAAATGGCCTTATGTCATGAGATGGCATCAATAAATACTAACTCGTTTGTGGGTCAAAAAGGCAGACCTAATAAAGAGTGCAGATATGCGCGTGAGTTTTTATTGATAACTCATTGTTATCTTGACAAATTGTTACTTTTGACATGCCTCTCATCTGCAGTGGATAATAAACTAATTTAATACTTCAGCTATGTCAACATAATGGTTGTTTTGTTCCATTCCTTGGCATCGCTTTATAAACATCATTTTTTTGTGTACTTTTTTCAACAAAGCTGTTTTTATCTGGAAAATGGAAAACATACAACATATTAAATAAGTTACTTTAAATATATATATAAATATATACATACATGCATTTTGTTTTACTCAGTTTAGTGTCACTATTTTATGGTTATGATGTGCCATTGTAATTCACACCAGACAGGTACATTTAGTTAAATCTGTTGCAGTCTAATAATATATATAGATCTCTAATCAATTAATCTGTAGTATTAAAAGGGGTTATTTAGACAAAGATCACTGATAAAAAAGTAAGTAAAATGTCAACTGTGTGTTCAGTTTGTACAAAACCTAAACTGTAACTATCTGAAATAAAAATACATTTTACTAGTAAATTACAAATATGAATACTGACATTACAGATTACTTACAGTATGACGATGTGTTACATTGCAGTTATGTCTATAGCAAACCTGCCTTTTTAAAAGTTGTCTGTTGAATGTACAGTAAATGAGACATCAGTTAACAGTTGTTATCTGTTAATTTAAGCATACATAACTGAATGACGACCACACCAGACTACTACAGTATGAAGTACTACTATACAATGTGTAAATGACAAAAAACACAATCTGATACAAACGTACAAATCACTTTAACAAAAAACAACTTTCTTTGCTTAGTTAAATGTGCATGATTCACTCATTCTTGTCCCATTTGATAAATGAACATTTATGTAATTCTTACACATTGTTCCAGCTAAAGAAAACAAACTCAAAGCTAATTGTGAATTAACTTTCAACTACGTCACATGTCAGGGCGAAAAAACAGATTCAACTGACAGATGCCTTGCAGTTAATCAGTGCCTTTAGTATTATCCACGGCAGCTGTCAGAGCACACACAGTGTGGGGTATGTGGAGGGGGTGGTAGAGAGACCTGTGCCAACACCTCGAGCACATGGGATCAAAGACACTGCAGCTGGCACATCGACGGAGCTGCAGCAACTCACTTTCCATTGAACTGTCTTGTGCAATGTGGACCGGAGTTCTGGGGTCAACGTATGTCCAAAACATTTTGGCAACAGCACATAATGAAACAATGGAAGCTGATTTCTTTAATAAACCTGTCAGAGTCACTCATACCCATGATATTTCTATTTTGACACGATGGAAATGCTGGAGTAGAGCTCACTGTTATGATGACAATTCATTCATCTTTCAATTGTCAAATTCCTAATGACGGCCAGATTGTTTGAATATATATTATTGGTGACTCATGTAGGGATTTATGAACTCTACAAAGGACTTGGAAGAGCCATGAATTAATCATGAGACATGGAGTGAATGAATGACTCCTTTACAACAATTTTACAGCCATCAAGACTACTGTGATAACTATAAATAAGTTGTTTTGCTTGAATGAGGCCTTTGGGTCTAAGAAATTGGATTATAGCGTTTACTTTTGCCACCAAATTCTTCCGTGGATGGGGGGAGTTTGACAAACGTCATAAGGAACCATGTTTAGGTTTTAGGTTATATGCTAATCATAATCTTCTGTGAATATTTTAGTATGTGCCAAGGGGCTAACCAAATTACAAATGTATGTATGATTTCAAAGCCAATTAAAGACAAGAATCTGAATCTATTGACTTGCTGAGCAAACAACGTCAACTCCGAACTTGCTTAAAACGTCGGAAGTGCATACTACTGTCAGTAACTGTTGTAATTCTGTCTCTTACCCTGACAAAACACAACAGGTGAAAGTTTGTAGTCAAAACATTAAGGTGTTTCTTCTCCCCTGCTGCTGAGCTTTTGTGCAGCAGTGTGCAGTCTGGGCAGGAAGGAAATGGCCTGGCTTTAGTCTCTACTTACTATTTATTGCAGCAGCATTTCTCAGAGGTATCAGAGGAGGGATTTGGTGCTTGTGTGTAATTGTGTTAGAACCCTCCCACATGCTGTCCCCAGTGCATCTTCTGTCTCCTCTGCTAATCTGTGCTGTTTGTCTCCAGATAAGTGATATCCTCCTCAGATTAGGATCTGGTGTCTGTGCCCTACCCACCCGAAGGGAAAGGGATCCCCAGCGCATCCCCATGCGGTTCAACTGTATTTTTAGCTACATAATTCTTTTATAGCTTGAGAAGAAAATATCACCCCTGTATCTTAATTGTCATAGGTAATCATGATGCAAAATGCCAAAGAGGCCATTCTTCAGTTGTGTCATTAAAAACATTTTCAATTTTTATTGGGTTTTGCAGTTTTGACGATATCCAGGAATTTGATGGAGCATAAATTTCTAATCCTAGCTGTTCAGTTCTTGAGGAAACTGTAATTTGTGGAGGAGAAGCATTTTATGGCCCTTCAGAACAAGACAGTCTTATATCAGATTGAAAACACTCCACGAATTGAGATCAGCACATCAAAAGAAAACACTTGTCAACACCTTCAATACAATTTCAGCGCACAACCTTTTGGACCAATGGTTTCTGTATTTGACTTTTTAATGATCTCACAACAAGCCAAACTGAATAATGCATGATCCAGTGTATCAAACTGTTCCTGCTCAGCCTGTAAAACATGATAACTGAGCTGTTGTAATCTTTGGCTTATCACATGTCTTCTTCAAGACTTTCAGACTATTTGTAAGGCTCAATATTTATTTCATGACCTACATAAAAACAGCAGACAATCACTATAACTATCCGCCAGGCACACACTGTATTTCACTACAAGATGATACAACACAACAAGATGAAGACTGTTGTATCTTGTTTATTTTGTCAAGGTTGCACTCTATCAGTGTGGTGTTAGGCAAGTTAAACTCCCTGCTGTAATACACAGTGATCAAGTAGTTTCATTAACTGGTAGCTTGAATGCCTCTTACACCTAATCTATGCTATTTTCAATTTGCAAACCCTAGAAGGCAAACAAGCAGGATTGTTACAAGTGGGCTGAGCCTCAAGGTCTGTAAAAAACAGGCACACTTTATTCTTTGGACTTTTGATGTTCAGGAACAAATTTGCTTGAAATATTTACGCTTTCTCAACTGCATTTGTCAACTGTAGAAGCCTCCAAAAAGGCAAAAGTACGCATTTAAAATTAAACTAAATTAAACTAGGATTAGCCTAGCTACTATACACATTTATGATAGATCAACAAAGAAAAATTAAAAAATTTGATATGTGATGTGTAAAGAGTTCATTAAGCTTCTGCTGGTCTGCTGTATATATGGTTATGTGGAGCCTGAACTGCTCAACATGTTTTGGAGTCCAAGAGTCCAAGATATCTGACAGTTATGACTGAGTGTGTGATTGGCAGAAATAAAGACAAAAATCTGCCAGAAATTTTGCAATAATTGTTTTCAGGGGGGAATTAAGTTATGGAAACACCTGCTGGTGTAGAAAACAGATATATTCAAGCCAGAAGGAGAAGAAAAAGTATTCTCTCTGTGGCAGAGTTTGTTCAGTGTTTTTAACATATTTGAATGACACTGAGCAAAGAGAACAGAATTTGCTGAGATAACTGTTAGGGCAGCTGAATTTCAAAAGACTTCATGCACTTAACATTTTTGTGATGTACGTACTCTCTACTCCCCCAAGTGCATGTGCAGTCACACCCATCTCGTTCCCTGCCTATGCAGGGCTCATCAAGTGCCGATTCCTCCTTATATTTTCCCTCTTTCCCCTTGTCTCCAATAATAGCAAAATATGCTGTGCTTCAATATTTTTTATTGTTCAGTACTGCAGTGCATTATCACCACTTCCATATGTTCTCACTGTCAGCAATTACTCAAGTGCCAAATAAAATAGAATGACAATGACAGTGCATGAAAAATCTTTCAGACCACTTTCAGAGTATGATATCAGCATGATAGCGGAAGAGGAATTCATATATAAGAAAAAAAGAAATGCTTCCTCTCCTTCAGTTATAACTTTTATAACCAAAATAATCTGATTTTGAATAATTGTGAAATTATTATACACATACGTTTTCAATAAATAGGTGTATTTAATATTAAATTGATGTTTCTTTACAAGTATATGTAACATACAAGTACATTAAAGTAAAAAGCAAATCCATCAACATTTACAGCAAGAACAACAAACATAAAAACACTATAAGAACAATAATGTTCATATGACTGCAGTGAATTTGAAGGCACTTCCTTGGCAACACGTGGATCCCTCTTCCAATATATTAGAAACTGTAATAGAATAAAAAACACAAATAAAATAAAAACATCTGTACTTTTCTGGATGCTTTAAGGTGAAAGTGATTTTAGAGCAAAAAGAAAAAAAAACATTTTCTGTCCAGTATTGGCAAAGATACATCTAGACATCTTGGACCTACTGAGGAAGTTGTGATGTCAAACTCTGAAATAATGAATCACTTAAAACGCCTTCAAAAGGCTCTGATTGTGATATATATTTGTCAAATTTCTCAGAACATTGTGAACAGGATCTTATTTTCTGATTCACTTGAGAAGCTTAATACCTGTGAGAATGTGTCAGCTTCTTCAATTTACTAATCACCCGAAGTCCTATACCATGAAAAAGTCAAATGAACTGAAATGGCCACTTGTGTAGATGAACTCTTTTGCAGCAATCTAGACCTAATTGCGCCCACTGAGAGCACATGCTTTTACCCTTTCTGGATTCAAGACTAGACAGCAGTGAACACATCAGACCTGCTGTCATCAAAGATCATCTTAACAAAGAGATGAATACAACTGCGTCCAAATTACTCCACTGACGACAGTCTGAGTTTTTCCCTTTGTCTTGGGAATTACTTTTTTTAGGTTTGGTGTGTGTAAGGTTAGTGTACACGTAGAAGTAATCGTTAATAACAATTGGTCAATTAGCTTTAGTTCTACCTTTATCTGGCCAAACAGTCCTCCATGACAGACATTAGTATAGTCTTTCATGAACACTAGCACACTATTGTAGGTTTATATAGTAGATTAATCAATAAGTCAACTGAGAGAATTTAATATAACTGGCACATAGTATGTTGATAAAGAATCTGAATAAGTGAGCTGAACCTCACGCAAGTAGATACCATTTTAACTTACATGCAACATCTATGATGGCATGCAGAGTGGACTCATTGCTAATCGCGTTAGCAATCTGGCACATCTTTTGTAATCTGCAAAAAAAAAGACAGCGGGAAAAAGGATTGAGTTGTTGAAATATCAACATTAAATGACTCTGTAAATAGCTGTATTGTTAAAATGGGGACTAAATTATAGAAAAACTAACTTTTAAAGCCTGAGAACTGAATCCATAAATGTTGCATTCTCTGCATTATCCCAGTCTAACAGCCTGTCTGTATTTGTCCATTATCTATTCTGTCTCAATGAATATCAAGGGAAATAATAAAAATATAGACTACACTATATTTTGGCAACACATAACAGGGGCATCTTAATCTAAATCACTTAGTCTAGCTAAACAGATATTTACTTTTGACAAGTTAACATCATCTGCAGTCTATAATGCCTATAACGTCATATATTTAATTCCCAAATGGAAAGGAAAGGAGGGTGTGGGTCTGGGCTCTGGGTGTTTCTATATAGTTGTTCCCATCTTCTCAAGCTGATTGATTAATTACACAACACAAATTATATTTATTTTTCTGATCTTTGTTATCTATTATGCAATACCACAGTTTTACACCTTCATAGTTACCTGTTACGAGTTACAGAAGCAGAGATAGACAGCTTTCTTTAAACTGTGATATCTCCAAACATTTGAAGATGGTCTCTAAACTTGTCATACTGTACATCCATATCAATAATGGAAAAGAAATTGTCAGCTTGTACAGCCTATACAGCACTAATCTGCATTTGCAATAACTACATTAGGTATACTATACATTTCAATACAGAACATCTGTTTACAAATCAAAATAATTTGCTGTTATTAATATAATGTTTCTAACCTAAATATTCATCACTGAATACACAACAATACAATTTAAAGTCTGGGGCAAAGAAGTCAAGAAGGTGATTGTTTAGTGTTACTAATCCTGACATCCAGATTGGTGCACAGGTATGTGACATCAGCTTTTTAAAACTAAGGCAAATGTTGAATTGTAGAATGTAGAAATGCACCAATCATAGCAATAATCTTGCAGAAGAAAATGCATTTAGGCCCTTTAGCCCTAAATGCAAGCATAATACTTGAAGAACGCCACATTAGACAATGAGCACAAAAGAGCAACATAAAAGTAATTATTCATACATACATGCTGGTCTTGAGCAATCCCTTGTGTTGTGATAGAGTCTATAAAAGTGTGTTCTGCACTCCGATGAGAACTTGACTGGTCCTGCTTAATAGAAAAGGTCTCATCAGGCAAAAGATTTCAATGGCTTTTTTAGTTTGTCATTACCCATACTACTAGTATAACCACACCTTTGGCCACAGTGAACGTTATCAACAGAGGTTAAAGGCGGAGTGAAAGTGAACAGCTCACTATCACAGACTGGGTTAAAGTGTCAAGGTTCAACTGGACTTATTGAATAAAGCTGAAGTCAGTTATAACCACTTCCAAGACTTTGTGCACTGGCATTTAAGCTTACAGATTTTCACACCGATAATCAAGTCTATCCATAGGTCCTGAGATAAATAATCAGCCTAACCTCCACTGCCTGTCAACTGTGCCGTTTATCTGCACCAATGCCAGGCAACCCTCTTCTGACCTGCAGCAATGTGACTGTTCATGATGTTTTCTATAACATAAGTTGGCTTAAACAAACAAAAATAATCATTTCTCAGAAAGGCAAAACCAAGAATATGCAGCCAAAAGTTACATGGGAATAGTGCCAACTATGCTCTAAAAGATGTTTTCCAGATAGAAGGATTTTGCAATGTTTGGAAAGGACAGCAGCTTTGCACTGATGATGTACTGTATTGATGGCAAGCTTCTTACCTGTGAAATGCTGAATGAATTTGCCTTTCATGTTTACATCTCTAGGAACAATTTCTGAAAAAAGAAAGTCACTATTAGTTTCTCTATCAACACTCATTTTACAGCAGCTGATCACTTATAAGTAACCAGTAACCATCATCAGTGTGACCACAGTTGTTACAGTTACCCTCACCTGTATTTATCAAACACTGTGTATTGATAACAGCTCAACTTTAAGGTACAATTATAGAAATTATAGCTCAGTTCAATATTGTTCTACACCATTATTAGTTACAATTACTATTCTTCATGAGTTTGTGCTTGAAAAATATTTTCTGAATTTAAACATTTCTATGATGAATTTTACAACTGTACATTATTCTTCACAAAGATCTTTGCAAAGATCTGGTTGGTGTTAATATACTGTGGTGGAATTTCATTAGGTTTAGGTGGGGGGAAGGTTTAAGGTAGCTATTACATGCAGCCGTCTGATAAAACAATGGCTATGCTAACAGGCTAAAGGGATTATTGTATGGGAGTTTAATGCTCATCAGAATACTTGGTTTCTGGGCAAGCATTATATTTGCCCCCCGTGCCGGTCACACAATGTTGTAACTTAAACCTGTAGGAGGTTGAAACATAACAATTTATCCAATTTGACAACCATCATGGGAAAAAAACTTTTAAAATGCAGATATATAGTTTTACCCAAATAAACCACAACTTTCAAACTTATGAGAATAATAAACACACCTATATATTTTAATCTAAAAAACATGTGAGCGTTTGGCCATTAAGCCAAAACACTGATGTGAAGAATAAAATATCTAGAGATGTTAGTCAAAAGCGTATTTCCCTTGCCACACATCTGAAAAGAGGCGCCGTAACTGTTATAAAGTAAATGTGTTCCCTTATATTATGTCTGTCTTGCCATCACTGTCAGTTTGACGACGGCTTTTGAGGAAGCACACAGGGACAACTAGTGTACAGGGTAAACATATCAGTGGGTTCACAGATATTTCTTCATCCTCCTCATTGTGATAGTTACATGACCATGGATCTTTGGTAGTGTCACGTGCACCAGTAGCTAATATGCTGCTTTTAAAATCCTCAAAAGACAAATTCCATCCAGTCAATGGTCTGAGAAAGGTACTTTTCCAATTGCATAAGCTGGCGCTGAGACTTGCCTGTGCAACATCTCTAAAACATAATCTAATTGATAGTGATGGTAGAGAGAATCTGGAATTGCAGTAAACAAGTGTTCACCCTGCACTTGAGAAACTAACACAAACCAGTGACACACAATCCTAGACTACTCTCTAAGTAAAGTGTGTCCACTGCTGCAACACTATATGTATATAATACATATACTATACTATATGTATATAATATAGTTTTCTGGATAACTTATTTATCACAGTTTCCCTTTGGCAAACAGTCTGTCTGGCTCTCAAATATCTGAGATGTATCAGAGGTTTAGTTAAAGCCTCAAGTACAGCCTGGACGTAAGTGTGGCAAAGCTGTCAGGGACCTCACATGCTTATTTCTGAGGAAATGAACAAAGATCAGTTTTAGTGTGAATAACATTGAATCCATTCAGGAAAGATTCAGAAGCTCATCATCAACATGCTCTATATCTTTTTCAGATAAATGCAGTCTTTACAACCTCAACCAGTCTATAATTATACTGAAAATGAGTAGTTGAGGAACAGTGACTGTGAATCAGTGCTAGAAGTTAAATGAATGTGACAACATTTCTCTGCTTTGTCTGGTAGTGTGCTTGTGTGTGTTTGGGGTGGTCATCATTCACGTTGAAAGAATTATACTAAATGAGTCATTCACACGTTTGGCTCAATGCTCCTCCTACACGAATTCATTATACCAGTCCGTCCACCAATCAATCACAATGTTAAGTGAGGGAGCAATATGTTCAAGACGTGTTTCGAAAAAGGTACTTCTTAGAAATAAGAACATCAGTAATGACAATGAAACACTATCTTGTCCTCCATGTAGTTAGCTTACCTGCATTACATATATTACGGTATATAATCACTTTAAACTGAGTTGGACATTTGATGACAGAATGATCTGGACATTGTGCCTTGTCTTATACTTTTGCCAAATATAATTTCTAAACAGGGAAACCTAATTTCCTTTTCCATAATTTTTCCATTAACATGCACCCAAAAAGTTCCATTCAGCCAAACTTAATAAAACTTCACAAATAAGATGTACGGCACAGACCAGACCAATGACAGCTGTCTCCCATGGTAAAATGGGGATTATGCTTTCATCATCAAGATCTAAAAATAAATCTTATCAGCTTACCTATGAGTTTACTGTTATCCAGTCTAGGAACATAGAAAGGCTTTTCATGGGAGGAGAACTTCATGTCTCGGGTTGACGAGTAGAGTCCACTGTTACAGCACCTGGACACAGGTTTTTCCAGTTGCTGGCTTTCTCTGATAACCTGTAAGATTAGATCCAACAGGGTCCTTCTTTCTTTTTGCTTGACCTCCTTGTTGTCCATACACTGGCCCGAGGTGATGAGCAGAAAGAAGATAGTCAGTAATATGTGCCATTTCCTCTCCACCTGCATGACTTCACTGCCTGAAATCAGAAGAAAACAAGGGTTTCTATTAAGTAAAAGCAGTTGTCCTATTCCATGTATTCTAACAACCAAAAACACACATCTACATATTACATTAGACTTGAGATCCCTCACCTTCCAAAATGTACTAACTACGTTGTCAGATATAAAATACAGCTTTTCAAAGTGAAGTAAATCACCCGGAATAGTCCAGTCCACAGTCACATTTCTTCAAGCTTAGCTTAGATTTATAATAAAAAAACTTACTAGTTGAGGTGTTAAAGGTGCTTATGTCCTGGAGAGTGGACACGGTTGTCTTCAGCCTTTCTTCTTCCAAGAGTCTACGTCTATGGTGCGGAAAGTAAAAAGAGGGAAGAGCCAGCAGACTGTGCTCACCACCGTCTTTCTTGAAATAATGCGTCCCTATTTATACGAGAAGCCACCTTCTTGAAGGTAATACAATCGATTTCGAGTGGGTGGCAAAGCAGTGTTGACATCTTTGGTGCACTTTCTTCCAGTGTCATTCGCTCACTTTGGCGTGCGCCCCTCCTTTACGCACCAAAATATCACCTCTTGTAGTTATGCAGGAATGTATAACTCCAAATAAAAATGACCCGATTCCAGACAGAGTAATGCTTTAAAGTCTAATAGAGAGCCCAAGCGAAATTTCCATTCAGGAAATAAACGCCAAAGACGCGTTCAGATGAACTTGTTAGATGTTGAATGCAGGGAGGAATAGAATCTGTGGGCCTGTAAGCTTCTAGCTGACCTGTCAGCGAGTCGACGTTTTTGTTCACCGATGTCCAAGTCTTGTGACTGGCTAAGCGCTGCGGAGAATGCGCCTCCAGGAGCAGCCACTCCGTTGTTTTACACCCGTGAAAAAAAAATCTAACTGTAACAGAGCTATTAAAAATTATGAAATTCGAGGATGATATAAATTTATTTAAAAGCGAAGTCAAAAATGTTACTGTGCTAGTAAATCAGCTGAATTCTAATTCACCCCTTTAAAGACGCAAACTTAAAAACTAGTTACAGTAATGTAATACCTTATGGAATCTGTAGATTGATAAATATTTTATCTGTCAGTTTTCTATCTGTCGAGATGTTTAAAAAAGTTTAAAAAGCTCATATTTTCCAGTGGATTAGTAATTTAAATTAAGTGATATATGTAAAAAAACAAATTGGATAATTATTACTATTGTTATTTTTATTATTTTTATTATTATTATTATTAAGTTTTCGCTGTAATTTCCACTTATCAGAGTGAATTTAGAAAAGAAAATCTATCTCTAGGTCTTTTATTAGAAAATAAATAAGGGAGTTACTTCCGGAATGACTGTTACTATGGCGACGGAGCGCTATGTCAACTCACGAAAGCTGACCTTATGTTTGTTTCACTGTAGCTAAAGTTAGTTTAGTTTTCCCTAATTCACCTTTTTGGTTATTTGATAAGAAATAAAGAGAACATTTTTGTGGGAGCAGCAGCATGTCACAAAGGTAAAGGTCGCAACCAGACATAGCTATTATTGTAGATTAATCAGAAACGCGTAGTTAAACGTTAGCTAAGCCAGCTTGCTAGCGTTAGCTTGCAAACTAACTTGACAATAATGACTTCGCCTTAAGGTTAACAAGACGATATAGAGCAAATAAGAAAAAGATACAGTAGCTATCCCAATTTCTTGCAAACTATTTACAATATGAGCTGAGTTACCTCATTCAAGGCAGCAGTGACTAGCAGAACAGTGGAAACGATATTCAGCCTGTTATGAGCACTGCTATTGAATAAGAGCCTTTACAGTGGCTCTACTAGTGTGTCTATGGACTCTCCAGTGATTGTTAGCAAATGAGACTCCTGTTGGCTAAATGACAGAGTTGTTCCACTTATTGGTGAGCTTTTTGATTATTGATGTCAGCTGGTTTTGTTTTCGTTTAAATTCCCACATGTGCTACTCTAGACACTGCTCGTTTGACAGCAGCCATCCTTTGTCAAGTGTGTCTAAAATCTAAAATATATGAGGCTAGATGTCAACAAGAAAATTCTATCTAATATTCCCTTCAAGTCTGTGATGATTAAATAGTGTGTGGAACAAGAGATCCTCTTAAATACTTTAGGGCTGTTTAAGACCTAGCCTTCACCTTTTCTAGGTTTCAGGTAGAGGACATTTGCAAGAAATCACTTTGATCAAGACTCTGATGCAACTGAGGAGCTTTGAAATGAAAGAACAACATAATTGTCTGAATGTGAACTTATTTTTTTTAATTTATTAATAAATGATTGTATTTCATTGTAATTATATTCCACCTAACAATAATCAGGTTACCATTTTCCCAGTCTGGCTCTCTGATAATTAATTTGTTCACATTTCCAGGACATACAATGAGCTTTGGTCTGATGCCCAGTTAGAGTTGAGTCGTTTGCTAACTGAGGAGCTGCCTGCTGATTCCACACGCCCACAGAAGGACAGGGTAGTGTTCTTCCAGCGTTTGGCCATGCTTTATGTTCGCTACCTTCAAGTCTTCAGACAGCTGGATAAGGTCTATGACCAGGTGGTCCACCCTCAGAAGAGACGAGTTATCCGAGTGATCCTTGAGGGTGTGATGGGAAGAGTGTTAGAGCTGAAGAATGAAATGGTGGAAAAAGAGTTTTCAGAATACCACTACATGGACGATGTTCTTCATGACTTGAAGCTCACCCCTGTGAGTTTTATTTTACACTGAACTGGATTCCTGAGACCTGTAAAAAGTTAGACTGACTTATCCTTGCAAGAGATTGGCTTTATCAGAGATAATGATAATGATTATCTTTGTTATAATTTTAGATCAACCTTGAGATCCCTGTCCCCCGCTATTTCATCAGTGATTGCAATAAAGAACTTCAAGATGAAAAGATGATGCTGACAGATATCCTTAAAATGGCGGAGGTTACTGAAAACCCCGAAGTGAGTTGAAAAATATCCCAATTTTTTTTTATTGGACAATAATTTATTCCCTATTAAAATAACTGGCCAAAAACTACATCACGAGGAAAATTACCAAAACACTGACTATCCCTTGAAGTACAGTTAATTCATTTATAAGATGTTTGGCAAATGTGTAAATTTGTGTGTGTGTGAAAAAGAAATTTTCTTGTATCCATCACCTGACTCATACTTTTCAATAATCTTTGAGCAGTTGCTTGGAGTATTCTTTTGTCTTCATTATGGTAATTTTTGGCCAGGATACTGATTCACCAGTAACTGGACCTTCCAGATACAGGTGTAGTTATACTATGATCCTTGAAACACATTAACTGCACTTGGGTGATGTCAATTTAGCTAATTGTGTGACTTCTTAAACCAACTTATGCAATCACTTACGAAGCTAAGTTAAATCAACCATGATTCAATGTTAAAAATAAATGGTGAGAACTTTTGCTATGCACTGTTTGTGCAGGACATAATTTGATGAAGTATATTACTTGTTATTTTTAGTAAATCTAAAATATTTCATTTCTTTTGTCTGCTCTGTTTTATGACCCAGCCTCTAATGGCCAAGGACATGAGTCAAGAGGAGGCCATTAAGATCATTCAAATGGGGGAGAGGGCCCGCCAAGGACGGCTCAGGGCAAAGTTGAATGAAGCAAGCAGAAATATGAACAGGATGTACAGGATTAAGGACTCTGGAACAGATGGCACTGAGTTGGCTGCAGTCTGCATTCAAAAGGTCTTCTGTTGTCAATGTACAGTAATACTGCATGCCTCTTTTTTTGTCTTTTGTCTTTTTTTTTAGTCCAAAGTATTTAGTTGATTATGATTTGTAGGTGTGGAGGGGCTACATTCAGAGGAAGAGGGCAAAGATTGCTCGAGATGAAGAAATGATTTTCTTGGGAATGGTGAGTAAAAGAGAAGACCATCGAATCATCCAGCCAATGCAGAATGGTTGAACTATTGTCTTTAGAAACATAGCCAATAAACACCAGTCTGATTTCTCTCAGTTAAAAAAACTAGAAACTGCATAGTTGTACAGCTATATTGCCATATTTCCTTGTAGTAGTACTTTTGACTTGCCTGTTCTTTCTCGTCTTTTCTTTCTGGGACAAGTTTTTAACGTATACAGTATGTTGTGTTCACTCCCATCTGAGGTCATGAATCCACATTACTGGGTGCCATGCCCTGCAGAAATTACTGCCCAAGCCAGTGAAGCCTCCACATGGATAAAACAGGAGGAGCATGAAGAAGATTACCAAAAGTCCATTGTGGCGATCACAAACCAACTACGAAATGTGGAGGGTCATGACATGAGCAAGACAATGAAAGAGCAGATCCGACAGTGGTTCATTGATTGTCGGTAAGGTGTCACCGGTGCGTGTGATTTTTGCTGTAACAGTAGAATGTTTATGTAGTGAAAGTAATCAAGTAGTTGTGTTGTCACCTTTTTCTTCTTCTGTGTTCATCAATCTAGTGATGCTACCGGATCATTTCCAGACTACCCTGATGAAGAGGATGGAGGCTCAGCTCTGATTTTTGCAGAAAAGAACCCTCAGCAGGTAAAATATACCACAAGTGAAAAATACAGTTGTGTATTTTTTGCAGAAGTAGAATGCTTTATGTATCTTTCCAGTTAAAAGAAGAAATTGCTGCAAAGGAAGAGGAAGAATCAAACAACAAACCAAAGGCGAAGGAGGAAAAGAAAGAAAAGAAAGAAAATGACATAGAAGTAAGGCCTTATAAATGTTAAATTAATTTTGAGTAATTAAATATAACATTCTGTAAAAACAGGTATTTCTGAGTCAAAAACCTCCCTTTTCAAACCATATACAACTTTATTTAATTGATTTCACTTAGTTTTCCCAACTTTATTCTGTGCTTGTACTGTATGTATTACATTGATACCTTCATTCTAAACCACAGGAAGAAGAGGCAGGGTTGAAGATGCTGCCTTCAGCTTTTCTTTCAGACTTGGAAATGGGAAACAAAACCTTTGTAGGTATGTGTATATTAAAAAAGGTGAATATATTCATTTGAAGTTGTATTTAAATCAGAATCTCTCAGATGTTCAAAAGACCACTTTTTTAACATCCTGATGAAATAAATGAAAATAAGAAATGAAATAAGAAAAATAATGTCACTTTCAGTTTAAAATTAGTTTATGAGTATGTTATTTAGATAGGAAATGTGCGAGTATGAGTATGCAACACGCCAGCATCTCCTGTTTTCTGGCTAGTTACCACCTGCTAGTGTATTGTAACATAATAATTATTTTCATTTTATTCATTTGTGATAAAGCCTGAACTGAACGTTTGTGATCCTCAGATTTTTGGCAAACTCGCAATGAGTCCAAAAACTTCAGCCAAAAGCATGAGGTGGAGCTGATCAAGGAAGAAAAGAGGAAGGTCATTGAAGAAGAGATTCGAGTGCAGGTGCTGTTGACTACAGAATACAGATAATAAGCCTTACCTTTGATAAGGAACATTACTTGATGTTTTGACGGTGACGGTGTTAAGACGGCGTATGCATTGAGTTAAGATGTTTTGTTTTTGTCTAATTCATTGTTTCAGTCACTTGTGTTGTAAAAGTTATAACTATGCCACCTGTATTCACACTGATTGGTCTGTTCTTGTATCAGGTAGATGAGCAGATGAGACGAGAGCTGGCTGAATGGAAGTTAGCTGTGGATAAAGACAAAGGTGGTAAAACCAAAGGAAATGCCAAGGTACTAAAGTGAAAAGAAAGTGGTCACACTTTACAAATATTTGTTTGTTTGTCTCCTCATTATCTTTATTTTGCTCCACAGAAAAAGAAAGCATCTAAGAGTGGAAAGAAGAAGAAAAAGGAGAAAGATCTGACAGCTGATAGGTGAGATAACACAAAATGTACAGTACATTTATCAAATTCATGATTTTCAGTGCTACAATTGAGTTGTATGAAGTGGATAAACAAGTAAATACAAATGCTGGAGAAAACAATTACATCATTTAATCACATCTACTAGGACTCTTGAGTCTCTGTGTCAGGAGCTGGTGGAACAGGGCTTGTTGAAAAAGGCAAATAATGTTAGGCTGGAGGATTTTTTGGGTAAGACACTGTATATTATTTGTCATCTTTCAGAATTCCTTTTGTTGTCTTATGATTATAATTGTAAATGAGCTTTGAATGTGACTACAGTCAGTGTGTTGTATCAGAACAGAATTCTGTCAGATTAACACTTTGTATCACTCACGGTACTTGGACATAAGGTAGTGTTATGTAATGATGTGCTGCCCTCTTCTGGTTTGCAGTTGTCATAGGAGGATTTTCACATTGAACAAATTCACATGGACGCAATAATCTTTTTTTAATTTCTTACATATTTTCACAATGATTCACAGTGCAGATTAATAGCTATTGGTCTAATAGTTGGTCCCTCCTGTTCCTAGGTGACTATAGCTACCTTGGGACAACACTGAGGCAAAATGACATTGAGCCAATGCCATCACTTTCAGATGTGCGACAAGTCTTATCTCTATATGCAATTTTACCATTAGGTATAACAGTTATACAATTCATTTTTAAATACATATAGCCATAAATATTGTTTGTGGTTTGAATGTAAGATGTGTGTTGTCTTCAGGCTCTCAGGCTGTACACGAGAAAGCTCCTCTGATAAAGGCCATACTGCTGGCAGGGCCTGCAGGTGTAGGAAAGAAGATGTTGGTCCATGCGATCTGCCACGAGACAGGTGCCAACCTGTTTGATCTGTCACCTTTGAACACAGCTGGAAAGTATCTAGGCAAGAGTGGCCTTGCCATGATGCTTCACATGGTCTTTAAGGTAACACAGTGGTTTTTAAACCCACTCTCACTGCCATTTAAGCATGTTTATAATAATCATGGTTATTATTAAGTTTTTTGAATAACCAGTATCAAATGATAGTATGAAGCATAACTTTAATCTTAGAGAATTTAAGAATACGTCAAATATCAAACACTGGATATCCTTCAGTGGTATGCAGGCAGGGCAGTATGTTGTCATGCCCTACTTGGCACTACTGGTTAATTTCATTAGATTTTGGAGACCTTAGCGTAACATCTCAAGTCGTTCTTGCATTTCATCTCCAGAAAGTATAAATGTAGTTCTTCATAATCATTTTCACACAGGTTGCAAGATTGCTGCAGCCTTCAGTTATATGGATTGAAGATGCAGAAAAAATGTTCTACAAGAAAGTTCCCAGGGAAGAAAAAGAGGTACTCCGAGCAAGTTCAGTGACATCATCATGCTGTTCTTAGATTTCAGTTATTTGTCCATCCGGTAATTTTGACTGTTTTTATGTTTGTAAACAGTTAGACCCTAAGCGGCTGAAGAAAGATTTGCCCAAGTCTCTTAAGTTGATCAAAGGGGAGGACCGTGTTCTTATAGTAGGAACAACTAAAGACCCATTAAGTGCTGATATCAAGTCACTGTGTAAAATGTACAGTAAAATCATCCTCATTCCAAGACCTGACTATGGCTCAAGATACAGTAAGAAAAGACGCACTGTGAAACATATCTTAGTGAATATGGTGTTGTTGTTGTGTTGATTTGAAAAATTTGACTTTGACTTAACCTTTGACTGTATCTTTAGTCTTGTGGAAGCAACTGATCAAGAAGTGGGGAGGTGAGGTAACCAAGGCCCTGGATCTCAGCTCTCTTGCAAAGATTTCTGATGGCTACACTCCAGGTGACATGGTCCGCGTGATCCAGAGTGTCGTCACCAAGCGTCGCATCCTGCAGCAGGCACACAGACCTCTGACTGCTGCTGAGTTTGTTGCCCCATTAGCCAAGATTGATCCTGTTTTTCAGGAAGAAGAAGAAGCCCTTAAAGTACAGTACTTATGCCTTATTTAAGTTAAAATTATCATGACTAATTGTATTTTTTCTTTATTTTATTAATGTAAGCAGCTTCCTGTTGATACTTCTTCCCTGTGTGTCAGCAGAACTGGTATGCTAAGACCCCTCTTGGTAAGAAGCGGCTTAGGGCTGCCACAGGAAAAGAGGAAGAAGAGGCACCAGTTAAAGGCAAAGATGCAAAGAAGAAAGGGAAAAAATAAATGTGTTATCATGTTTTTATTATCGTTGTTAATATGTATGTAAATATTTAATGAAACTTTTATGTAAACTGACTAATGAGTTAATATTGCAAATTTTCAAAATACAGCAAATTCATTGAAATAAAAGCTTTGATTTTGTCTACACATAATACAATATATAGTCTCTCTATTTCTGCTCTTATCATTGACTGGCTCTCAGCATTGTGTAATTGTTCAGATTTATGTGATGATTTATTCATAGTCAAATAACTACTGTTCAACATGGCTGTGATTGAATATATGCATTGAATATTCTTATAGTCTTTTTTTCATGACCCCTGTCAAGTATAGAGTGTCTGGACCAGAGGAAATGTGAGACAGAAGGTGTGTTTCCAAACACAGACACAGAGGCTTAGGTGGAGTGTTCAGCTGTTTTATCAAGTTCTACATTCACTCAACACATCCTCACATTTCCTTGGTACCTTTAACATTATTTTTAGCTTATGTGCACCACCAACAGGATGCTACACATGGGAAGGCCCATATTTCAAGATGCCAAGTTGATCTATTAGTTGTCTTCAGTGACAAAAAACACCGTTTGGAGCCTTATCAAGGTGTACTTACATGGTTTCTATATAACTTACCATTCTAATGTTCAACAAAATAACAAATGAGATACTGTTTTGCAAATATAGTCCACCATTGCTTTGTCAGTGACGGCATGTTGTTTTTTTTTGTGTCGCAGCAGGACTGCTCAGAGATTATACTGTCTATAGAGTTTCAGTGGACTTAAGCGTACTTAGTGGCACCGGGAGCTGTCTGTCAGTCGGAGGTGAACACCATGGTGGGCAGTGTTGGCTTTGTCTCAGTGACTGCACGAGGGAACCCCACAACTAAACATATAAAGAGTGTATACATCTAACTTAGTAACTTAATTTAGTATTAATCAGCTCTGTAGGTTAAATTGATAATTGCATCATTGTTATGGAGAGTTTGGTCATATACAGTAGTCATGCACCTTGTTGTACCACTTACCCCGTTGTATAAGTTTATATGGTTTATGTTTAAATACACATCCATATTTACTGGGCTGTTGTGCGTTGGTGTGCAGTCACTACTGATAACACAGTGAAATGTGAGCTTTTATTTGACCTTTCAACTGTGGCAAAGGGGGGAAACTCCCTGTACTCTGATCTCTCCTAACATGAGATTTAGGGTACTGAAAAAATTGGTCTGAATTATAAAGAGCACATAAACAGCATCAACTATATGTTGTGCCATTTTAGGAACATGGTAAAAAGTTGGATTGTGTTTAAAGTCACATCTTTATGTGCAGACAGTAAAAAAAAAAGGTTTATCTATATCCTCATGCAATATGGAGTCACTGACTGAGATGCTTTCATACGTGCACATGAGAAACCCATCAAACACACTAAGCTTTTTTTTGATTGTTTTTGAAGCTTCCAGTAATGGTGGACATGAGTTGTGTCAAACCAATATAACTAGAGCTGTCTTTGTCCTCATACAGGAGGCTATTTTGAGGAGAGATATGTCAGCTGTTCAGCACTATGCTCCATCACAGCATGAAAAAAAGAGAAAGCACTATAGACTGTCTGTTCTGAGGACTGAGACACAGCTTGCAAACGGAGCATGGCTAAATGTTTGTTGTTAATCATAAAGGCTTTGTAGGAAACAAGATAAGTCCTGGGAAGATCTGTTGCCATGGAAGATATTTTATCCAGCTCTTTTTTCAGGTGAAGGTGTTTTCTTTTTTGTCATTGTGGGTTTGCAAGGATATATTCTTTATAGGTTGAAGGTGAGTGCATCACGTCAAGTTATCTGGTATGTTGGTGCTTTATTTTGGTTAGGATTAGTTTTATAATTTTTTTGATTACACACTTTTAAAATTTTATTTCTATGGCATTTATGTATTTTACATGCCATTTTAGAGAAGATTTTCTAATCTAGATAATTAATTGCAAAGTTAATGCCACTGCGTGATGCATTTTAGCTGGTAGGTAATGAGTATTCTTGGATACTTAGACATTATAAGACATTATTGCATGAAGAACTAGCCATATTCTCAAATATCACATCAACCACTTTAATTGACAGTTCTTATTTGGCGTATTGCATACAGCCTAAAGAAGTCTATATTTGTGGTGCTGAGCTCAACCAAGTGAGGTGACAGAGATTCCATCGCTCTTCATTACTGAGGAGTGACATACCATCATAGGGATCAACAATATGAGCGCTTCCATGTGTATCCATTTTGATAGGGAAATGTTGCCTTTTGATTTTTTGTTATTATTTGCTTAAGAGAAGCAGTGTTTGGCATTTTAAAGGCTGATCTGTCTTGAACAATTACAGGGTATGCACTGCAGCAGAGAGAAGCTGACTGCACACATGAATGAATGAGGTATGAAAAGAAGCTGGTGATTTCATGGCAAGGCTCAGTGTTCTTTATTACAGCGGTGAGATAGATTATTAGTTATCTTGTTAGATAACTAATAATCTATCTCACCATGTTACCTGATACATGTGTGTATTGTTGTTATACTATAGTTCTAGCCCTTCTGAGACTGTGGTAACAATCAAAGGTTCCTTTATTACACTGTGAGAAGAGCAAGTAACATGGGAGAAAACAAACCTGGAGGAATAGTAGCAGCTGCAAGTAAGTTCCTTCATGCACATGTTCCTTCTATACCATTCAACGTGGTTCTTGCAACGTGTGTAAGAATTCTTTTATATGCTTACATTGCCTGTCAGAGAACCGGTTGCAGGTGGTGAAAGGATTGGAGGATGTGGAGGTGTCTGAGTGTGAGAGCTGCTCCTTTGAGGTGACTCTCAACCTGGCTTACATAGAAGGTGTGTGGACCAGGAATGGGATGCAGCTCAAGTCTAAGCCCAACTGTCGCATCAGCATGCATGGCAGGAAACATTCGCTTGTTCTGAAGAGGGCAGCTTTGGGAGATGCTGGCATGTACTCTTTTGAGGTCAATGGCATTCAGACCTCAGGACAACTCAGTGTCAGAGGTAAGATAATACAACTAACTGAACTACTTCCATGGCCACATGGAATTCAGTTTTTGTGTCTATATGTCCAATTCAGGTTTAGGTCAAATCCATTACCTGAACTAGGCCTAAACAATTAAACAATTGTGACTTTCGTTTAAGCACCACCAGTGGGGGACATTTTGGTTCGTAGAAAGAAATCAGAGTGAAATATTGTAGAGGAAATTTATGACCTTGCTTAACTACATTTGTGTACAAACTGAGAATTGTTAACATGCTGATACTGATTGATGCATGAGCATGGTAAATATTGTTCCTGTCAAACATTGATATATTGACATTACTAGAGTGCTGAGGTGGATTGTGTATAAAATATAAATCTAAAATAAAGTGACTCATTTTAAATTTACTTTCAGTCTCCTTTTTGGTGATCTAGGACAGAACTTCACAAACAAATTACTTTATTTTGAAATGTATTGGATTTCTGGCGTCATGCTTTTATTTTGAAGTAAACATAAGTGTTGTAGAGCGACTTACGGGCAGCTACTTGACAGAGAGTGTTAATAAACTCACTTTTAACACCAAATATATAAAAGTTGGTTTTACTTTACTTGTTTTTATTACCACGAATACGTTTGAAATTCGGTGCATACAGTTCATTGCTCTTTGCTGAGTTTCTGTACGCAACTATTAACACATCCACTAGTTAGCATTTAGCTCAGAGTACTGCTGTGCCAACCTTCGTACAGAGCTGCTAGCATGGTTGTAGACTTTGCTTTAGCTCTTTTCAACATTTTCAGAGGTTTGAACAAAATCAGCTATCATTCAGACACATTCATTAAAATGTCTGGTTGCTCTTACTGACTTTATGTTTTGGATATCTACTGTCAGCTAGGGACATCCACATAGTGAAGGAGTTGGAGGATGTTGACACAATGGAGCGTCAACCCGTGAACTTCCTGTGTGAGGTCAACCAGGTGGACGTGGATGGTCGGTGGTACAGAGATGACTGCAGGATCCGACCTGGGGAGAACATCAAGATCAGACACCAGGGCAAGTTATCATTCAGGAACTTAGACAAACTACAGCCTACAGTGCATAAATACTCCTCTCTCATAAAGTGTAAATATGTATAGAAAAAAAAGAAAATATTAACTCTGGTTGAAATATTGAGCATGAAAAGAATGAAGCCATTTTGCTTTTATCTGAGTGCAGGTAAAACTCATACCCTGTTCTTCAAGTCTGTCAAACCAGAGCATGCTGGAGAGATCAGATTCACAGCAGAGCGTGTCTCATCCTATGCAATGCTCACAGTAAAGGGTGAGCCACCTCAGATTTGTGGACTAAACAATGTCTGATCCAGTTTGTTCAACCAAGGTTTAAACCCTGTTCCACCCTTCTTCAGAGCTCCCAGTCCAAATAGTGCGTCCTCTCAGAGTCAAGATAGCCATGTATCACCACAGGGGTCTGCTGGAGTGCCAGGTGTCACGCCCTAACGCTCAGGTCAAGTGGTACAAGAACAGGAAGGAGCTGCTGCCCAGTAAGAAGTACCATCTAATCACCCAAGATGTCTACAGGCAGCTGATCATCGATGATGTGTGTTCCTCAGATGAAGACACCTACACCTGTGATACAGGAGATGACAATACCTCTTGTATGCTTCTGGTAGAAGGTGAGATGATTGCTGTCACAGTAATTAGTAGTTACATAGTTGCCACAATGTTAACTTCATGTTTATACAACCAGGAGTGTTTATTTGATTGCTCTACATTGGGAGTGACATCAGTAATTATTGTATTGTGTGTTATGGTTGTATATGCAGAGCAGGCTATCAGCATAGTGCGGGGGATGAGCTCAGTGGAGGTTATGGAACCAGAGCCAACACTGTTCCAGGTGGAGACCAGCCTGAAATCTGGGAGGCCTCCCAAGTGGACCCTGAACGGTGAGGTGCTGGAGCCATGTGCAGCAGTGAACATCAGCAGGGAGGGCACCCTGCACAGCCTCTGTCTCACCTCCACAGAAAGCTCCATGTCTGGCCCTGTGGTATTTGTAGCTGGAAAGAGTCGCTCCACTGCTCAACTTACTGTGAAAGGTGTGTGTCCCTCTGAGTATGATCCACAAGGGAAACTTCCACATTGCTCACAGCTAGTGCTAGTCAGAGGTGCTAAGTCACTAATTAAAGTGAAGTATTTCTATTTTATTTTATTTTTACTTTTAAAATGAGGATGATTTTGATGAATGATATGGTGCAAAATAATGTTTTAATAATTGTCACAATGTGAGATGAGGATATTTTTTGTTAAATTCCATGTGTCAGACTAAATCTAACACACAAGATCCATCATATTTCTCTGTATACGTTATCCGTGTTAGGATGCACTACATCAGCATGACTCTAAAAAAGACTGATAAGATAAGGTCAGTTACAGTACATTTCTTTAAGCAGGCTACTGTCTATCCTTTGTAGAGCGACCTCTTCAGGTTGTCAACCACTTGGAAGATGTGGAGGTGAAGGAGAGCAGCTCTGTGATGTTGAGCTGTGAGTTTGCCCCTTCTCCCAGGGCAATACGATGGTTCAAAGGTCGTACAGCACTGAAGACCTCGAATAAGTACAGCATGAAGAGAAACGGGAAACGAGCAGAACTGACTATTCATGGCTTGATAGGGATGGATGCAGGACAATACCACTGCATGGCTGGAGGTGCACAGAGCACAGCACATATTAAAGTAGAAGGTAGGTTAAATGTGGTTTGGGAAAAACTGAGGTATCAATTAAAATAAACAATTATTGTGTTAGATATTCAGCTTTGTAAGATTTCTGCTGTATTCCACCTTTTGTCAGTTCATTTTTTTGAATAAATAATTATGTCTGTGTTGTAGTGCGAACATTAAAGTTGGTCAAACACCTGGAGCCAGTAGAAATTGAGGAGGATGGCATCGCCAGTTTTTCATGTGAGCTCAACTATGTGGTTGCCAATGTCGAATGGCTCCTCAGCAATGTCCGCCTTTATTCCAACGCCATCAACAGGATCCAGCACATGGGCACAATGCACAGCATTACTATAAAAAAATTGCGGCCCCAGGAGAGCAGGGTCACCTTCAAAGCAGGCCTTCTCTCTGAGACAACCATCTTAAAGGTCAAAGGTCAGCAATGGGAATAACAGAAGAAATTTTCTAATAATTTCACTTTTTTTTCTCATTTATGTGAAACATGTCCACCAGCAATAGAATAATGATAGACGTTGCTTCCAGAGCGCCCAGCAGTGTTTCTGAGGTCTCTGGAGGATGCAGTAGGAGAAGAGCAAGGGGAGATCTGTCTGCAGTGCGAAGTGTCCAAAGAGAAAGTGACCCCTGTTTGGACAAAGGATGGTGTGGTCCTGACAACTGATGATAAACATGAGCTACTCCAGTTTGGAAAGTCCATGGTGCTAATTGTTCATTCACTGAGCAAAGACGATGCTGGAGAGTACACCTGTGACCTGGGCACCAGCCAGACCAAGGCTAAAGTTACAGTACATGGTGAGTTTATTTTGGAATTGAAGTAATGTGTCATTAAACTGTCTGCATTGTGACACAACTACAATCAAATGATGGATTGAATGCAAATAGGAACCTTTTTGTATTTTTATAACATTTTATAACATTTAATCTTAAAGAGTCAGTTGGATCTCCTACAAAGATGTTACATTTTCCATGTTGGTACCCTGTACCTTAATATCTGGTGTGTTGTTGACATAGTTCAATGTAAGATGCACGAATAACTGCTAAGACATATTTGTCTTATTATTCTCTCTGTCTTCAGACTTACACATAACCATTGTTCAGCGTTTGAAGACAATCTCTGTCCTGGAGGGAGAGGGCTGCACTTTTGAATCTCTCCTTTCTCACAATCTCGATGATGAGCCCTCCTGGACAATCAATGGCCAGGTGGTGGTCTCCAATAACCGTATCCAGGTTATTGCCAATGGCTGCAAGTATAAGATGACCATCAGAAATGCTTTACTGACTGACGCTGGAGATGTGGTCTTCACAATTAAAGACCTCAGCTGTAGGACCATGTTGTTTGTTAAAGGTGGATACCTGGCTGTGTCAGATAAAATGATCAGCTCTGTTTATATATGTGGAAATACGTATATTTGTATTTTATTTTGACAAAATCCCTTTTCAAAATATGCTTCTGCAAAAAAACCTGATTATAAGTGAATGCATTTCCCCCCACATAGAGAAGCCAGTGCACATTTTCAGAGACCTGCTAAATGTCAAGGCGGTGCCAGGTGAGGATGCAGAACTGAGCTGTGAAATCACCAAACCAGAAGTCACCATCCGTTGGTTAAAAAATGGCCATTTAATCAGGCAAAGCCCAAAGTATGAGATGAATGTGGAGAAAAACTTGGCACGATTGATAATCAAGAATACCACCATCAGAGACTCTGGGGACTACTGCTGTGAGGCCGAGGGTGTTGCCTCCTGTGCCAAGCTTGAGATCAGAGGTAGGAGAGGGTGATTGATTGTGATTGCAGTTCTAAGTTGGAAGTTGTAAAACTACATTTTCTAAACTTCATTATCTCTCTCAGAACTCCAGCACACATTTGCGCGGGAATTAAGGGAAACACGAGCAGAGGAAAAGACTAAAGTGACCTTGGAGTGCGAGACCAGGCGGCCAGCCAAACGTGTGACCTGGCTGAAGGGCATGGTGGAGCTGAGGTCTGGAAGGAAGTACGTCATCAGGCAGAAGGGTGTGGTGTTATCGCTGACCATCACTTGCCTAGAGAAATCTGACACGGATATTTACACATGTGATGTTGGTACTATGCGGAGCCGGGCGCAGCTGACTGTGCAGGGTGAGACCATAGAGCAAGGGGCAGAAAACACTTCATCAGTATAGAGGTGTTCATTTAAATCCAGGGCTAAATCGTATTTCTGGGCCACATCAGAACACATCTTTTATTATTTTTTTTATTGTAATTTCAGTGGTAAGACAAAAAAAAAACACTTTTGTCCTACCACAAAACTAGAAGGCATATTTTATTCCCTTCCACCCATCGTTCAGTTGATACTGCACTGAACTGCAGAATATTGACAAACAGATGATGACAATAATCATGTATCTTGTTTTTATAAATGCTAACATAAAATCCTTTGCCAATACATAATACACAAGTTGGATCATTAAATATGATGCACAGTACAATATGGAGGATGTTGATTCTAGTACCAACAGTAGTTATGGGATGTCAGACTATTTTAGCTTTCTCGTGTTTTTCAGGTCAGAAGGTTGTGATCCTGGAAGAATTAGAGGATATTGACTGTCTTGAGGGCGACACGGTCACATTCAGGTGTCAAATCAGTCCCAGTGACTATGTTGGAGTTAAATGGTATCTGGACGAGACCCTGCTGTACACCAATGAGCTCAATGAGATTCAGATGGTGCCAGGTGGCTACCACACCCTCACATTTAAACAGCTTGCCCGCAAAGACACAGGCACTATTTCGTTTGCAGCAGGGGACAAACGATCATATGCCTCACTTTTGGTTAGAGGTGAGACTTTGAGCTACATCAGTGTTTTAATGTGTACATTTATGTTGTGTTTTATTTTGGTCTTGATTTGGCTTTATCTGTCGTGTTACCAGAGAGGCGTCCCACTATCATTAAAGCACTGGAGGATTGTGAGGCTATTGAAGGAGGTGGTTTGGTTTTGTCTTGTGTGGCCTCCAAACCATGTCACATCTTGTGGTACAAAGATGGCTGCCTTATGTGGAACTCCTCCAGATATTTTACCAGTCGTTCAGGCTGTGAGGCTCGGCTGACAATCCGGGAGGTCTGCAACAGTGACGCTGGGGTGTACGAATGCAGTGCTGGATCTGTCACAACTAGGGCCACTGTAACTGTCAAAGGTAAGAACAGAATTTCATTGTCTATTATGAGACTTTAATTGCTTACTGTGGAGTGACATTCAATGACACATTCTTATGATAGATCCTGTAGGATTTCATAAGAAAGAAAAAGTTTAAAGAGTAGCGGTGTCCCTTCTTTGTTTAGCCATCCCAGCAGAGTTCACCCAACCTCTGCAAACAATGGAGGCCAAAGAAGGAGAGTCTGTGACACTAACCTGTGAGTACTCTCTGCCTGGGGTCCAGTTCCACTGGAGAAAAGGTTTTGAGAGTCTTAGGCCTGGAGACAAATATGTGATGAAACAGAGGAAGACAATCAACTCTCTAACCATCAAAGCACTAAAACCTGAGGACTCAGGGGAATATACCTGTCAGTGCCGTGATCACAACACTAGAGCAAGCCTCAAAGTGCACGGTAAATTCATATCATTTCTTTGTGATACTGAATTTTATTTTTTGAAAGTAAATATCAGTAAATAGTAGTAGTATCAGTTTTAGTTATAAATTGCTAAATCACATTTTTCTTAGAAGACTTAATCTGTTGTCAGTAAGAATGTGTTCACTGAGTCAGCGGTTAAAATATTTACACTTATACAGGAGTGTGTACGAAGATTAATTAGGCATTTTTTTGACCGGCGTTGTCTTTAAAGGAATAGTGCAGCAGCTTCACTTGATTCTCCTCTCAACAGTCTTAGGATAAGAATTTGCTCTCTGGTGTCAGTGTTATAGTGATATTTTACTGATATATTATATATATTTTGATTAGCTATATATAACCATGTTATATTAGCACTACCAAACTAGTATTACTACTATCTTATCTTTATCTCTCTTACTATCTTAAAACAAATCTAATCTCCTGTTCTCCAGCTATTCCTATTTCATTCATACAACAACTGAAGAACATACAAGCAGAGGAGGGCAGTAATGTCATATTGCGCTGTGAGCTGTCCAAACCTGGATTACTAGTAGAATGGATGAAGGGACATGAGCTATTGAAGAATGGGGTCAAGCACCAGATAAGGAAAAGACAGACCACGTTGGAGCTTTTCATATGGAAGCCTGTGCCTGAGGACAGTGGGGTCTACAGCTGTGTGTGTGGTGATCAGATGACATCTGCCACTGTCAAAATCAATGGTAGGAAACAGTTTATTAATAATTATTCAGATTTGAGAAGGTTTATAATTATAGTTATCAATAATTAATCAGCAGAAACAATTAATTAATATATGGTAACCCATGATTTCTCAGCTCTCCCAGTCACCTTCAAGCAGAAGCTGAGGAATGTGGTGATTGAGGAGGGAAACACTGCAACTTTGCGCTGTGAGCTGTCTAAATCTGGCCACAATGTGGAATGGAGAAAGAGGGGGACTGAACTCATAAGGAATGGACAGAAATATCATATGCGGCAGAGAGATATGCTAATTGAGCTGAGGATCTGTGACGTGAAACCTGAGGACAGCGATATCTACACATGCATCTGTGGAAACATAGAGACCACTGCAACTTTGACTGTTAATGGTAGGGTTTATAGTTCTTTATTATAAGCTTAACGTTATATATACGTTTTTCTTCATTCATATAACTTAAAAGATTTACAAATAAATCCTTAATATCACCTTTTAGCGCTTCCCATCACCTTCAAGCAAAAGCTAAAGAATCTCCAAGTGGAGGAAGGACACAACATCACATTATATTGTGAGGTTACCAAACCTGGTGTCCCGGTGGAGTGGAGGTTCGGAGGAGATGTGCTGGAGAACGGAGAAAAATACCAGATTAAGCAACGGGACATAGGCTTGGAGTTGACCATTAGAGATGCTGTCACTGAGGACAGTGGAGTCTACACATGTGTGTGTAGAGAACACAGGACAAAGGCCACTGTTAAAGTTATTGGTATGCGCAATGCTCTTTTTTTAAAAGGTTCCTCTGTATTCTTGCAGTGTCCTGTTTTGCATTACATGTATAAACAGTATCTGTGTTTGTTTTATTAGCGGTCCCTGCCACATTTAAAGTGAGCCTGAAGAGCCAGGAGGCTGAAGAAGGGAAGAGTGTGACATTACGCTGTGAGCTGTCAAAGAAGGGAGTCCCAGTGCAGTGGCAGAGAGACGGTCAGGTGCTGTCTGAGGAAATGTCACGAGGAAAGTATCAGATGAAGCTCGAAGAAAAGGCGGCACTGATGACTATTCTCAACGTCCAACCAGAAGATGCAGGGAAGTACAGCTGCATCACAGGAGATGAAAAAACCACAGCTGAAGTCAAAGTGAAACGTAAGTTTCATACATTCAAAGACCAACAGCGTGCATTAGTCTGTAACCACAAAGAGATGTTTCTTCCTTGTTTGGTATATATACTTTGCACCACATTGTATCAAAATATATCATTTTGATTATAATGTCTAAAAGTTTGCATTACGACAGGACTCTCCCCTGGACAGTCTATATGTCAACTGTGTTAAGCCAAGTTGTTGAGCAGCCTCTCCTTTTCAAAGTAATGTACCTGTGGCTAATAAAATATAATGAGAGTTCTCATTAGATGTCAAATGTATATAATACATGCAAATTTATAACATTTGTAAAATCTAAAATCCCTTGACACGACAGTGTGTTTTAAAGAGGACAGAACAGAAAAACATTCCTGCTTTGTACACACTGCAAGTAAACATGGCAGGATGTAAATGAGCAGTCACTGACTAAGATGCTTTCTAATATGCCCACAACAGCACTTCCTGTAACATTTAAACGTGAGGTCCAGCGCCTCGTGGTAAAGGAAGGGCACAGTGGAGTTTTCTGCTGTGAGCTCTCCAAACCTGGAGCGTCAGTGGACTGGAAGAAAGGAAGAGTCATCCTGAAACCTGGAGAAAAATATGAGATGAAGCAGGAGGGACGTCTTACTAAACTGGTCATCAACAATGTAGAGGACAGTGATGGTGGCAAATACACCTGCAAGACCAAAGACAGCCAATCAACTGCTGAGCTCATCGTCCAGGGTATGACAAGTTGAAATCAAAACATCTTATGGAAATCTTTAGTTTCTGATATTGCAAAGCAAATAAAAAGTTTCACAATGTATTCACCAGAATCACCTCAGCACAGACGTCAAAAAGGTCAGATTCTAAATAGTACAATAAAAACTAAATTGACCTAGTTGGTTTTACCACCATGTGAGCTCCATTATGCAGTGTCATGAAATGACATGACAATAGTTTGATCCACCCTAAACTATTTTTAACTAAACCCCAGCATTAGCTTTACATTTAGCATTAGTATTTTTTCATGTAAGCAATATTACATGTTCATGTTTTTTTTTTTTTTGGTGTGACAAGTTGGTAGAAATATTAACTACACTGATAATGGATTACATTATTTCAAGAAGGAGAGATCAAATGGAAACATTTGACTGGTGTCTCTGGACATCATGGAGGTTATGGAGGAGATGGGTCAAATATGGATTCCACAACAGGAGGTCGGGAAGACAGACAGGCAGAACTGCTAACTGGTTTATGGCAGCCAGTGATTGATTGGCACAGACAGGAAAATCATTGGACAAATATGATGACAACAGGATTGTGGAATCTTGGGAAATAAAATAAAAGAGCCTAGATTAATAAGCTTCATAATCCATTATCAGTATCCACTCTTCAGAATAAATGTAATACAGCATGACTTGTCTTCTAGGCGTACCTGCCATGTGGTTTACATCACACTGTTGCAATGTAATGCTGATGTAATATTATTCTGTTCATTGTTGTGTTGTAGATTATTTCATTATTGTCATGTTTTTCTTGAGCTACTTTGATGCAGATGAGATTAAGGGTTTATTTATTTTTACTGGTTCTCCATCCATGTGTTTCTGGCTTTAGATTATATTCTTTTATGAACTGTAGCTAAAACACTATTCTCATTTGGATACTTTGACTAATTACTAATTTAATCTTGAATTTTTTATAAGCTTAGTATTTACTTGCTTAGGCCTTCAGGAGGGTTTTACTTTTGTTGTGTGGCACTTTATCATTTTCCTTGGTTGGTGGTTGTTGACAGGTTTACCACCAACTTTCAAGCTGCCACTGGTGAACCAGGAGGTAACAGAGGGCAACACTGTGGTTCTGCGCTGTGAGCTGAATAAACCTGCCCCATCAGTGGAGTGGAGACGAGGAAGTGAGTTGCTGAAGAATGGAGACAAATATCAGATGAAAAAGAAGGATACACAGGTGGAGATGAAGATTACAGACCTCGGTCTCGACGACACTGGAGATTATGCGTGTATATGTGGAGAACAGAAGACAACAGCTGGGATCATTGTCTGTGGTAAGTAGTGTATTCACTAGAAAGTTTTGTTGTTTTAGTGCTTTTTAGAACACCCAATAACCTCCTAGTTGCACAGTACTATATATGAAAACAACAAGGAACATAGAACTAAATAGAACTAAATGCAAATCTTTGAAGAAATATGTTTAAGTCATTATTTGTTGTGAAAGTGTATACATAAACGTTAAATAGGATTTGACTTGGGCAAAATATGGAATATATCATTAAACAAAGAGAAAGAAACCTACTCCACTGTTATTATTTGGTTTGGCATCTTCGCTATTGTAGTAAATGACAAACATTTTGTCACCTCTTTCTTAATAAAATTTGCATTTCATTGCCTGGCATTGGTTCAGATTTTGTTGTTGTTAGAGAGTTAGAGACTTAGAGAGTTAACTAAGCATGCTAGTGTTACAGTTCATCTCGTGTTTATTCAAATTAAACCATGGATTATGCTGCAGGACATATTCAGTGTCAAGTTACACTTGATGTAGTTGTGAAGGTTTTCATGAACTGTGTTTACGTTACTTTAGCTTAATTAGGAGATAACTCTTTGGAATATGCTACAGACAGTGTTACAGATGTTTATCTTGATCAAAACATTTTCAGTGACTTCAGCGTTTCCTTTTTGCTCTTCTCTAGAACAACCCCTCAAATTTCTTAAAAAAATGAAAAATATCCAAGTGCAGGAGGGCAACGGGGTGACACTCTGCTGTGAGCTCTCCAGACCTGCCTTAACAGTGCAGTGGAAGAAGGGAGACAATGTGTTAATCAGTGGAGAGAAATACCAAATGAGGCAGAGTGACTCCACACTGGAACTCCTCATCAGAAAGAGTCAGCCTGAGGACAGTGGCACATACAGCTGTGTTTGTGAAGACATATTAACTACTGCTACCATCATCATCACTCGTGAGAGTCATGCTAATTTTTAAAACAGAAAAGATAATTCTGTTTAGGTAATTTTAACACATGATATGATTTCAAATGTCTCTGGTTTACCACTCCTCAGCAATCCCAGTGACTTTTAAGCAGAAACTGAAGAACCAAGAAGCTGTTGAGGAAGGCAGCGTGACGCTGCGTTGTGAGCTTTCTAAGTCAGGTGTCCCTGTGGAGTGGAGGAAAGATGCTCAGCTTCTTAAGGAGGGAGAAAAATATCAGATAAAGCAAGAAGGCAGAGGGGCTGAGGTGCTGATTAGAAATCTAACTCTCAAAGATGCTGGGGAGTACTGCTGTTGTGTTGGCTCTCTTGTGACTTCAGCTGACATCAAAGTAAGAGGTATGGCTCACTACAAATTAAATATAGTAACAGGTAAAGAGAGAGATTGTTCATATGGTGATTTTTGTGTGAGATAGACTTGGTATTTTATATAAAGTAAACAAAGTAGATTTTTGAACTATTTATTAAATGCTTTTCATTTTCTCAGTGCTCCCTGTAACCTTTAATCGAAAAGTGGAAAGTTTGGAGGTAAAAGAAGGGGACAGTGGAGTTTTCTGCTGTGAGCTTTCCAAACCTGGAGCTCCAGTGGAATGGAGGAAGGGGAGAGTCATCCTGAAGCCTGGATACAAATATGAGATGAAACAGGAGGGGAGTCACACTAAACTGATCATCAACAATGTTGAGGAGAGCGATGCTGGGAAATACATCTGCCAGACTAAAGACAGCCAATCAGCTGCTGAGCTCACTGTCAAGGGTAAGAGAGAGATCTTACCCTGAATGCATCATTAATCAGATTAATTGGAAGTAATAATTGCATCATTCCTTTCTTTCCAGCTCCTCCTATCACATTTAAGACAAAGTTAAGGAACCAGCAGGTGGAGGAGGAGAACACTGTCATGCTGAGCTGTGAGCTGTCTAAACCCGGCCTTCCTGTTGAATGGAGAAAAGAAGAAGAGCTGCTGAAGAATAATTTCAAGTACCAGATTAAGAATCGAAACAGCATCATGGAACTAACCATCAAAAACGTACAAGTTGAAGACAGTGGACTCTATAGTTGTAACTATGGTGATGTCAAGACCACAGCCAGAATTACCATTACACGTAAGGAAAAAACACTGTGTTGTTCATTTTTTTATTGAGTCTATTTTTATTGAGTTTATTGAGCCTCTTTAATTTGAAATACAGTGTGTGGACATTCAGCTTCCTGTGAAATGCATGCACAGCATGAGTTTTTTGTGCTTTACCTCACACCCACAGCTATTCCACTCACTTTTAAAATGGGCCTGAAGAACCAGGAGGCCCGTGAAGGAGGCAACGTGTCCCTCCGCTGTGAACTGTCCAGAGCCGGTGTACCTGTGCAGTGGTGGAAGGCGGAGGACCAGCTCTATCACGGAGGGAGATATCAGATGATACAGAAAGCGAAGATAGCTGAGATGCACATCAAAAACATCCAACCGGAGGATGTTGGAGAGTACAGCTGTGTCTTCGGAGAGCAGAAGACGACGGCTGAAGTGAATGTGAGAGGTATTTGACATGGCACACTAAACCACATTTAATAAGATCTTAACTCAACCCTAATTATAAATCTTGTATTACTCCACACCCACCTAACAAATATTATTTCATGTCTTCTCTTTCTTTTATCAGCGGCAGCATCAGTGTTTTTTGAGAAGGAACTGGATAACCAAGTGTTGATGGAGGGGAAATCTGTAGTGCTGTCCTGTGAAGTTTCCAGTGCTAATGTCCCTGTCACTTGGAAAAAGGACAACGTGGTGGTGGAAGAGGAAGGGCGATACATTTTAATAAAGAAAGGCCCCACACACTCTCTGGAGATCAAAAACCTGAATTTGAAGGATGCTGGAGTATACAGTTGTATTACCAGAGGCAAGAAGACCTCTGCCAAGTTAGTTGTGAGGGGTAGGTGAATACTACAGCAGCATTTTATCACTTATTTGGATTGATTTGACTAATTGATTCAAAATGACAACATATGTTTCATGTAAAGA
Source organism: Ctenopoma multispine (assembly GCA_034779795.1). Lineage (NCBI taxonomy): Eukaryota > Metazoa > Chordata > Actinopteri > Anabantiformes > Anabantidae > Ctenopoma > Ctenopoma multispine. The sequence continues at coordinate 12,470,378 of JAUYWH010000020.1, read as the reverse complement.
TTAAACAGGTGTTCACAGCTAAGTTGTTTTAAATATATTAGACTCCATTTCTAAAAAGCCAGCTGTATCTAGCTCCTTCTTCCTCCACAGAACGTGTGCGGATTTTGACACAGCTGCAAGACATAACAGTGACAGCTGGAGAGGACGCAGTGTTTGTGTGTGAGCTGAGCCATGCAGACGTGAGTGAGGGTGTCTGGTGGCTGGGTTCCAGCCCTCTGCAGAGGAACGAGATGAACCAGATGACTTGCCAGGGTCGCCAACATCGACTGGTCCTCACCATGACCACACCTGAAGAGACGGGCACTGTGGCGTTTGTTATAGGTGAGGAGAGGACATCTGCGCGCCTGCTAGTTGTTCCTAAGCCCAAAGGTAAGCAGAAACCAGACCTGCTTTTGCAGTTTACTTTCTATTGTAACATGACTCAGTGTACCGTTATTATTTTCTGAGATTCTAAAGTAGTGATTTCATATTATAGTTTTATTTGAGAAGAAGCTGGAAGACGTTGTGATCATGGAAGGAGAGACAGCTGCCTTATCGTGCACAATATCTGACTTTACCTCTGTGGTTACATGGCGACGCAACTATATTCCCCTTCAAAACTGTGATAAATATGAGTTACGTAAAGAGGGAAAAGTCAACCTCCTGCTTATACATGATGTGGATCCCCTGGATAGTGGAACATACTCCTGTGACACAGGAGATACACAGAGCAGTGCCAAACTTACTGTAACAGGTAAAAGTGAAAGTTGTGCTGTTTGTAGGGGGTGGATTGATAACTACATAATGTACAGTTTGCCTGTTTCATCTTCCTTTGAATAATTCTGGTTATAATGCTTTTTTCCAGAGCTTCCTCCGTTCTTCCAGGAAGAGTTACAAAGTATGGAGGTAGAGGAAGGAAGTTCAGTGTCTCTGTACTGTGAGCTGTCCAAACTTGGAGTTCCAATTCAATGGAAGAAGAATAGATTGCCACTAAGAGCCAGCAGAAAGTATGAGATAAAGCAGGATGACTGTCTCCTGCAGCTCCACATCAAGGAACTCAAACTTGAGGACAGTGGCAGCTACTCATGCCAAGCAGGAGGTGCAGAGACCACTGCAGCTGTGACTGTGAAAGGTGTGTGAAAGGGTTGGATATTAAGTTGGATATGTGAAATGACAGAAAAGTATTATATTTGTAATTTATATTTTCCTGTGATTGTATAAACCTGCTGAAACGCCACTACCAGCGCTGCAGTTCCCCACATGTAAAAATGTATAATGTCCCTTCCAAACACTTCCCAGAGCTCCCTCCAGTCTTCAAGAAAGAGTTACAAAATGTAGACACTCAGGAGGGAGGTGCAGTCTCCCTGTTCTGTGAGCTGTCTAAGTCTGGGGTGTCAGTGCAATGGAAGAAGAACAGACTGCCTTTGAGAAATGGCACAAAGTATGAGATCAAACAAGATGGCTGCCTCATCCAGCTCCACATTAAGGAACTCAAACCTGAGGACAGTGGCAGCTACACATGTCAAGCAGGAAGTGCAGAGACCACTGCAACTGTGACAGTGAAAGGTTTGCGAATTTGTAGATTTGTTTGGCAAATTTCTTTAGTTTAGCTGCTAGGCTAACACAAACAACCACCTAACATATGCCAAACACACTTCAGGACACTTCACCCATGACCCTCTGCCTTAAGCCACACCTCTACACTCAACCTTGTGGTGATTTTTAAAATATTAATCACATGAATTACATTTTTTTTACCTATGTTACCAGAAATCCCTGCATTTTTCAACAAAGAATTACAAAGTGTGGAGGCTGAGGAGGGAGGTTCAGTCTGCCTGTCCTGTGAGCTGTCTAAGCCTGGAGTGTCTGTGCAGTGGAGAAAGAACAAGCTGCCACTGAGAGCAAGCAGAAAGTGTGAGTTAAAACAAGACGGCTGCGTCTTCCAGCTGCACATCAATGAGCTGAAACTCGATGACAGTGGTTGCTACGCATGTCAAGCAGGAAGTGCCGAGACCACTGCATCTCTGTCAGTAAAAGGTTTGTGAATTTGGATATTATCATGGTAACATATTTGGTGTCAGCAAGATCTAACTTATGGAAAATAGTTTTCACTGCATCTGTGTCAGTAAATGGATTGGACATGCCTTCTACATCTACATAAGAACTTTCCTGTGATTGTATGAATAGATTGTTATGGATTGCATTGCTTATATTTCAGTCTGTCTGTGGTTGTAAGTTGCCACAAAAGTATTAATAGTATATGTATTAAAGATACGTTTGTCTTGTGTAAAATATTTCCCTTTAGAGGTTTCCTATCTTTATCCCATTTTACAGAGGTCCCAATATACTTCAAGCAACACATGCTAGGCTAACACAAACAACCACCTAACATATGCCAAACACACTTCAGGACACTTCACCCATGACCCTCTGCCTTAAGCCACACCTCTACACTCAACCTTGTGGTGATTTTTAAAATATTAATCACATGAATTACATTTTTTTTACCTATTTTACCAGAAATCCCTGCATTTTTCAACAAAGAATTACAAAGTGTGGAGGCTGAGGAGGGGTGTACAGCCTCCCTGTCCTGTGAACTGTCTAAGCCTGCAGTGTCAGTACAGTGGAAGAAGAACAAGCTGCCACTGAGAGCGAACAGAAAGTATGAGATGAAGCAGGATGGCTGCCTCCTCCAGCTCCATATCAGAGAGCTTAAACCAGAGGACAGTGGCAGCTACACGTGTCAAGCAGGAAGTGCAGAGACCACTGCAGCTGTGACAGTAAAAGGTGTGTATATTTATTACATGGCATTTTTTACATGAGCATGTTGTAAATCACAGAAGGTAATTATCTGTTAGATACTTCTTGAGATTGTCAACATAACAGTTTCTATTCAACCCCCCTGCACGGGACAAACGTTATTATTTGGTCCACATCTAGTAATGTCATAAATGCCAATTCTTTCATTAGGACATACAAAAGGCTTTTATGCTCTTTTTACAGAACTCCCTCCGTTATTCAAGAAAGGACTAGAAAAGGTTGAGGCTGAGGAGGGAGGTGCCGCATTCTTGTCCTGTGAGCTGTCTAAACCTCCAGTGTCAGTGCACTGGAAGAAGAACAAGATGCCACTGAGAGCGAACAGAAAGTATGAGATGAAGCAAGATGGCTGCCTCCTCCAGCTCCACATAAAGGAACTCAAACCTGAGGACAGTGGCAGCTACACATGTCAAGCAGGAAGTACAGAGACCACTGCAACTGTGTCAGTGAGAGGTGTGTGCATGTATTTCTATATGAATAGAATATTTAGCATATCAAAATCTCTCAGTGACAGAGGTATCAGCTTTTTAAGTATAAATTTGATTGTGTCAGCTGTCTGGACAGCTGGAAGACAGCGGTCTTACAGTAGAGAGAGCATCATTAATTTCCGGACTGTTGGATCTTTATCCAAAAATCCAAGCCTAATGGCCAGAAACAGATCATAGATATACTGTGGTCAGGTAAATCGGGTTACTCATTAATTAGTTACTCAATAATTATGAAACAGCTCAGAACAGAAAGCATGTTATTCAATGAACAGGGTTGATGTTGAGAGCAGGTCAGATATCCAGTCTGGGGACAGAGTCGAGAGAAGCCTGTGAGAACAGGTACCAAGAGGGTCAGATGTAAAGAGCAGGGTCAGATCCAAACGCAGGTTGAAACACTGGAGATCAGTAGAAACAGTGCTGGTACATGCTCTCTGTAGTTTGGAAAACAGACAGTCTGTATATAAAGGAACTGAAACATGTGGACCTGGGAACTGGACTGGAAACCATACATTTATAGTAAATACATAAAGTTAAATCAGACTTTGAAAACTAAGTAGTGTGACTGCTTAAAATAATATTTTGCAGTGCTCTCTCCCACCAACTTAGAGCTTGCTCCATTCTTTACCAAAGAATTACAAAGTATGGAGGCTGAAGAGGGAGCTACAGCCTCCCTGTCCTGTGAGCTGTCTAAGCCTGGAGTGTCAGTGCAGTGGAAGAAGAACAAGCTGCCACTGAGAGCCAGCAAAAAACATGAGATGAAGCAGAATGCCTGTATCCTCCAGCTCCACATTAAGGAGCTTAAACCTGAGGACAGTGGCAGCTACACATGTCAAGCAGGAAGTGCAGAGACCACTGGAACTGTGACAGTGAAAGGTGTGCATGTTTCTGATACCTACTGAACTGCTATTATTACCGTTGCAACAATGTACATTGTAATGTTGCATTCAAGTCGTCATATAGTATCTATCATTAATCACCATTTGGTCCTTTTTTGGTTTTCTGCATTTACATTATACTTAAAATTTTCATGTCTTTACTCATGGCCGCAGAGCCTCTACGATTCTTCAAGGAGTTAGAAAGTGTAGAGGCTGAGGAGAGCGGTACAGTATCCTTGTACTGCGAGGTATCTAAGCCTGGGGTGATAGTACAATGGAAGAAGAACAGCCTGCCACTGACAGCAAACTGGAAGTATGAGATGAAGCAGGATGGCTGTTTCCTCCAGCTGCACATCAAGGAACTCAAACCTGAGGACAGTGGCAGCTACACATGTCAAGCAGGAAGTACAGAGACCACTGCAACTGTGACAGTGAAAGGTGTGTTAGTCTTAATACCCAAATGGCAAAGTTACAGCAACAGTATTCATTTATGAAATAAATCATACATTAGTTGTCAACATTTTTTTTTACATTTTCTTCCATAGCACTACCACTAGCTCCTTCAAAGGCAGAGCCGCCCATGATAATACCTCAGACAAAGGGTCCTGTTTCCAGACCAGTGTCTATTCCAGAGAACAAGAGACCCCATTCCCCAGAAACCAAGTCTGTTCCTCCAGAACCAAAAAAGAGGACTAATAGGAAAGCATCTATTACAAATTCAGAAAAAGAGGAACCTTTGTTTGACCTTAAACAGTCTATGTTGAGTGAGACGGATAAAGACCAAAAGGACATCCAGTCTGTAAAGACCAAGGTGAAAGACTCTGATGTTGTACAGAATGTAATCCAACTGGAGAGGCATACAGAGAAAGACAGTGAGGAATTCAAGAAAGCTGATAACCCAGCAATATTACTCAAGAATTATGGTAGGATTAATAGGAAGTTTGAAGAGCCAGAGAGGCCTTTGGAACCAGAAGGTAATATATTTGTGGAGAAGAGACAACCATGGCATTTGGAGGAATTAGATAAAGCTGACTTTAAAGTAAGTCAGTCAGAAAGGATGCTGGATGACACTGTGACTGAAGAAAGGAAACAGTTAATATGTGTGGAAAAGGAACATGAAGTTGAACAGAGCTCACACAAATCACAAAGGCCTTCAGAGAAAACAAGTGAAGCTGAGAAGAAGGTGAAAGATCCAGGAATAGTCCTCTGGAAAAACAGTGAAGATGTGAAACCCAAAGAAACGTTCACTGGAAAAGAAACAGTAAATGAACAGGTTTTTAAATCTATGGAAAAGGAAGATGCTGTAGACAAGACTGAAAAGGACAATTTAAAACCACCAGTAAGATCTAAAGGAAAGTCAACAGGGGGAAAAGTACCACTAAAGTACATTACAAAGGAAACTGAGGAGATCGTTCCCCAATTAAAGCCTTTAGGAAATAATTTTGGCGAAGACCAAAACCAAAAAGACCAAGTGTCTAGAGAGGCAGAACGCGAGAAGACGCCACTAGAACAAGTGCCTTCTATTAATGACCTGCACAAACAGTCTCAGCAAGAAAAGCCTTTAAAAAAAGAAGTTGAATTTGTCCTTCCAAAACCGCCTGTGAGGGCAAAGAGTAAAACAAAGGGTGGAATGGAAAAACAGTTATCAAGAGACACTGAGACAGATCAAGATGATCAAGAACTGACAACCGTTATGGTAAAAACTGTGGCTGATCTGCCCATAAAACTGCCATTAATCCCTGTGAAAAAGGAAGTTGATGAGAAACCAGTATTTGAGAAGACACAGTCAGTAACACCAGACACTGAAATGAGTGAGAGAGAAAAGCAGTCTGGGAAAACCACAGAGAAAGATGCCAAACAGCCAATTAAACAACCAGTAAAGCCTATGAGAAAAGAAGTTGAAGGGGCCACGGAACAGGCAGTCAAAGTAGTGAAGAGGGAGGACATTCCCCTTCTCTGTATTTCTGAAGATGAAACCTTCTCAGAGGCTTTAACTGAAATACCAGTGAACCATAGAAATATCCAGCCAGTTGACTCTAGTGTGAAAGGGTCAACCCAACTCTCCTCCCTTCCTCCCCAGAAGACTCAACCATCCAAGGACGCTCCACCTGACATGGAAATCAGCATGGAGGATGAGCAACAAATGCAAGAGGCTGCAGTAAAGATACAAGCTGCCTTCAAAGCCTACAAAACCCGCAAAGACATGCGACCAGTCTTTAAAGAGGTGTTCAAGAACCAGAATGCAGATCTTCATGGTACGGTCACTCTAGTTTGTGTTGTAGAAGGAAAACCCAGCACAGTGCGTTGGTTGAAAAATGGCCAACAAATCATAAATGACAAGCGTTGTTGTATAGAGACTACAGAGAATGGTGTATGTACACTGGTGATAAAAAACCTCACCACCAGTGACGGTGGAATTTATACCTGTGAGGTAGTGAATAAGTTTGGTAGGACATCCTACAATGGAAACATAACTGTAGTACAACCTCAGCAGCCCCCTCTTTTAGCCCAGAAGCCTGTACACCCACCCCTTGCAGCCATAACCCCTCTACAACTTGCCACACCAAAGTTTGAGGCCCAGGCTGATTCACAGGCTCAGAATTTGTCTCAGGCTCAAACTCAAGTACCTAGTTTAACCACAGGTGGTGTGAACTATGTAGAAAGTGTGAGCATCTCTTTGTGGGAGGCCTACAACCTGACAGAGCATGATACAACAGTGAGCCTACAAGAGAGAAGGGGATCATCACTCATTGCTGCCAGCTCCAGTGAGTTATGCAGTTATGTCCTATGTATGTAGTGACAAAAAGGATGTCACAGGAAATATTCCTAGATTACGTAAGTCATGCTTTTCTGCTTTCAACAGTGTCAAGTCCCTCTGATTATGAGACAGCACCTGATGTGATAGAACATTTGGAGACAGGTCCTGTTGTACCAAGGTTGGAGTAAAAAGACTAAGGAATTATCTTGCTCTTTGAATTTCATTGCTAATTCTGAAACAGTGTTCATAAAGAAAATATTTTTCACAGGGAAGTGTCAGAACCAGTGGACCAGATACCTAAAGTGGATAATAAAGAAGAGATGGTTGCTCCACAACCTACTAAGAAACTACTGAATATCAAAGGTCGGCAATTAATATTTCGTTTGTTAACTGTGTCATATTTAGCTTCCTATTAGATAAACTAGAGTAATCTTTTCTCTTATTTTTAGGAACTTATGAAGGCAGGACACGGACGCCCTCTCCAAAGCACCGTGCCCACACACCCATAACGGGTACTGTCTCTGGATCAGAGTCTGAAGGGGAGGAGGACAGACGAGAGGTACTTTTAGTTTACCATCTTAGATGTATAAAGTATTTATGAACATACATTTAACTCTATAAGTCTATAACATTTAGGAAATATTTTTTTTTTCTAACAATCTCAATTTAAAGAAATGCACTGCATTTGATTGAGAAAACGTTTTACAATTTGTAATGTATAGAATTTCTTCACTGTTCTCCTAGACATTTGAAATGTATGTGGCACGAGCTGACTGCAGTCCTATCAGCGGAAATAAGGACAGTTTTATTCTGAAGGAGGGTCAGTTTGTAGAAGTCCTGGACTGTGTTCACCCTGACAGATGGCTGGTGAGGACCAAACCCACTAAAACCAATCCTGCTCGAAAGGGATGGGTGTGTCCAGCCTATCTCGAAAAGAAGAGAAAGGTAGGATGTAGGAATCTAGATGGTGGTGTGTTAAAATGCCATGTTCTGAAGCTTTAATCATACACTGTAAGATCTACAGAGATATTAATTTCATCAGAAAAAGTTGAAGTAATAAATCCATTACTGTCTTTTTTAACAGGAGACATTTCCACAATTGAGAGCACCTCATGAGGATCTTGATGGAATTGGGTCTACAGGAGAAGAGTACAGGAGAGCTCTGAGGTGCATCATTCTGCTGTAGCAATAGAACTTTTTGCCTTTATTGATAATACAAATATTATTTTTTGACTTCTGTCAACCAAATGTAAAATTATATTTATTGTTACTGAGAACATGTACATTTTGTAGTTATGGGGGAAAAAGGCGAACAGTGAAAATAGCTACTGCCAATTCACATCTAAACATAATGAAATTCCCTCTTTCTTTAGCCAACTGGTCCAAGGTCTGATTGATGGAGAAGAGGAGTTTGTAAAGGAGATGAAGGTGTTCACGTCTCATCACCTAAATTATCTGGACTCCAGTCGCCATGTTCCCATTAACATCCTCAACCAGAAAGAGATCATTTTCAGGAATATCAAGGACCTTGTACTTCTGCATGAGAGGTAAGTATTATACCTGTACTATATAATATGTAATTATATTAATTGGTTTTCATTTTCATTTTATCTTTCTCTGGACAAATAATTACGTTTATTATTTTTTTCTCCATGCAGTTCCATTCTTCCTGGTCTGAGAGCCTGTGTCACAGATGATGATGTGGCCGTGCATCTGATCAAGCACATCGAAGACTTTGAGAAGTATCTTCACTACATGGTCGGACAAGCACAAGCAGAAGCCTGCGTCACCGACAAGGCTACTCAACAGTTTTTCAAGGTTTTTACACACTTGCATTTTTCTATAAACATTTAACACAAACATTGTAAACATTAAGGACAGTGAATATGTTACTTGTTACTTTTCAGGAGTTAACAGAGTCTGGCAAGCCTGACTCTGTTGTCATGGATGTCCTTACCTTCCTCCAGCGACCAGTAGAGAGGATTCAAACCTACCAGGCTTTACTGAAGGTCAGCATGCAGTTTGATTTATACTTGCATGTAGACATGATAGTGGCAGCTTCTGAAATATATTATTCATAGAGTAAACTGTATATTTTTGCTTGTTTCTTTATCCTGTAACTTCCAATCATAAAGGAATGTAGTAGAGAAATTATTATTTGCATATTGGATATGTATTTAAGCATGCTTGTTCTGCTGTAGTACTAGTTATATTACATTATAGTTTCTTCTAGAATGTGTGCCAGCAAAATACCTAGGATGTAAGTACATGTTTTATTGGCAGGAGTTAATCAAGAACAAAGCCAAAAGTGGTCAGAACTGCTGTCTGTTAGAGGATGCCTTCTCCATAGTTACTTGTCTACCCTGGAGGTCTGACAACCTGCACCAGGTGTCCCTCATAGAGAACTACCCAGCTCCTCTAACTGCCCTGGGCGAGCCTGTGCGACAGGTAACTCTATATGAACACCCTGAGACACACACAACGTGATTACTGTTTTGTATGGTGCTCAAGTGTCTTCTTTCTTTCCTCCAGGGAGTTTTCACAGTGTGGGAGGAATCTCCAGAAATTAAGACACCCTCTAGAGGGCATCAGAGACAAGTATTTCTCTTCAAAGAATGTATTGTACTGTGTAAACTGAAAAGAGACACCAGCATGAATAATGACACATTCGCGTTCAAGAACAAAATGAAAGTAAGATAATTTTTCTCAATACACAAAAGAAACACAGCTGGCAACGTGTGATAGCAATTACTGTACTACATTTTACTCTGGTGGCTTTATCCAACTCTTGACCTTCCCATTCACCTCTCATTCTCACTTTTGCTGTCTATCCAGCTGAACGATGTGGAAATAAAGGAGACCGTGGGTGGAGATGAAAAATCTTGGGGGTTGTGGCATGAGCACAGGGGGTCCTTGAGGAGGTATATACTGCAGAGTCGCTCCACCTTGGTCAAACTCTCCTGGCTCAAGGACCTAAAGGAGCTACAGCAACGCTCCAGTCTGCCTACTAACAGTAACTCATTTTGTGGTGTTGTCTTTTACCATGTTTTCCTCTGAGTTATTGAGGACGTAATAATATCCATCAATTGCTTGTGCGTGTGACTTCTGTACTTGTGTGTTTCAACAGACCCCCCAGCGTTTGAGTCATTGCTTTCTGACTCCACAACAACGATAGGACAAACAATCAAACTGACCTGCAAGGTCACAGGATCACCAAAACCAGTCATCAGCTGGCTCAAAGGTCAGAAAATGTTTATATGAATATATTTTTTCTGTTACTCATTGTGTTTTTTCACCTGAGTTTGTAACAGTAAGTTTTGCTGAGCATGTGCAATCTAAAACAACGGTCATAGTTCATAGTTAGAACCTGATGTCTACTTCTTAGATGGGCTTCCTTTAGAGGATGACCCCCGTCACATCATCACGTCAGACCGGTCCGGCTCCTGCAGTCTCATCTTGGACTGCCTCACCGCAGAGGACTCTGGACAGTACATATGCTACGCTACCAGCTCCATAGGCAATGCTGGTACTCTGGCAAAAGTTGTGGTGCAGGGTGAGTCTGCTCCTGAGTATCAAGTAGTAACTTTTCAAGTACTATTAAAAATATGATTGCAGCTGCCTTACCTACACAATATTACTTACTAATTATATTTTTATCACTATAATTACTTCAGTCATTACTACCACTGTTACTACTGTTACAGTTGTTATACATTTTCTTTTCACTGCTACTTATGTCAGATCTTCTAGTATCTACTGTAAGATCCTCTAATCCTAGGAACACAAATATAATCTGACTTTCTTCACTCCAGCTCCACCCCGATTTGTGAGACGACTGGAGAGCGCTTGTCTGATAGAAGGAGAAGATATCCAGTTTATCTGCTCCACACTCACTACTCCTCTACCACGAGTCAGGTTTGGCAAACGAGAAGCTGTAATGTCTATGATTTCTTGGTCATTGTTTGTGCCACATGTTTAAATCTTTGGCAGGTGGTTGAGAGATGGCAGAGAGTTGACTGATACTCAAAAATTCTCAATTCTGAATGATGTTCGAAGTGGAATCTTGTGTCTGACGATCATCAGTGCCACAGAGGCTGATATTGGACACTATGAGTGTGAGGTATAAAAACTCATATTGATAAAATCCAAAGATATCAGAGATTTTCATTTATGATACAGTACTTTAAAGTCTTTTTCTTTTTAGCTTCGGAATGAGTTTGGCTGTGTGAAGTGCAAGGCAGGCCTGTGCCCCGCCTATGTACTACCGATTGAATCTGAGAGTGACCAACCACAGGATTTACCTCCTAAAGGTAGGAATGGCTCAGTAACTGAAGGTAAATATTCTCCACCTACAGTTTTCATGTGGATTCTCCACACACTCACTAGTTCAGCTGTGTTTGAGAAGGGATGAAGCACATACCATTGTTTCACTTCTGATCATGTCACTGTTTTATGCATCACATCATGTGACACCTCTTCACTTTACAATGAAAAACCCTGCAAACAAATTACATTCCACTTTCAACCACTACCATTCATTCATTCTATCAAGCCTACACCATTTAAGATTTTACTTACAGTACATTCTCCTTTTTTCCCCATTTTAGACTCACTCACACCTACAGTAGTTCCACAGATCATACCCGTTGTCACTAGATCCCCAGGAGTTATGGCATGTTTGTAGATAAAGCTAAATAAAAAAATGTTATGTAAGGATGAAAAAAGAAGCAGCAGTTCCCATCTGCACAATACAGTAACTGTGAATTGAACTATTAAATTGTACTACTGAATTTGCGTTACTACTCGCTTCATCTCTTGTGTAAACAGTAAGGCTGTGGTGTTTTAACCTCTTCCTGTGATTCACACCTGAGTTCCTGAGTGCACGTGAGTCATGAAAAGAAAAAACTTGAACAGTAACTATTTGCTAAACAAAGAGCAAACAAGTGTCTAATGCCGTAACATAATGGGATCTAGAGGCTACCATTCAACACTGACGACATACTGTACTTCCCAGCATCCTCACTTATGAAAAGACACTGACACGTGTGTTATATGGAATGCTATCCTCTGTTAGACTCATGTCACATGTCTAAAGGTGAGTAGACCACTCCTCTAGACCATCAGTTATTTAATTATAGACATAGCAAGTACCACTATTATAATTCCTTAATATGTAGTGATTTTCCAAACTGTGCTGGTGTCTGTTGAATTTCTGTTACTGTTATTATTACATAATATGCTCTACAATAAAAGTGGTAGAATAGGATAAAATTGAGAAGAATTCGGCCAAATTAAATTTGGTTAAGAGATTCTGTAAGTTTGGCATACGATATACTTGTCTCACTCACATAAATATTTTTCTGAGCTTTTCAGCACCAGTTCACATTTATCCTTCCATTGTCAATAACCTACATGTTTTTCCATCTTCCTTCTACTAGTCCGATAGCAGAAGGTTCCTCACATGGACCGTTCCATGTAAGTCATCATTGTCATGATAACAAATAACCGCTCAACATTCCCTTTCTCCTCCTGCCAAAGCATGCCCAGCTAACTCTTCACACCTACGAACACAAGATGGTCATGTGCTGGGCAGGTGTTCCCCTTACGCCCATGTAGGAGTGGGCATGTGCTCATGTCCTCCTGATGTGGTGGGTTAGTGGGGTTAAACCCTCAAGTACTGAGGTAAGAAATGCAATTTTACTTTTCCTGGACTGTAAGGTAATGTACTTTTTAAATATTTCCAGTTATTCACAGTATACATAAGGTTTAATGTCACATTTCTTTAGGTATATAGTGTTAAAATATGCATTTATTCTGCTTTTATTAATACATGTCTAATTATAAATTCTGTTTTGATTTTCATAGATGCTGACTCAGAGGGCTGGTCCACCACCTTTGTGAAGAAATGGTTACAGACTGATTTCAGCCCAACCTCTATTGCCAAGATGCTTTTTACTCCTGGACACACTGAACAGTAAGTTATGTATAACTTACTACAATTGTGTCTATTGACCTTCTTCTCCAAAATCAAAAAATATTTCACATCACTATGAGATCATTAACTTTGTCTTCAGAGCTAAGTGTGGCGCTGACGAGACGGCTCCTGTCTCTTCATACGTGGATCAGTCAGTACAGCAGCCTCCGTGTTACGTAGAGGAAGAGGAGGAGGAGATTTTCATTTCAGAATCAATGCAGGAAATTACAGATGGTATTTTTGTCTCTTAAACGTACATGAATATTACCAAGCACTGTATAAGTAATTAAGTGTTCTAATTATTCTTTTCAGCCCCTCCATCCATTCAGGTACCCACTGAGGACCTTTGTGTAGAGCCTGGCCAGTCAGCTACATTTTCCGCAATCATCACAGGAAGACCTACTCCAAAGATACAGTGGTACAAGGTAGGAGTTCAGTAATTTCCAAATAAATAGGTAAATATAATAAATAAGTAAGTATGCCCCAGTAGGGCCAGTTAAAAGATACATTTCCACTCTTTATACTCACAACATACTTGGTGATTATAAGAGGTCAGTACATTATTTTAAAAGGTTTGATCAAGGTTTACTCATAAGAGACACTTGTAACAACCCCTAATAAAATGTCACTCTTCTCCTGTGACTGTAGGATGGAGAGGAGCTTGCAGTCAACAGGAATGTGGAGATAGTAAAGCATGGAGCTCGATGCTTAGTGACCATAGTGTGTCCAGAGAGCGAGGACAGTGGCATATACACCTGCATTGCCTACAATGACTCTGGCCATGCCTCATGCCAGTCTCAGCTTACAGTGGAGGAAGGTGAGACAAAAGCATGCACTGTTTTAGTTATACTGGTGTCTGACTGGTGTTAGTGGTCAAGGTGTATTTATCATTAGGAATGTTAGATAATTGTATTGTTGTCATTAGTCTGTGCTTTACTGGATACTCTCTAGGTCCACTGGAGTGTCAGGAGAGAGAAGTGGAGCTGGGGAAGAGAAGAAAGTTATTCTCTGTATATGATGTTCATGAGGAAATTGGAAGGTGAAGCTTAACTATACTGACATTGTCCAAGCTGCCTAGGATCTCTGGTAGTATTTGACAGGGACTGCCATAATCTTTCTGTGTTTTAGGGGAACCTTTGGTGTAGTGAAGCGTGTACTTCACAGGAGGACAGGTGAAGTTTTTGCTGCGAAGTTCTTGCCTTTGCGGAGCAGCACTCGGACTAGGGCCTTTCAGGAGAGAGACTTGCTTTCCCGTCTGGCTCATCCCAGAGTGGCCTGTTTGCTGGACTTCTTTTGTACCAGACGCACACTGGTGCTGATTACAGAAATGTATCCTTTTTGGGAAATGTTATAGTGTGGGTTTAGTTTGTTGATTAGTGTTTAGTTAAGAGTTCTTTAACATGATTTTTCTGTAGCTGCTGCTCTCATGGACTTCTGGACCATTTAATACTGACAGGATCGGTCTCAGAGAGAGAGGTACAAGTTTACATTTATTCCATACAAAATATTTTCCTTACAAATTTTATGTATGGCTCTTGAGTAACATTCAGCTTTTTCTTTTAGGTTCAGTCATACATTCAACAAATCCTTGAAGGAGTTGGTCACATACACAGCATGAACATCTTGCATCTGGACATTAAAGTGAGATTTATAGTCCAGTCAACATCAAACTGTTGAGTGTGACATTCATTTTATGCTGTCCTTAACTCAATTTTTATTTATACTGCGTTCAGCCTGAAAACATCCTAATGGTGTATCCTCCCAGAGATGAGATCAAGATCTGTGATTTTGGCTTCTGCCAAGAAATAGACGCATCCAGACACCAGTATAGTATGTTTGGTACACCAGAGTTCATTGCTCCAGAGATTGTTCACCAAGAGCCAGTCACTGTGGCCACTGATATTTGGTGAGTTACCTGATTAAATTGAAAATGTCATCAGATAGACAAGTGGACTTGAATCTAGTTTTACTAGCAGATTTAAGTAAAAGCTAAAAATTATTTACAATGACATGTACCACTGTAAAATAAAGAGCAAATTAAGGCATTATATTGATATCTCTTATTCCCTCTGTCAGGGCTGTCGGCGTTATGGCCTATCTGTGGTATGGATCACAGTATTTGTAGTAATATTCTTAACATACATGTCATATATTAAAAAGCTGTGCATATGGCTCCTGAGTTTCTGTCTGCATTCTTCCTCTTTATCTTGAAAGTCTGGTGTGCCGATGCCCTTTTATGGGTGAGACAGACCGTGCAACACTGCTGAGAGTTGGAGAGGGGACCCTGAACTGGGATGCCCCTGATGTCACAAACAGGAGCCCTGAAGCCCAAAACTTCCTCCATATGGTTCTTCAGCCAGATTCAGAGTAGGAAATATTTTATTATTGCTGTGGCTTAGCAGTCCAGTCACACAACAAACTGTAAAGCGGTCTGCAGGGAAAATTCAATTAAAAAGTAAATTAAGCAATAAATGGAAATAATCTAGTATGTATTCCTGTTCAAACTGCATGCATTTTATTTTGAACCCTCACTGACATACAAAACAAACAACTAATTAAAAGGTTTCCACATAGAAGTACATTATCACATCACAGATAGGTGTTAAGACAGTTAGAATTGTATTATAGAAGAACGTTCAACACAAAACATTTATTCAAAATGTGGCAGAATTTTGCTGAACTCAGTGTTTTGTTTTCACATAGCGTTGAGAGTATAGCATAGTACACGTCTGACTGCTCCTGATTTTCATTTGCCTAGGATGCGACCATCTGCCTTTGAGTGCTTAAGCCATGAGTGGTTTCAGGTGAGAGGAAACACAACACAACAGGAGTAGTCTGACTCTGAAAGACGAGTTAAGTGCACTAAACTACTTATACTTTGTATTCAGGATGAACATGCAGGAGAAGATACTGATGAAATCAACACAAAGAATCTGAAAGTCTTCATCTCAAAAAGAAAGTGGCAGGTGAGTTTCCTTTGCCTCTGGCTTAAACATATAAACTGTACTAGCATAAAATTAATGATTTTCAAGTGTCCTGTAGTTGTGTGAGTTGAATTCACAGTTTGCCTACTACCTCCCCAGAGATCTTTGACTTGCATTGGGTCAGTTCTAACTCTAAGACCCATACCTGAGCTGGTGGATGCTCCTCTTAAAGAGACCGCAGTGACAGTGACTCGTGAGCCCCAGGAACACAGCAGCACCTCTCTCAGTAGTGGCTCCTCATCTGAGTATGATGAAGCAGACTCTTGGGACTTTTTCCGGCACTGTAGCCCGACTGAGGAGGAGGAGGAAACAGATGAGGACTATGATCCTCTAAAGGAGAGAGCACAGATCCCTGAGCCTCTCTCCAAATTCCAAGTAGATGCAGAGAGCGAAGAAGTAACATTAGGGGAAGAAGAGGATGGTGAGATGGTAGGAAGGAGGAGTGCATTAGAACGCAGTATGAGCAGACAGTCGGTTGCTTCATCAGATGTGTCATGCCAACAGACACCTCAGATAGAGCATAGGTTCAGCAGAGACAGTAGTGCTTCCCTGTGCTTGTCTGATGGGGATGAGGGTTCGGGGAGTGATTGCAGTCGTATCCCTCGGGGCAGCGTCATCCGAAGCACTTTCTATAGCACCTTGCATCAACTTTCACCAATGTCTGCTAGACATATGTCATTAAGAGACAAATTCCAAGCTAAAAAGCAAGAGAGGGGCCGCAAACCGCTGAGGAGAAGCTTCTCAGGACGCCTCAACGAGCCTCTCATTGAATATGTGGAGGATGAGATAGAAACCAATCGTGGCCAGAGGCGGGGATCTAAGTCTGCATCGTTTGACAATGGAGGTAGCCCCTCCCACACCAATGTACCACCTCACAGGAGGAGCAGGTCTCTTGATGAGTGTTCTCGTCAGTCTCCCAGCTCCCCTATGCACACGATGCCAGATGAAGAAAGTGGTTCTCAGAGTCTGAAGGAAGATTTCACTGATGATGAAGTGGCCGCAAGAACCTCACTGGCTAACTTTAGTCCAAGTCGACCCACAAGAAGAAAAGGCTCTGTTGCTCCAACAAAAAGGTCTGTTGTACTAAGGGGAACATCAGTTCTCTCCAATTTTGTTGCTGGAGACAGGATGAGCGCCAGGCTGGATCAGGAGCACACAAAGGGAGATACCTTTACCGGTTCCCAGGGGTCTTTGGCTGAGTCTTCTACTTTGGAGCATGGTGGCTCTGAGTCTTCAAGTAGACTCGGCTCCTGCGAGGAGCTGAGTCGTGGTTATCTCAGAGGAAGATACAGATCAGGACAGAGTGAAAGGTATGATGATCAGGGGGAGCCTCTGATGTCACCATCCCCTTGCTCATTCCAGGAAGTTAAATCCAGGAGCTCAGTTCTTCAGGCTCCACCGCGAAACCGCACCCGCTCTAATCCCAACTTATCTACAGATAGAAAAGGTCAGCCGGCAATACCACAAACACCAAGCCCCAGTCTCAGCCTATCCTCTCTCCAGACTCCAGAAAGGCCTCCTAGAGCCAGGGATAAAAAACACAATTACGGCCTGCAGAGGCATGCATCAGCTCCAGCCCTGGAAGCCCAGGCGCCCACAGGAAAATCACCCAGGTTGGGACTGCTAAAGATCTTCCGCAGACAGTCGTGGACTGGCCATTCATACTCACAGCTGGAGAACACTGAGTTAGGACCCACACTAGGAGAGATCATGAAGCCTGATACACCCACCATGTCTCTGAGGAAGAAAATGAGAGCCTCTGCCTCCAGCCTGACCAAGCTGTTTTCGAGGTCTTCTAGCAAAGAGGATGTGAGTAAAGGTGGGTAAAAAAAGAGTGTCCTTATTTTATTATAAAATATTTAAAAACTGAAAATGATGTTAAGCAGTATCCATATGGAGGTGAAACCTTTAAATTATATGTGATTTATCTGATCTCTCCTATGTTCCAGTTGTACATTTGTACTGTTCATTTGTTTTTTTTTATCCAGTTTAATGTTTTCTTTTTTCCATTTTGTGTTGTTTGTCTCCTCTGACAGGGCCGATAGTAAAAGGATCAGCTCCTTTCCCACCAGAAAATGAGCGCAGCACTGGTCTTGAAAGCCCAAAAAAGAAGACCTCCAAACTCTTGTCTTCTTTCAAAATACCTGCATTCAAAAAGACTAAAGGTAGTAAATAAGTGTTCAAGATACTCTGAAATCCTGCTATTCATACCATCACTTTGTTAAAAGCCAGGTGTTTGTTCAACTCCATAATTTCCAGATCTGCCAGCCCGTCCCAGCAAAGCTGACGTGCTCCGTTTAGATGGAGGTGGAGTTCTGCTGGTTTGGAGGCCAGTTCAGTCTAAAGACCTTGTCACCTACTGTGTGCAGTACTGTACAGATGGTGGGTTCACAGAGTTGGTACAGTACATCAGCACAGAAATTAGACTGGTGATTAACGGATGATGAACCAAATAATTTGTTTATTTTAGACAAACTTGTGAATTGTCAAAGTTCATTTTGCTGATGAAAATGAAAGTTTTGCTCCACTGAACCATTTTAGATTACTGCACTTTGTGGAGATGAAAATTTCCTCTAGTAAAATATCAAATCTCTCCAGGAGGGGAGTGGACAGTGCTGTCAGAGGAGGTGACAGAAAGCTGTTATGAGGTGAATGACTTACCGAGAGGAGCGTCCTATGTGTTTAGGGTGGGCTGCATCACTAAGACAGGAGCAGGACCTTTCAGTGATGCTTCAGCACCTGTTGTCATGGCTACGCACCCTGAAGGTAAGAAAATACTCTCCAACACACGAGTTTGCTGATATTAATGTGTTATTTGATTAATTCACTGAATTCTAATATGTTCAGTGACCTTGCATTGTGTGTAAACATAGCGGCACTTTGTTTCACTGAGGATTTACAGCAATGAGACACTATATATTCTCCATGGAAAGTAATAGCATTTTAAACTGTGTTTGCATGGTGTGTAGAGACTCACATTCCTCTCATTCGGACTGAGACCTTGGGGTCAAAGGTCCCCATGTCGGAACAACAAACGACACATAAGAACTTCAGCTTCCTTTCTGAGATCAACAGGTGGGATTTTTCATTTAAAGATGCAATTTAATAACATGTTTGTAGATAATGACAGCAACAGACCAGAGATGTACTTTACTGCAGTATTTAGAATTCAGTTTGTATTTAATGCACATAATATTTTTATCTTCTTTAAAGTGTAGGTGTGATGTTTCAGGTTTCTCAAGTCTGACACATGCTGATACTGTATTACCTCTCTCTTCTTCCATAACAAAATAAGCACTTCTGTACTGTCCTCTATTCATTTTCAATTTCTGCTAATGCGGGGCTACAAGGGTCAGAGACCAGTTCCCCATTTGCTTTTGCTACACAGGCTTTTCTCCCATCTTCTGTTGGCTTCTCTCTCAGGGGTCGTTTCAGCGTCATAAACCTGTGTAGGGATGTTGAGACCAGCCAAGTTTTTGTTGCAAAGATCACCCCTTACCAGGCAGAGCAGAGACAGCTGGTGTTGAGAGAGTACCAGCTGCTGAAGAGGCTTCATCATCCTCACCTGGTTCAGCTGCACGCTGCGTTCATCACCTCCTGCTACATGGTGTTAGTGGAGGAGCTCTGTCCCGGCAAGGAGCTGCTCCACAGTCTGGCTGCAAGGTAAAGCAATCCTTAAAAAACACACATCAAGGAGCAACTTTCACTATCCTTGCAAAAATTTACATTTATGCATGTGTTATGTTTTTTACCAAGTGACTAAATGGCAGCTTATCCATTTGGACAGGTCTGTATAAAATAATAGTTCATTAACTTTTTTTTTCAGAGATGTATATGCAGAGACACATGTTGCAGAGCTCCTGGTTCAGATTCTAAGAGCAGTCGACTACCTCCACAGCCGTCGAGTTATCCACCTGGACCTTAAGTCCGATAACATGTTGGTGGATGATTGTAACCACCTTAAGATTGTAGACTTTGGCTCAGCTCAGTCCTTCACACCTGGGCAGCCTCTCAACGTTGAGCACATCCAAGGTTTGGCAGAAAGCAAAGGTACGGATGTACTGGTGTTTTATTTTAAAAGGCGAACTAAACATTTTACAGCATGTGTTGCTGTACATATCTCTAGTGTACTAACCTTTGATTGTCATGACCTTCAGCAAAGGGTTGGAGCAAAGGTGCATGTTTTTTATGGGAATATTGATGGATAGAAATAACCAGCCGTCTTCTTCCACATCAGCTGATCCTTGCTATCATACTATATTCTAACAAACCCAAATCCATTTTCTTTTCATTTTAATATCAGTTACTTATGAGTCCTAGTATACAAAATTCAGTATGTGAGTGAATGTGGCATTTTCAGTAACAGCACAACACTTGACAAACAATATCCCATGTCTGTCTGTTTTCTCAGTTTATATTATCCTTCCTAAAGCTCCGGAAATCCTTGAGGGTCAGGGTGTCGGGCCTGAAACTGATGTTTGGGCTATTGGAGTTCTGTCGTTCATCATGTGAGTGTAGAGATACAGGTGGAACAGTTGCACATACTAACGTTTTAATTTTAGAAAATATAGTCTTCTTTTTTATTAACATTGTAACATCTGAAAAAATATTGCATTCAGAATAAGATATTGATGATGTGATAAAGTTGGCTGCCATTCTTACAAAGTAGTTACAAGAGCATAAAATCATAAGAATCATTATGTTTTTAATTATTTTAATAAAATCTTTTTTCTAAAACATAATAAGTATCATTGAATTATTTCTGTTGGTTTTGTTTTTTCATTTATTTATTTAGGCTAATTAGTTCTGCCCATATAAGTAATAAGTAGCTTGTATAAATATTAACAATTCTGCAGACAAAGCCATAAACTTATTGAGTAATCCAGTACATACTGTATGTATGATTCCTGTCGTCACTAGGTTGAGTGCTGACAGCCCATTTCATGCAGAGCTCAGTTGGGAACAAGACAGAAACATCAAGAAGGGGAAGATTCAGTTTGGACATTGTTACCCTGGTCTGTCAGAGGGAGCCTTAAACTTCATGAAGAGCACCCTGAATAACAAATCTTGGTGAGTGTATCTGTTAAAATACAGTCTGCAATTTATTGAAAATAAATTGAACATACATATACAATATGTACATATTGTAAGTTAAAGAAGTACAATATTGCACATGTCAAAGTAGACTACTGCAAATTGCTGTGACAAGGCTCTAAAATCTTAATGGATGAATGAGCCTTTAGTGCCTCAGTCTGCATTTTGACACCGTCAGACAGCAGAGTCATTTACAATTTTATGAGCACAAACTTCTCATAAAAAGACTGAAGAGAAGATCATTCTTTCCTCCCAGTCAGTAGACGGAATCCAAGCTAGGACTTGAGTTGTACTGACAAGTTACCCTACCATATCAGAATACCAGACTGAATGAGACTCTCTAGGAATGACTTACTGAATAAAAACATCAGTCTCTTGTTGGCACAGCAGAGCCTAAGCCAGATACAAAGTTAGGTATAAAAGCAGACCTGATCATTATAAGGGTTACTGTCATCATCAAAAGATTATAGTATTAACTATAATATTTATAGGCTGAGTATTACACCATTTCACAAACAGAGTGGTTCAGTCGTGTATATGTAGCCCAAGAATGGTTATTGGTCATTTCAAAGACGTTCATAACAACAGTGGGTTGTAGGTCTGAGTCATTATTATCTGTCCAGTGTGTCTTTGGTTCTGGTTGATTTTCCAGAGAAGATGTGTACAGAATATCAATGCTGTATTTAACTCCCATTCTTGAGTAATGAAGATTTGTATTAGTGGATAAGGAACACAAGTCTGTAAAGTGATAAATGATAAAATAATAAAGTTTGATTTTATAGGGGGAGGCCCACTGCAACCGAATGTCTTCAGAACCCATGGCTGAGGGCCCATCGTACTCTGCACAAATCCCGGCACTCCAAAGTGTGTTTCTCCACAGACAAGCTTAAAGCTTATCTACAGCAGAAGGAAGAGAAACGAGACCAGGTCTGCACTAAGCTTCGAGGTCCCTTCTTCCAATAAAAGGCCTTCTGTCAACGACGCCAAAAAGCATGATTTTCTTTCTCCAGCAGTTTTTCCTAAACGACTTGCAGCTTTATAACCAGCTCAATGAATTTCACCTGAATGTTTCCTGTGTGGCTCTTTTCCTCTAGCTGAGCTCAGCTCAGATTTGTTTTTCCATTTAGGATCCTCTGATTATGAAAATATGATGCGTCTTAATGAGTTGTCAAATTGTACTCATATTAGATAATACTTTTTGTTTGCTTTAGTTTTTATTGAAACAGATTTAGTCTAAAATGTGACTGCAGATTGTCGCATCAGTGGTAATGTTTTGCTTTGTGACACTGTGCTCTTCATTGTCAGTTTGACCTTATATTGACCTTATATACCAAATATTTTCTGTGTTATAAACAGTATTTTATTTAAAAAATTTTTGTCTTAAGATTGAAATGTATAAATGGGAATTTGATTAGATTAAAATTTGTGTTGGATGGTAGTGAGTTTCGTATTAGTAATATAATGGGTGAAGAATGAGATAATGAAAAGAAGATTAAAGAAATGGCTCAAAACTGGTCAGTCCACACCTTTATTCAGTCAACACACAAACGTAGATGTGATAATGTAATATATGCAGTAAAAACTTAAAGCATTATTTAAATCTTTAAATAATGCATTTGAGTCCATTGTTTAATGACATTTGTGTATTAGAAATGATTATTGATTACTAATATTAACCATGGTTTAATTTATTTCTGCAATATTAGAATTGAATAATTATTTAATAATTATTTTCTTAAAATATTATACCATGTAGTGATGGGTGATGTGTACCGCATACTTGTAGGTTGTTGCTAAACCTGGACCTGTAAACGTAGCCCAGGAGTTGCATCCTGTTGAACCAGCTGGCAGAAATATGTGGGTTCTAATTTTCATATCATGCATTAATTGCACTAAATCTAAGACGAAGCCCTTTTCTTTTAGCTGAGAAGACAAAACAATTCAATTCAGCGTCCTCTTTACCATCTGAGCATCACTGAGTTTATTGTGTAACAAAAACTTTTCCTCAGATGTCGTGTTATCATAGGTGCGTTTTCAGCCAGTGAAGATGTGATTATTCAGGCCAGAGTCGCAAGTTGTTCTTTCAGCCTAGCAGCAGAAAGATTGTTTCTGTTTCCCTCTTATGATTTGGCTTCTTGAACCTTTGTGATTTCCTGTAGAAGCAGAGTAAAGAAATACTTTTACTTATGTGGGTGTTTAAGGGTATTAGAGCAGCAAAGTAAATAATAACAAGTACACGTTTTACTTACTTCATTGAGAATATCTTTTAGCTCTTCGTATGCCCTTTCTATGTCGTCGTTGATGATAACGACATCAAACACCCCAGGCTCCTTACCTAGAAGAAAGAATCTAATCAGCTGCAACGATTGTCTTTACATCATGTTCTAGCAGAACTACACAGACACTCACTGAGCTCCAAATCAACACGTGCTGCTTCGAGACGTTTCTGTAAACTGTCCTCTGTCTCTGTCTGCCTGTCCCTCAGGCGTTTTTCCTGTGAGACACAATAGAACAAAACAATGTTTTTACCACAAGAGCTGCTTTATGAAATAGTCCGCCAAAAGTTTTACAATTCTGTTATTTCACAAGTTGTACACTCAATATTCATTACATTACTGCAAAACATAAAGTCAGAGTTTTACCAGGATCTCTATGGATGGAGGCTGGATGGAGATGTAGATAGGGTTCAGATCTGTCTCTTTAATCCTCCTCACCCCCTGGATGTCCACATCTAAGATGCAGATTAAGTTCTTTGCCTGCACATCTTCTATGGCAGCTTTACTGTAGAACCAGTGTATTGTTATAGTATGAAAATACACAAATCTATTGAAATAACAGGGAGCATATAGAGGTGGGTTTAATCACATTCAAACGTTATCAAATGTGTAATCATTTAAGTTTGTTCTCGCACGTAGTGACTAAAGTAAGAGGATCTCTGCATTGATCCGAGCTGCTCCCGAGACTTAGACTGCAGTGACTGTGTGTTATCTTCAGAATAAGAAGAAGAGATTAAACGTGACACACTAGGTGCTGAGCTCCAGCATCGCACTTTTTGACCTAATGTGGGTTAGAGCTCCATCTGTCACCGGCCTATTAAAAACCCTCTTGATCCTTGTTATCAAGCCAGAGGGTATTCTCAAATACAAGACAAAAATCTATGTTTGCTTAAGATCTGTGGCATTATTGATGTTTGCTTGTATTATCTGAGCTTTTCTTTCAGATTTTTTTTATTCTAGGTAGAGTGGAAAAGCTTCAGAATCAGCATGAATAACAGAAAATCTATTATAATAGCCATACATTCATGGTTCGGGGTTCAGGGGTGCAAAAATATACCTTGTGCCATACATGTTGCCAGAAAATTCTGCATTCTCAATGAATTCGCCATTGTCGATGCCCTCCTGCATGGCTTCTCTCGTTGTAAAATGGTAGTCTGTAAGGTGCAACATCAATAATAGGAGATTATGGATGAAAACTGTCATGAAAACTTGCATCATGAAAAAAAAAAGTTTATTATATTATTTATTTATACATGCAAAGATAAGGAATTTGTTTCTTTGCATCATATTTTGCAAAGATGTCATTAGTTGTCCATACCAGATCCAAAGACTTACATCTTCACAACATCAAAACCTCTGGGGATCTAAGACAGCAGAGTTTTAGAAACAAACACCACACACTTCTACTTCTACTAACGAGCTCTGCAGTAGCACAAGATCATTACCATGACAATGTGAAATCTGCTTACGTCAAAGTAACAAACAAGGCAGAATTTCACTATGGAAAACTGCAATACATGGTGTATTTCTATGTGAAAAACAAACCTCATTTTGGCCTAAAATCCACTGCTAGTTACTTAAAAAGTAACATAATGTATTTGTATTAATATATTTTGTGTCATGTATTTTTAGCAAAGAGTTTTTTGTGATTCATTTAATTAATGTGACAGCAGTGTTTGAAAAGGTTTGATCTTGGACATCCAAAAACAACAAAGAAAGATGTACATGTTGAAACTTTTGTTCTGGATTGCTAATGGTTACTGCAAATCACCGGTGCTCTATCAGTGGGAAGCGGGAGAGTCAAACCTCATGGGACTGGAAATGGGAATCACTACCGAGGCATTACTGGGGGCTATTTTCAAAAGCTTTTTACTCCAAAGTGTTGACTGATCCTGATTCCTTGGATGATTTAATGTTTTTTATTTGTTTATCACATTGCTAGTCCATATAAATCCAATGAATGTGTGCCAGGATGATGAAAGTAACCCCCATCCTTAAAAAACTGTGATCAGGAATCACATTTAGATCACCTTTATCTGTGGTGTCTGATTCGTTTGGACACGATATTGAGGCTGACAATTCTAAGTCTTCAGAGGAAAAGACGTCTGCTACAGGCAGTAAAGTAGCCCCCAGAAGCAAAGGGAGCTTGTTCAGCCCTATGGAGAAAGCAAAGAAGGCACAGAAAGATGTTTATCCCTTCATGTCAAGGGAGCTAAACAATGGGGACATAACCATTTGTGCAGTTCACTTGGGAGTAAGAAGTATTGTGTGTGTTTTTGTTGAGCAGACAGGTAGGAGAGGCTGGGAAATACGGTATAAGAAAAAAATAAAAAAAGCACAGAGAAGAGTATTGTCAAAGATACTAGTTTAAAATACACTTTTTTAGCAGGTTTGTAGATTGAAATACATGGCTACTGCATGTTCAGTCACAGTGTGAAAGCACTAAAAGCATCAACCACCCCCCACTTGTAGAACTAAAACTAGAAGATGACACAAACAAGTCTGTTTCGG
Source organism: Ctenopoma multispine (assembly GCA_034779795.1). Classification (NCBI taxonomy): domain Eukaryota; kingdom Metazoa; phylum Chordata; class Actinopteri; order Anabantiformes; family Anabantidae; genus Ctenopoma; species Ctenopoma multispine. Next base: position 12,444,622 of record JAUYWH010000020.1, on the reverse strand, counting down.
ATCAGAACTACTGTACCTTTGCCATCTTCCTCTCCTGGTCGAGGGTTCCTTGTTGTGTCTGCAAGGAGAAGTTTTCGACATTAAAACTCAACCAGAAACCATGTAAAAAAATCATGACTGATGATCATTTTTTAAAATTAAGTTCTACGATGCTAATAACAACCCCTAGTTGCAGCAGCACTAGATTTACTGATTCAGCACAGGTCTACTGGTCAGTGCAGCATTAGACTCCTGTGCTTCCTGCTTCTACCTCAGACAGGATGTTGCATTGGAAGCCAATCAACAGTTGGCACACAAACATACGTGACACGCTGAATCCAAAGACACCTTCATAATCCTTCATCAGTTTTTTCATCAGTGTGCTCTTCCCTGCTCCAGAGGGGCCGCTCAGGACCACGGGCCTTGGTCCTGACATTGTTCTGAGACCGACAGATAGACAGACAGACAGACGGGGACAGAGTGAGCTCAGGTTTGTGCCAGAAGCAGATTAGGAATCAGATTTTAGGCCAGAGGAAATTCAGTTTTAGGGGTGTGCCATTTCTATAATATCACACAGATCATCATATTATTCACACAATAGTTCCCAAGTGGTGATTGTGAGATCTTTGATTAAAGCACCATTTTTGTCAAGTATCTCATAATGTTAAATTTCATCTCTTCTTATAAATTAAAACTGCAGAAAAGCTCTTATGTTCTAAGATGCTGTAAGGCTAATCCTTTGATCCAAGCTTCTCCTGACCACTACACTGTCATGAGGACACATCCCAACATGCACTTATAGGGTTAAAAGCAAACCTTTGCTCTTGTATCATTGTGGATTTAATCTCCACTAGTAATTAACTGACACTTGGAAATTCTGCATATCTTCTTAATTAAAATATTAAAACATGTCCACGTCCTAATTGCTGACTCGTTAGACAGCCAGAGGCCCTGGGGTCAATGCTAAGAACGCCTGTTAATGAAGTCACGGCAGGTCAGTCAGCAGGATTAATTGGATCTGAGCCAGGAGACAGAAGAGGTCCAGGACAGGCTTAGTACTGCGCAAAGAGAGGAGGATTCAGGGACAACGCTAAATCAGTTCCTTTAGAATCCCCATTAACACAATTACTTAGTAACACAGAAGTCACTATCAGTCAGCGAGTCTGAGACAAAAAGTATACTTTCTTCTACTTTATGCTTCAACTTCACTGCATGTCACATGGAAATGGATTTGTCACTTCACTACATTTGTCTGATGGCCTAAGTTACTCCTTTCCTGCACTGTTCCACATTACAGTGCCCAACAATATGTACCCATCAGCTGCAACATAAACATCACCTGGTGGTTTTAAAGTTGTTATGGACAGGGGTCAGCATGGCCACTCTGACCGGTCTGTGGCTACACAGCTGCATACACAGCAAGCTATGGTGTCAGGACACTGTTGACTATGGTCTGCATTGAATATTTCCCATGCTGACTCCACAACATTAAAACCATCAGGTTGTAGCTGATTAGTGATAATAACAGGTAACTGACACAGTATATATGGTAACAGTATTAAAGGGGCTGTTCAGCATAATTAATACTATGATTTTAATACTTCAAGCTAATTTAAAAAGCTAAATTAAATTAAATTTAAATTTATAGTAAAGAATCAGACTATTGTTGCTATAGAACAAGGTGTTGTCTCATTCTTTTGTTCTTCTGTTTTCATTTCCCCTTTGCTCAACATTTTAAATTTCCTTAAAACACAGTTTCCTCTTAGTAATCAAGGACGTTTATCAAATGATAAACATCTTTTATTTTATTGTCATTTGAAGTATTTGATCAATAGTACAATGAAATACAAGTACCCAGGCTTATCTCTAACCTGAACCTCAGTTAGCTTATTTTTTCTCACCTGTATAAAGTTAGCAATCGTATGTCTCTTTCTTCATCTGTGTGTTTCAGCTGCTTTATGACATATTAGCAGCTATTGATATTACTAAATTATTGATAGGCTATTTAAGTCAGAAATCAGAAATTTAAGCTTACCTGTGCTCACAAAGCCCGTGTTGCTTGTTATGTAGAGAGTAATGTCAGCAGTGAATGGACTGTTTACAGTGTGTGTGTCTGTGTGTGTGTTTGTGAGTGAAGCAGCTCACTGTCAGTCTGAATTACCACCACCTCCCTTCAGCTCAGCCACCAATCACATTTGTGCATCCTGGATTGCTTTATTAGCACGACCATACGAGTCAATTTGGTGAATTTGCTTCTGCATAAACTTGTTTCATAGACTTGTTTCTTAAGCACCAGATTGTGGTCATGTAGTTAAGGGTTTACTGAGGTAAATGTACTGTCATTATTACAGACTTTCTTGTATGATAGTAAAAATGTAATTACATTTGTTTACAAAGTAGGTCTGTAAGAAGCATTTTATACCTTTACCTTTAGTGTCAAAGCATCACTCTTTTCCCATGACGCTCTGTACAGACTCAGAAATTACACATATTCATATCTACCCAGTACAACCACGATCTACTAAGTCGATCTACTAGTTCCTAGTTGCAGGTTAAAAGCTTTGTCACATGCTCTACTGTCTAACGTTTCCCTCTATATTGAAGTCACATTTTGAATGCAGAAAAACTTCAACCATGTGTTTAAAAGTCAGCTCTAGAGGAGCTGCAACTGACTCTGTCTGGCTAATCCTGCAGCGACCCACTTCTTAAAGGGTGGATGCATAACACAGAGTCATCATAACAAAGCTGCCGTCAGGACTAACCAGCGTGAGATACTGTACCTGCTGTCTGTTGATGTCTAGATCTGTATATATATCCTCCCCACTCACAGAAAGATTTTGAGAAACAACATCTTTTTGGACCCACATTTTATTGTAGTAACATTGATAAAATTAAATTTAATGATGCTATACAAAGAAACACATCAATGACAAAGACAAAGACAAAATGAGTCCAAATGAGATTACTGTGAATGCTTGCAACCTAGAAGAGCTAAACAAACAAGAAATGATCTAATCAAAAAAGCTCTATATAGTTAATACAGTCACACTGTTCTGCTAGTCAACATCATATACACGCATCAGTCCAAACATACACAAACTATATACACATCTTTGATTCAACTATTTTTCACTCATAAAACAGACAAAAAGGTTACAAAATTGATAAATATTGTCCCAAAATTAGTTTTTCAGTGCCTGAGCTCTGGTTTTAGATGTTTCTTCAGATTTGGCTGATGTTGCAGCAGGAACATGGATATTGTACAGAGTTGTAAAGAAAGGTCAAAGGTCATATCTGCTGTTCTTCAAACTGTCAGACATTAGTGGACGTTAGAAGTATAATAACGAAAAGACCAGGAAGGTGTGAGGACGAGGGTGGGAGTCTATGACAGGCCAGCTGCTCACAAATCCGACCCCGACTGGCTAAAACAGAAGAAGCCGCTCTCCTGGTCTTCAGTGTGGCTGTGTCACAGGTAAACCCGTCTCAGGTCTCCAGGTGAGGTGATGGTGTTGCACTGAGGACACAACTTCTTTGCTCCCTGAAAAGTTGAATTAACATTTGTCAAACATGTTTTGGCTATTTTACTACATTTCATGTTTTCATTTATTAGTCAAAATCAATCTGAGGTTTTACCAGCGTTCGAAGCCAACACTCCTCGCAGTGAACATGCCAACACTGGATGGAGGTGAGTGGGGTTGTGTATGTATCCTGCAGACATAAGACATGTGAGGATTTCTTACCTGCAGTACAAAAAGACGCCACTAGATGTCCAACTACAACTACAATGCCTCTCCTGGAGGAGACTTTAAAATAAACTTTAATTTAAACGTCTTTAACAATAGAAAATGTAGTTTTGCGGGGGCCAATCATTTTAAAACCTCTAACAAAGTATGTTTTTCAATAATCAGTTTCATTATTTACTCTCTTTTGTTATTAAAAAGTGGTGAATAAAATGATTAGAGGCCATATTTTGTTGAATTAAGAGTCAAAAACTACAATATAAAGCTGAGAGAAGAAGTGAACTCATTAGCAAATATGTGGTTTTAATGATCAATAAATTATAGTTAATTTTATAATGTTTTTTTGTAGCTCAGCTATTAGATTATTTACTAGTCATCACAGCATTAAAACAGTTTTTAAAGCTTCTAATATCTGTAATTTGTGTCAAATATTATTACTTAATTGTTTTGTCTTTTTAAAATACAGAAAAAGGAAAGCAAATAGTTATAGTACAGTGTTAATAGTTTTGTTTTTCATATGTATCACACACATCAAAGTATAATTTTCATCATCTTTAAATTTCATTTCAGACTATGATCAGTAAAACTGATTTACTGCCTAAAACACAGGTCCCTTAGCATTCGTTTTTGCATTACTGTGCTGTTATCTCTATTTTGTCTGCTCATTTTTAATTTGTCTTCGTACTCACCATGCAGATGAGGCATTTAAATCTGTCTCCTTTAGACAACTGTTTTTCCAAATCCCGTATCCGGGCTTTAAGTGCATCCAGAGTTGTCAACGTAGAGTCCTCCGAGAGCCTGCACACACACACACACAACACACACACACCCACAAGCACACACAGACAGACGATAACAGGAGGGGAGAAGGGGGGGTGCAAGAGTTAGGCAGACACTGGAGAGTCATTTATAAATCGAAGACAGATTAAATTATTCGCTGGCCAACATGGACACTGAGCATGAAATTTAGCAGCAATCACATTGCCTGCATTTGCTGTCTCATTTATCATAGGTGGAGGTGTGATGGTGGGGGTAGGGTCCTCACAAAGATAGACTTACACTCAGGCAAACTCACGATTACAGACTAGTCTGTGTGTGCAAACATACTGTACATGGAGACAGACGGGCTACAATGCATTAAATGTGATGAAATGTGTGAACGTGCATCCGTCGCCTGCTACGACCTTGATTGATGATATCATCACATTGATACAGTATTGTATATCATACTGGTGGGACCAGGGGCAGGCAGTCTGAACCGCTACAACACAGAGAGAGACACACCGCCAAGAAATACTTTCCACAAAGGGATGGTTACACTCCCTGAAGTGATTGACAAGAGTGTCCTGCCTCCTACTTTGGGTAGTGGGACACACTACACCTGTGTGACACCTAAGCTGGAAATGGCTGAGGTAAAAAGTGAAAGGACCGACTTATTTGTATTGATTTTTTATTGATTTTTAACTTTGTGTCACTTCTGAGGGTTATGACATGACATACAAATGAAAATGTCTTCCAACCTTTTAGTGATGACAAATGTGCACTAAAGTGTTGATGCATTTATTGTACTATTACAAAATCATTATACATACATGAAGGAATAAGCGTCTTATCGGATACATGTTTGTCATGTGAGAGTTAACAGATCAAACAGTCCAAACTTACATTTCTATCTCAGTGTTTTTGCAGGTTTTGGGGAGACCAGCGATGCTGCTGTCCACTTTTTCTGCACTGCTGGTAGACGGACTCACTGAGTGAACAAACAAAAATTAACAGAATAAATACTGAGAAACAACTAAACTCAGAAAGGAAAAGAAAATTGTTAAACAATTCTCACCATCATTTGACCATTTGGAAAAATCCAGGTTTACTCTGAAGTCAGGCAATAAACTGCTGCTGCTGCCATAGAAAAACAAAAACAGACATTTAAAAACAAAACATAGGTAAATTATTTTTAAAATATCTACTGTATGTGATGAAAGATAAGGAATGCAAGGTATAATTATTTCATATCTAACTGAAAACCATCAGGTGGGATTCATACTTCACCAACGTCTCCTTGGAGCTTTCTCCTGAACAGGGGATAACATCTGTCTCTGTGTATCTGAGAACAAAACTCAGGAAAAACTGGATAAGACAAATGTTTATTAAATCTGTAATGCAAATGTAAAACAAACAAAAAAAATGTTAAGAATTTGAATGTATTATCTAAAAATAAAGGCTGCTGTAAAGAAAAAAAACATATAGTGCAACTCTCTCCAGATACAGCTTTTCAAACCTGTGTTGCTCTCAGTGGGATCTATTACATGTGTCTGTACATGGTAATTACTACTGCTTTAAAGTTCACTTCTCACTTCAGCATAACCACAAGTGTTCGCTGTAAAAGGATACTGCGCCCTGCCGTACTCCAGCGTATCATCTCCATCCACGTCGAGGTCAGCGTCGCTGTCTCGACACTCCTTAGAAGTTGTGCTTACCAGCATCGCACCTGGTGAGACAGTTTTATATGGAAAACTTTTTCTTAACAGTCACTGGACTGTAAAAAATGTTTGTACATGGACAAAACAGACAAAACAGATAGGAGCTGTAAGTCACAATAATGCAGAAACAGAAGTGTTTACGTTGCCTGTCTTTTTGCATGTTTCTGTCAGTCAGTGTGTAACAAGTTTGCCGGTCAGAGCTTTCTTCTCGGGTAGAGGAAACATTTACTATTAAGCAAACCTTCAAGGCATCCTGCTCTGCTGTAATGTGGACTGAAAAGTTCAGTGGTTTTTCAACTGCCACTCAGTCACGTTATTAACCCTCCACTGAACGAGATCGCACACACACACACACAGATGCTCCGGTGTCTTATGCCACACGCAGATTTATGCTTACCTTTAAACCCTCCGACTATAGACGTCATCTGTATCCTTCTCCTCTCATTCCACTCATCTTCCAGTGACACCAACTCCGCTGAGCCCTCCTAGGACACACACGTAAACATACACATGAAGGAAAGATTTCATTGTCCGGGTGAGTATGTCCGCATGCCTCTCATAACCTAGAGCTAGGTATCTGCTTCTGTGTTTTCATAGCTGTGAACCAGCGCCGGCAGTGTTTTCACATGGATACACACCGAGCTGACAGTGATCCTGATGATACGTGAACAAAGCCAGTCAACAGTGTCAGAGGGTTCAGACCGCCGACATTCTCTCAACCTGCCCTTTACATGTTATGTTTATTCATCTTTGTTACCAGTAAAAATGTCAAGGAAACAAATATCACTGAAAACACATACCTGTCCCTCCTCTGGTTTCCTCCTCTTCAGTTTTCCAATCCTAACTGGGATCAGACAGAAGACACACACACACACGGTAAAATTATTCACCATGTCTCTTTATGATTAGGTGTTTTTATCCGTGTTTTATCCATACATTAACTTTACTTTCCAATTCTCAAACTTGTATCAAATTGACACATTACAAGCAACATTTTTTGTCCTTTCTGCCCGAGGAGTGAGAAAATGTGTATTTCTGTCAGAAAATGGCAGCAGTTAAAAAAAAAGAAAAGTAAGGCAGTGTATAAAGAAAAGCAGAGGTGGATGTTTTTGTAATTTTCCTTTTGGCTAATGGTTGAGTTGAGTTTGGGGCAAAGTTTAAACAAGATTTTTATTAGTTTGACATGTTGTGAGGAGGTTTTTTTGATTAAAAGCAGGTCGTGGGAACCACTGATGTACAGTATTTAGAAATATTGTACAAATTGTTACTTAGCTTACATATGGGCTAACACAATCACATAAATTAACCACAAGCACACACAGAGGTAAAATTACATCTAAAAACAAGGACACATAAATGTGAGCTTCTTAAACACCACAACAGTAACGGGCTAACTCAGCACTGAAGGCAAAAACGTTTGTCCTGTCCTGCCCCCCACTTTCTTCTCTGATATAAAAGTTAACATTGCAGAACACCAACTGCACCTCCTCTCCCACAGTGACCTGACTGACTGCAGATTGCATGAGGGGACATTAAATTTTAGGGCTCTCTAATTCTCAGTGGATGACAGTGGCCCCCGAGGAGGGACACACAGAGAGCTGGTGGCCATGACCCAAGCGTTGCCATCCCAGCAAACATAATGAGGGTTAAAGAGATGGTCATAGATGAGGAAGAGCTCATCAAACAGAGAGAGAGGTTGATTAATCAACAGAGGAGCACCCCCTTCCCCCTCCACTCTTCTTCTTCTTTTTCCTCCCTGACGTGTATTTAGAAGCTCATTATGCTGTCCTGTTATAAGGCCCAATAAAGGCTAACAGACCTCGACAGCACTGGCAGTTTGAAGAGTCAGCTAAGAGCCGGAGAACCTCAGCAGCAATAAAGCCGGTAGGAAGACGTCTGTAGCGTCAGCTTTAGGGTTGTCCTGTATTTCTATATCAGTCTATATCAGAGACTCTCTCCGATTTTTGTTGTGATAATGTGGCATATAGGGTTAATAAAATAATTACTAATAAAACAATTATTGAATTAGTGCTTTCTCAATGTTTTATAGGTCAGTTTGGTTGTCCTCCTCAAACGTTCCCCTTAAGGTCATCACTTGACAGATTATGGTAATAGCTCCTTATTAATGAGATACTGCAAGTTTGTAAAAGCAAGCAACACAAGTATTTTTCACAACATGGCAACTAATCTATAAAGCACTGCATTAGTTTTCAAATAAAAAAACTATTCTGCACATTTGGTGAATTTTAGCTGAACGTAGAGATTAAAAGCATATTTGTTCAGACAAGTCCTCTATGTCTCAGCATGTTTTTTTAAAGCACATACACAAACATTAAAATAAGGCTGTTTTTGATATTTAATGAAGCTGAAGCAGTGACAATTAGTAACACATCACTTATCATCTGTTTATTAGAATATCATCATTTTTATAAAAATAAAATAAAACAAAAAGATTTGTATTTTAGGAAGCTCAAAAACATGCCTGTATTTAAACTTTCATCAGTTTAAATCCAGGACTTTGCTGATTAAAAAAAAAATGAGTGTGGGGATGAACAAAGTGCTTCTTGAAGTGTCTTACCAGCTTGTGTGCAGTCTAGGTGGGCTCCTGCACTGTGGGGGCGTGATGGGGCAGATTTGACGTAGCACCTGCACCAGCAGAGGTCATCGACTGTTAACATATCAAAAGGTCAAGGTTTAAAGGTTAATAGCTCCTCTGCTCGTGTGGGCGCTAGGCCGGTGGAGATGGTGTGGGAAAAGGGTGATATCTCAACCACTGGTGAGAGAGGGGGTGGGATGAAACACACAACTGGGCGCATCAGTGTGAACAAAGGAAACTAGAATGTTTAAAAACAACTCAGCTACTACTGCTATTACTTTTTTAATTTAAAGCCATTTAAAATGCAAAACCCTGTTAATGACAAACTGAGTCAGCAGCAATGAAACACAGCAAGCCCACTCCATCAACGTACCATTTAGTCTCGTATGTCTGTTGGCCCGCACGCGGAGAAACGTCTGCAGCAGACAGAAAAGCAACATCAGAATTAACTCAATGTGACTTCTGCAGCTTTAAATGTGTTCAGAGAAGTTAAGTAAGACATAATCTAACACTGAAAACATCTAAGTAGGTTTTTCTTTCTTCAACGTATAACACTTGATATTTGTTTTTTACTTTATTTACAAAATGTTTTCAATCTTATTTATTCATTAAGTGACACTGTTACTCTGTTACTAATGGACATTTGTCAGTACCGTAGAAGGGATCCTTTTTTCCTTGGATCTTTTCCTTATCTGAATCAAGGATGTAAGAAAATGGACTAGTATGTTGTGCAGTTATTTGAATCACACCAAAAAAATGAACTCCTCGCGAACCTGTTTTTAAGTGAGGTGCTGAGTGTTGAGTTTGCCGTACCTCACACTGATAAAACTGGTGAGTCATTGGAAACACTCCAGGGAAAAACAATGTTTTTATGATGCTGCTAACTACTAGTCCAGAGTTCTTATAGTACACTAATCAAAAATATTAAATACACACATTTGAAGGTGATACATACAAACTGAAACGGAACAACCTGAGAATTTTATGGATTCACTATTGCACATATGAACATTATAAAAAACATAAAATCTGAAATGACCGTATAGGGTTTGTGCTGCCTTTGGTTCTTTAAGTTCATGCACATCTTTAAAGATGTACAGTACAGATAAGCATATTTATAGATGTTTAATGCAGAGGAAATACACACATACTGTACTGTAACCACAATAATGTTTGAATGTATTTTTTAACCTCACCTGGTATCGGTCAGAGTGGGTGTCCTCAGCTGGTCGAGGGGGTGAGGTGGGAGAACCTCCTTCATGCTTTATGTGCAGAGAAAGAGACAGAGACTGGACCAAACAAAAAAATAAACAAGTGAGAAAAAAGTCAGAGGAAGAAGATCTGGTGATTTTACTAAAACTCCTGAATATATCATAACTGTGTTTACCTTTGGGGTCCTTATAAGGTGGTCATTCTGCACTGGAGCTGCACTATAAAGAAAACAGGCAAACATGCAGAAGCCAGTGTATTAAACAACTTTGGAAACAGAAAGCCACACAACAAACACACACAGACAAACAAATCAACTACGCTATCTTCCTGTACAATATACAAACACAATATTATGCTGTAAATGTCATCTCTGCTTTTATCTTGTCTGAATTTATGTCCGAGTCTGTGTATAATCTCATTTTACATGCTCTCACTTTATGTCTATCACATAGATACTGTACATTCACACTCTCTCTCTCTCTCTCTCACACACACACACATTCAAACTGTCCCCGTGGGCCAAGTTCAATTTGAAACCATTACTGTCCACGAAGCGGTCGTTAAGCAGATTTGGAGTGTAATGTCTTTATTGGAGGAATCATTCTTCTGGTCTAAGCAGCAGGTAATGTGTGTCTGTGTGTGTGTTTGTGTACATGTGCACCTCTGATCCTTGTGTGTATGTTTTAGGCTGCGAGTGTGTATGTGTGTAGGTCTCAAAGCAGCCATTAGCAGGACATTATCCGCTCGCTCTATGATTTGTCGCCTCGAGGCTGGAGGCTGTAATATGAAATATGTAGGGAACAATGAGGCAGCTTGTACTGCACGCAGGTGACAGAGACGATGGGAGATACCACTTGGGGAAAGTAAAGAGGGGGGGTGTCCCTGTAGCTACAAAATCTGTCAACATTAATTATTACTGCAAAGATGAACAGAGTATAAAGCAAGTAAATGGCAACTGGATAAATGGAGGAAGTGAAAGGTTGGAGGTAAATAAATAACGGTTGGAAAAAAACTAATACATGATATGAGGGTATGCGTTTATACAAACTTACACAATATGATGTAAGATAAAGAGGATGGAGAGAATATTTATGGGAATGAGTGAAATCAGGTCACATTAGTGTGATACCTGATTTGGAGATGGGCGACTTTGGCTAACTCCTGCTCCATGTGTTCTTGCAGCTCTCCTGGGCGCAGAATAGTCTGGCAGACTGGACACATAGGGGCCTGAGCATCATAAAGACCTTTCACCTTACCTGGATAGAAATAATAAGAGCAAAATTATTTACAATGCAGCAAATTGCCCCTGAACATTGCATTATTGTACTTTTCTTTACTTATTTTCTTTTATTTTTTGATACATTTATTTCACTGTTGCTGGACAGTGCTGTTTTGAATAATGTTACATACATTATCATACATCCTCTGGTGGTTTAATATTAGCAACCCCATGTAATAGCAAAATGACAACTAAGCATAGTGTCAGTGTGTGAGTGTGTGTGTGTGTTCAGTGGATTTGTCTGTACTATTGACAGACAGTAGGAGCAAGAGTAAAATAAGGTTACACACATACACACATTTCTATGGCCCCCTGCTGTCAGTGCGTTGACATCATAGGCTGTCAATAGGAACATTACCCAAGAGGGCCACTCGGCCCATTGGGTCCTACTGATGGATTACTGCCATAAGCAGCCAGCTGGGAGCCTGAGGACCTGTACTATATCGAGATTTTACCTAGTAGATGAGGTACTTTACTTCTGAAAGCCATCAATCACAGGGAGAGAGCTTGTAGGCAAGATGCACCTAATTTCCCATCACTGCACAGTCAAATGAAAACAAATGACTGTACTGGCAATCACAATTTAACTCTTTCTAATACAGACCACCACAAACTGCTTAGTACTCTTGACAGTTTCTGACCCCTCGCTGTCGAGCATAGTCGACTGAACTTCCTTGAGGACCCTATTATCCAAACACCGGAGCTCCACTAGAGATGACCAGCAGCACGACAAGCTTGTCTGTTTGCAGGTGCCGTCCCCTGAGATCAATTGAGGTATGAGCCCCCATAATGAGGAACCAAATAGAACAAAATGGCCTCTAAATAAAACATGGGGCAAAAAATAGAAACTGGAGTTAGGTGTCCTTGGGAGAGTGACAGCTCTCCTGGTTTCAACCCCCCTTTCTCTTTTGCCTTTTTTGCATCCCCTCACGGAAGCCTAAATGATTTTTCCCGACACGCATCGAGCGTTCCTGGGCTTTCTGCGCTCTGCCGCCCGGAACATGCAGGCATCAGTAAACAATGAAATCTCTGTGCTGAAATTGAATTTATAACCACATTACCTGCACAGATAACGTCTCTGAATGGCGCCACGATAAGAGCAATGGGATTTGATTTTCAGGTGTTTTATTGGCCCACTTTTTGGATAAGCCTCCCTCCTCCTCTAACTAGAGCCTCACCACCAGCCTTCACCTATCCACACAAACATGAGATTTAAGGGTGCGGGATTGTACATGTTAGGTTGTATGGCTGAATGTGTGTGCTTGTCTTTGTGTGTGTGTGCGTAAGCTTCGGCAAGGCTGTCATAAGTGACAGTTGTTGGTTCATGACCACCTTTTTACATGTCTCCACCCCCCCCACTACCCTCTACTCCAGCCCACATAAACCCTGTCAGTATCAGTCAGTCTCAGACCCTCTTCAGCCTGGGGGGTCTCAGACACACAACAGGGGGCTGTAAAACTAGCCTGTGGGGCTTGTTAACTGTTCCCTCACTACGGCAACTGGCTCAGATGAATTGGGCCTCCCTCACCGGGCTGTGCTGAGTTTGTCTGTCCACTCTCCTAATGGTTTCACTGTCTCTTCATCTCTGATTGTTTCCTTTTTCTGTCTTTGTGTTTCGGGGCCTCCTTTCCCAAGTGTCTATCGTTTGACTAACATTTTAGTTGTTGGATCCCCTTCTACTCGAGACGACACATATTCAAATATACTCAAATCTCATTCCGGTGAAAAACAATGCGTGAATCTAAATGGCACTATTCAGTTTTTATCTCCATAACTGACTAAACTATTTTCATAATCAGTTCTGAGTGGTGATTTCATAATTTTGCACCACTGGGAAACCTTTGCATTTGGATCAGCATGGATCATATGAAATCAATAATTTTTTATAGAGATCATACCCCTGGGGCAAGTAACCAATCCATATGCTGCAATCAAATACAAACGTCTGATTATCTAGAGATAGTAAATGAGATATGAGAATGAGATGATGAGACAGTAAATGGTCACATCCAGTTTTCTGTTGTTCTGCATCAATATGGACTCTAACTGTCCTGGGATCAGTACTTGCCACTGAAACACAGAGATCAGAATCCTGCTGACAAATCCTTAAAGCATCATGTCCCCCTGAGGCCCTGGGTAATGGTCGATGCCAGCACCCATATGACGGCTGCCAGTTCTGCTGATGTAGACGGAGCAGAGATGCCTAACGTGACCTTTAGTGAATGCCACATCACATCAGGCCTGGATGTCACCCACTGACATTATGCTGGGGCATGAAAAGGCTGTTCTGCGGGGATGACATGGTGACGAATGTCCCCCCGGTGACAAACCTCTGGACGTGGTATAATTCTGATTGACATGAGGAGGACTGGATGGCTTTGAATGGCTGGGGACATACAACGAAACATCCAGGGGAGCTTGTTTTGCTTCGGCTGGATCTGTTTTTTCTGTGTTCATTGGCCATAAAGTGCTGAGACAACTCACTCCAACTGGCATCATTATCCCAATCATCAAACAATTCTCAAAGCACATCAGAAATCCCTCTATAAAGCTATAACAAGCGCAGACTCTATACAACCAGTAGGCATGTAGAGATTGGCTGGGGGAGTAGAGTTAACGCTTGGCGGCTAACACTGCAGTAGTGGGTTGTGTAGGCAGATCCTTGGCACACTTTCAGAGGAGATGGAGGGCTATAAAAGCCATTGGCTCCTGCCACACCTGTACCCCACCCTGTCCCGCAGCCTGCTTCCTATTTAAAAGCATCACATGCAGGATATTAGTCAGGATTTTTTGCCGTCTGTGAGGTAGAGCTAACCTCTGAAGCGGAGGGGGGAGAGGGGAAAGTATGCAGGCCGCCGTTTGTTTTTTTATTGGGGAAATAATGGCCTATTGAGAGGTTGGGTATTTAATGAGCAACATAATAGGCCCTGTAGTAACACATCTGCTATGAGCAGTCACTTCCTCAGCTTTCAAAGGCTGCTGGTCCAGTCTTTGAAACAACAAGTCCAGTTGCCTTTGACTTCTTAGATACCTGTTTTTTATTAATTGCAGAATTGCTACACAAGTAATACACGAAAGACAAATGTTCTGCTGGGCTCCGTGTTCAATCCTAACCACATAGATTGGCCAGTGAAGGTAAACTTCCTCTCCTGACTTGATCTCAAATCACTCACTGTCCATGTAATTTCAGCATCCTTCAAAAATATCCCTCCTACTCTGCAATCAATTGTGTTTAATATATTAAAGACACTCACCAAAACCACCGCAACCTTTGGCCCTTGCACAAATCAATGCCTCGTTAGACCTCTAATGATCATTCATTGACTAATAAGATCTGTATCAACCTCTTGTAGAACATTGATTGGCCTTTGGCCTCTGTAGTGCTCTGTGCATTAGACGGACAACGGGAGACAGCAGCTGTAAGTCCTGGGGAGTTGGATGATGAAAAAGCTCCTGGTGGGAATGGACAGGAATCCTAAACCCCAAATAGACTCATTCTGAAGCACCTCAGGCCAAAACCCTTTTCTTCTGCCCTACAGATCAATGGACATAACCTCTCTGACCACAGGTCAATCAGAGCACAGACCCTTAATTTCTCTTCCTCTCCGTCTCGCTCTTTCTCTCTCTCATCTTCTCCATTATTCACTACAATTATTCCATCAGGTGCGGGCATGGCTCAGCATGTAAGTGTCCAATCATCTCGTTGATGGAGAATGGACTGGGTAGCTGTGTGGCTCTGTCTCTGTGACCATATTTCCCTTTTCAGAACCTCAGGGCAGAGATCGAACCCTGCCTCTGCTCCGCTCCAACCAATCAATCTGGACCTCATTGAGATGCATGGCTCAATGATCTTTGATAGTGAGTTACAGATTGGAGAGGGAGTGAAAGTCAGGAGGAAAGTTACAACTGTCCTTGGATATTTGTGATGATATGAGGCTACTTACAAGCAACCTCAGAGGAAAATGTCTCCAGATCTGTTTTGTTCTGACATTTGAAAAATATTAAACCTGATTATTTCTAGTTTTCATTATAGAGGGTTATCAAAACTGGACTTTATATGGTGTGTTTAAATCTATGTACTTCAGCTCTCATGGTGTGACCAGATCATCACAGGTAGAAATTTAGTTTTTGGTAAAAACAAACCCTGAAGACATTCTTATTCCTGAGGTTAAGAGGTTAAGAAGACAACTATTAAGCTCAAACTTTTCTTTAAATTTACCAGAGGCTTCTGTTGGCTGGTTTTGTCATCTGTCTATTGTCATTAATACAAGTATATAAATGCACTATTTTGAAGAAAGAATTTTAGAAAAAGGCAACAACATGAACAAACTTGAAATGTAATTAAATTCACATTTTGGGACAGCAACATGTCAAACACAGGGTTCACATTTGTTAGCTGACTGCTGTCTGTCACAGTTAGGTCAGTCATGTTGGATCAAGAAGCTGCTGACAGCGGACAGAGATACAGCTGTTCACCGGCTTGTCACTCACTGTGAGTCCATCAACCTGACTGAAATACAGAGAGATCCAACTGCGTCCCACTGTCAAAACCTGGACCTATCTCAACACAACTGAGGCAGTCAGATGCCATGTGCCTCAAGGTTAAGTAGAATGCGAGATTTTACATTACATACATGCATAAAAAAAATTGGCATTCATAATCTGTGAGTTAGTCAGGTGATTTCCTCTGCAAGTTAGTAACTCAAGAGAACATGTGAACCTGCTGTGAGGGCATTAAATTTTATGTACCAGTCTTTTTTGGGTGTGTATGTGTGTGTTGAAATGAACTGTATCAGGTTGTTCAGATCAAAAAAGTAAAAATCAAAAATGATTCATCATAGTCATTTTAACTGCTGTATGTGTGTGTGTGTGTGTGTGTATGTGTGTGTGTGTGTGTGTGTGTGTGTGTGTGTGTGTGTGTGTCTGAGACAATGAGGAGTGCTCTGTTGCTCACATAAAATCCTCAACTCTTCTAAACAGTTCTGGACACTGTCACTGTTTGTGGAGAAGAGTTTAATTAAACCAGTGATACTGAAATAACAAGAGTACAGCACTGTAGACACACAAAACATAGCTTTGAATCTTGCTTCTAAACACATCATAGCACACATGGGGTTAATTTCAAAGTCGCAAAACTCAAAAGCAAAATGAAATCCACTAGTAAATAATGTTTCAGATAGGAGTATTTACTATGTCCTTATTGCTGCTATCAGGTGCAAGAGGCACATTTAGATGAGGTTCCCAGAAAGTGGTGAAAGGTTCAGTTATTTGCTCAGCAAAAAAGAGGACTCGTAACTTTTTTGAACACAAGCCCTGTCACAAAGACTCTGAGGAAAGAAAAGATTTAAAAGACACGCTTTTTAGTTTATCAAATTTTGACTGTACAGTATTTGTTCTTGTGGGTTTGCCATGTTCTGAGTTTTGTCGCAGTTATTTTACTTCATGGAAAGAAATTTTCCCTATCTGTATCGAGCAGCTGACACTCAAACGCCTGCACACTGTCCTCTAGCAAATTAAAGATGCCCACCTGTTTTCTCCTCACACACCTGTCCCACATGCTTTGTGCAGCACAGGTGAGCAGTGGAAACCTTAGTCATTAGGGAATAGCGCTCTGTATGGAGACTGAGAGCTGGCAGCGCGCTTGTGCACTTCAAACACAACATAAATAGCTGTGCTCTCCCAGGTAATATACCAGGATTGTGACCAAAAAAGACCTTCATTGAATTGTTATCACAATGTAAACAGGCTTCCGATCAAAACATGTTGAAATCTTCTTACACTTCCCTGCAGCATCCCACTTTTAGCCTCACCCATGGGCATCATTAGAGATAAGCCATACCCCCCCCCACCCCTCCTCCAGATAACATCTGATACTGTCAAAAATACTGTGTTGAGTGCTGCTGGTAGTAGAGGAGCACAATCACCTGGTGCTGTGTGATACACCTGTGTTTGGGTTAGTCACGCTTCCTAAAGGATGTTATTGTGTCTGCCTGGATGAGCAGACAATTACTGCAAATGACGATGGTTTTATCACAGAATGGTGGAAAGACACAGGTGATTGAGCAACTTATCTTCAGTAACTAATACACAAAGGGCAAAAGCAATCAAGACTGCTTTCTAAATATATATACAGTATGTGTATAAATACCAAGTGATCCAGAGTGTGATTTGAGATGAAAGCAGTATCAAATCCTATTCTATCCTCCAAAATGACCATGATTCCCATGCTAGAACTGTACCAACATGCTTCAACAAAAACTCCACATTAGGAACTTCATATAATGTTTGTTGCGGAGCTGTTTGATTGGCCGTTTGTGTCACCTGCACATGATCAAAATGCTCTTAATGTAATTCTGCATTAAAAGTTTGACTTGTTAGTGTGCTGCTGACGTGCTGAAATCCAATGTGATTTAAACATTAAACTGCAAACGTAAGCTGTAAATAATGCTTCTATAACTGTTGTTGTTTTCTTTTGAGAGGCCAGAGCATCCCTGTGTGCTGTGTCCGGTATCCCAGCACCAGGAGCGACACGATTCTCCTAAACATAAAATCTTGTTGAGAAAAAGTCCTGTTGAGCGTTAATGTTACACTCTGTGGTTTCATCATTTATGTGCGTGTGTGTATAAGCCAACTCTTAAGTGTGTGTATGTGCTTCTGTAAATATTATTTACACACACCACTGTGTAGCCCTGGTGAGTGCAGCGCAGTGTGAGACCCCATCAATACGCCCATCCAATCCCCCCCGTCAGCAAACACAGGAGAACAAAGAGGCCTGTGGCAGCGCCAGCGGGTATAGATCTTCAACTCTGTGTTCTCGCTCAGTGGGGTCACACAGGAACTGCTCACAGTTCAAGCTTCTCTACTTGACTGATCAGGAGCTGCTAATGAGACTGGACCATCTCCAGTGTGCAGGACCCTGAAAGAGCCCACCCAGTGCAGAGACGTCCAGGAGTCCACTCATATACAATCAGCTATTTCAATTCCAGTAAAAAACTAATTAAAGCTGTTCCTAATCAAAGGTTGCTACGCTGAAAACTGTTAGCAGTGACACACTTTTAGATTATATAGCAGCTTTCATCTAAAACCAACATTATGGTAAAATCTGAATAACAGGTAAATATAACATATTTATAATTGTGCATATTTTTTTTTCATGTTTGTGTAAAAAGTGAATCAGCAATACAATCAGTTCAGGTTAAAACTACAACCAACCGAAGCATTTCAGTCATTTCAGAAGTGTGTGACACTGACAGGATGATTTCATATTTTGAAGCTCTGAAAGGACAAAGGACAGAGTACAGGTCTGACGTTTACTTTAGAATCGAACAGGAACACTTATGTCATTCATGACAAAACAAACATTTTCAGACAACCTAAGCATATTTCACATAAAGCAATTTTTAGAGCTAAATACTTTTTGGATTCACAATTACACCAGTTTCCAGTGGAAAGTGAGGTGTTTCAGTTTTTTTTCTTAAAACATAATATACTGTACTGGAAGCATGTTTGCCAGTGACAAATCTTCAACTTGGATTATTACATTCTACAGTGTTATATGAGGTAGAGCAGCTCTATGACTTTTGTCTGAAGATTGAGTCATGGCAACTGGACTTCTTTCTTCCAAGTAGAGACGTTTCGTTCTGCATCCACAGAAC
>JAUYWH010000020.1:12381712-12425581 GCA_034779795.1 Ctenopoma multispine | reverse complement strand
AAGAAAGAAGTCCAGTTGCCATGACTCAATCTTCAGACAACTTTACCTGGATGACTGAGAATCTTCACAGACTCTATGACTTTAATGTGAAACTTAGTTATAACACAGCCACTTGATGTGCTATAATGGTGTCATTTGCATCGAAACAATCCACAGCATGTATCCCATAATCATTCAGTGATTGATTTGTAATTGCACTAATAGGGTCACGGCCGAGACAATAGGATGTGTAAAGCAGAGTCCCTGCTCTTACTCAGACTCACAGCCTCACAGCGGGCCTGCCAAGCACTGCCTGTGTGGTCTATGGGGACAATTAGCACAATCTCCATACTAATGGCAGCCTGTAATGGACACTGCTGAGGCTGCCAGCCAATGTGTGTGTGTGTGTGTGTGTGTGTGTGTTTGCCTCTGTGATTGCATATGCATGTCTGTGTTGGAATCTTTGTATACGCGCATATCCTTTAGTGCAAGTGCCTTCCTGTGTGTAGTTGAGCATCTGCCTGCCCTCGCGCACCCTGAGTTCTTGTGTATTTATGTGTGTGTGTGTGTCTGCTCTACTGGTGTGTGTGTGTGTGTGTGTGTGTGTGTAAGTAGAGAGTAGCCTGTATTTTACTGAGGTGAACCCCCCTTCCACCCACTTTGCTCACAGCTCTAACCCTGATCCACGGCCACTCATTAGCACCATAATAAAGAGTTGAGACGACACATAAAAGGTTATATACTGCTGGACTGCTGTTTTCCTACCAATTATCAGACCTGTGATTTATGGCCTAGACTCTATGGTATTCTCTGAGGAGAATTGGGGGAGTGTTTACGCCCCTACACAGTGGGGTGAGGGGTCAGTCCTGGCAAACTTTGACCTTTCTGACTGCGTGTACTAGCACTAGAGGGGACAAAATCGATCAGAGGGTCTTTAGGGCGCATGTATAAATAATCTGTACTTTGCTTTAACATGTTTGAACTGTCACACGCACATGATAATACAGCACTACAAATACTAACTATGCAAAAATCAAAGACTCATGCTCATCCCACAGTGTCACATAATGAAGTTTCCCACCTGGCAACTCATACTGTCACTGAAAGTACCCTTTGGCATCACTAATTGACTCAACGGGTGTGTCGCTTTTTGACGCCATAGGCATGATGGCAGCTGTCTGTCGGACCTCTCGTCATGACAACAAACAGAAATGATCAGTTGGATCAGGGTGGAAACGTCATAGTTTGATAGAATCACAAAACTAACTGGGTTAGCGTTAGGCACAAAAAAAAATCAAAGTTAGGTTAAGTTAACAAATAAAATATGTAGTTTCTGGAACAGTCCTGTTACAGCACACAGTGTCTCACACAAATAATTGACAGCCCTGTAAATGCTGAGGGGAGTGACAGTATCTGACGTCCTTGGAGTGAGACCAGGCTGGTCTTCTACAGTATATTGTATTTAGCCTCTGTCATTCGAGTGTCTAAATTCTATGTGATTTTAACTCTACATTGCCCGATGAAATTCCCCAGTGGAACAAACACAGTGATCATTGTATTCACACAATACAGTTTTTCAAACAATATGTATTTTTCAGACAATACAGTCTTTTGGAGATCTTACTCTTCTGCACAGTGACAATTATTCATAAATCATTCATCTGCATTTACTGCTCATCATAAATCACAGCAAATTATTGTATATTATCTACAATGAGTAGCATCATTAATCACTTTTTGACTTAATCTGGTAAATGTAGAAGTGTTGAATATATTACTCTGTGTATGCATGTACTTTATATTAATATACAGTTAATGGGAATGTGTATGTATACATACAGATGTTTTGTCAGTTTTTCACTGTTTCCAATTATGTTATTGTCTGTTTAACTTAAAGCATGGTAAAATTGTTGTTGATGTTTTATAAGTGATATATAAAAAACCCTTGAATGTAATACAATAATATATATATATTTTATGATCATCAGATGTGCAGTACAAAAATACAATGGCTGAAAATCCTGCTTAGAAAGTCATTGAATGATGGCGGGCCATCGTGTGGGAGGTAAAGCTATCATACTTGGCTTGTCTTTAACGTATTGGCTTTTGTCAAGCTCCTGCACAGCTGGGAGACTTGCAACAAGCATAAGTGACATGCTGTAATGAGGTCTGTGTGTGACACTCGATAGACACACATACACTGAACACACACACAAATGCTGTATATTATATACTGTATGTGTGTAAGTTCCTGGCTGCCATTGATGCATGTAAGATTGGTGTGGTCTTGCTGTCTGTATGCTCTGCTCCTCAGCAGCATGTGTTTAACCCCAGAATTTGGCCTTCCTGCCCTCTCTATCTGCCTGACTGATTTGTTAGACTCCAGAGACAGGACAGAGGATGTGAGTTTGTGCGTGTGTATGTGTGTGCGTCCATGCATATGTGTGTGTCTGCATGCCAATTCTTACGAACATGCAAGTTCTAAGCCTTTTCCATGCACACACACACACACACACACACACACACACACACAGACAGACGGAGTCTTTGATGTGAGATCAGAGGCAGCCATGATGCAGGTCGATCAGGTGCACAGAGAGAGAAGAAGAAAGAGTGAAAAACGGAGAGAGGGGAAGACGGAAAGATGGCCTCTGTTAAAACAAGACTGTTGTTTTAACAACCCCTGGGCCGTGCACTCATTATGACCTTCTCTCTTTCTTTTTCTGTCTTTCTTTCCCTATGTGCTTCTGTCTACTCAAGCCTCTCTATCTACACAGAAGCAACACAGTTTGTGTGGGCCAGTCATAGCAGGAGAAGGAGGCAGATGCAGCAACTACAAGAAGTGTTATGACTCATGTTTCTGCAGAACAGCCTGTTGACTGTCTAACAGGTGCTGATGGTCACCACAAAAAGACCCCCCCCCACACACACACACACACACACACACGCACACACACACAGATTTCCCTCTGCTACTGTAAAAGCCTACTGCCAGACTTATAGAGATCCTGTCTGTCTCCAACAAGCCGTGTGGTCCACTGCCTGACAAACTTCTACAGATGCCTACATGGAAGCTGTAACATATACACACAGATACACACACCGAACTCCTGATGCATTCACAGATGCATAAGCTCGTGTAAGAACACAAAGACAAAATCTAAATATATGGGGAAAAAACTTTTTCCCTGTCTCCAGTGCTTATAAATGAAGAGAGGAGATAAAAAGCCAAGAAGAGTTTCCCCTCCTGCCAGGATTAAAGCCCCTTTTACTTGGGAGAACATTAGGAGAACAAACTACCGTCACAACAGGAGGGGGAACAGTCAACCGCGGCATGCTCTCACATCAAACACAACCACCATTAATATTGTAATGCGTCTTCCCTGAAATCAAGAAAAAGACCAGCAGAGAGCTGCTTGCAGATATCTCTTTATTTGGGACAATGCAGGTTTAAAAACAGATTAAAACAGCGCTATGGCTGCTGTGTGTCTTACTTTCGGGAGACAGGAGATCAAAGCTTTTGCAGAGTTTTGTATCTTGACCTTCACTTTTCTTTTCTTTATTTTTTGAGGACATCAAATGGGGTCTAAAAGAATTTCAGTGCCTGTTTGTCCTAAAGCTGAATAAAAACAAAATAAACCACTTAAGTGAACTGGTGTTTATAGCATGGCGATATATTGTGTTGTCAGTGTTTCAGAAACTTTCTTTTTCTGCTTCATTTACTTTAGGCCTTACTGAAGTCTGTTTGTGACAGACCAAACAAGCACTAAATCACAAATGAGGAACATACAACTACTAGACATAAGCATATGGTAAGTGTGACTGTTGATGCATGGACTGCACATGCAAGTCTACCTAATAAGATGTATACTCCCTGGGAATAATAGCAAGCAGGAGATACTATATGTGTATGCATGAGCATCGAGTGGATACTATTGATCTCCTGTGGTCTGCCAGGAGGTTGTAAACACTGTCTTTCAACAGGAAGCTCGAGTCAATACAAGCAGCCATCAACGACTGCTACACAGAAAACACAGTGCACAGACACCCTCCCTGTTATCAAATCACCGCACAGTTATATGGCCTTGTGTGTGTGTGTGTGTGTGTGTGTGTGGTGTTTTTTTGTGCGAGAGAGGGAGAGAGAGAGGCAAAATTAGCATTTATACCATAAGAAATAAGTGTTTGAAAAATGTGCACACACATTTATTACTGGTGGCAGTGTAATGACATAATTTTGATGATTTAATGACTTATACTTGGATTTGGAGATATGAGGAGTTTTCCTGACAGCAGTAAAGTCCCATCCATCTAAACATGTAAATGCAGGAATATGCCCACTAACATAATTAAAATCACGTAAGCTGTGTGTGGATCACGCTCAAATGCATCAACCTCACCGCAAACCCGATCCATGCCAAATCTAAGAGGAATCTATGTAATGCTGATTCTGTGCGGGCACCGCGCTAGTCTGGTAACAACCCATGAATAACCAACCATAGAAGACACTTATACACTGAGCGCATCTGGTGGAGAATCCTCACGGTGTGTTACGCTTAAATGTTTTCCCTCTATTAACTTCCTGCGGGATTTCTTTTCACTCAGGTAGTGATTTGGTGAGCATCCCAGTAAGAGAAGACTTGGACGGTCCGTATCTGATTTAACGGATTGATGCACAGATTTTGTTGCAAAAAGTTTTGTACATACATACGCATATCTGCGAGCATGATGTTTAAAAAAACTGTACTCATTAAAAAATTACCACTGACAAAGGCAGACAGATTAAACACTTTGCCTTAACCACATTATCTTTAGTTAAAAGCCACAAACAGACTACAACTGACGACCATCTGGTCACTGCAGTGCATGACAGGAAATAACTATTGAGTAGACTGAATTTGTTTATAAGGCTCCTGTTGTGTGCTAGGAATACAAACTGAAAATTTGCAAGCTGGTAGAAGAAATCATTTTCTTTACTCTACATTTTGATGTGTTTCACTAGTCAGCTTTCTGCGATATTCAGGAGTATTCCAAGTATCACAGCAGAGGAGCTCTCAAACATCTGGCTCCAGTTATCACAGCGCTCACTCAGTTTTGCCACCGCAGTGAGATACAGACACACACACGTACAAACACCACTCCGTCAGTGTCTGCTCACGGTGTGTATTGCCACTCCACTACTCAGGTTTCCCAACTCATGTTTCTGGTAAAAGACCATTTTAGTTCCAGCTCAGACCTGTGGCGGAAAGCATCTCCTTGAGGAAAATAAGCATGACTCGCTCCACTGAAGACATCTGCCCTTTGAAAGCAAGTGTGGTTGTTTGAACAGCTGTCAGAGCGCACCGTGCATCTCAGACCTTCCCTGATAAAACAGAGACATGTATAGGAGGGAGAATCAACAGAAGGAAGAACGGAGAAGATGGACAGGAGACATCCACTGGCAATGATACCCAAGGCAGATGAGAAGAGGTGCACTGTCTGCTTGTACTGTGGACTGACAAGAAGCTCCTGAGAGAAAACCACTTAGCCACCTGTACTCAGAACCAAGATACCCCTCGTGTTAGGCAATATCTGACACCATTAGCGACAATAACACTCTTTATCCAACAGTAATTCCTTATACTTAAAATGTATAAAAGAAAAATTTTATGGTCCACTTTGTAGTTCAGTAAGAATTTGCATTGCCTTTGCAGCTGTAGTACGTGAGCAGTAGACACTCTCATACCACAAGAAGATTTTAAGCTTAACACTTTTTGTCCTGAAGTGACTGTCTGTTGACCAGTCAAGAGGAACAAGTGTATGTCAGACTTAGAAAACTGCTGGGAGCTCAATTGCATTAAAGCTCTTAGTTTGCCTGAGCTCCAATCTAATTGGATAAAGCTGGAAAAGCAGCTTCCAATGTGCATGAATCTATTTTTTTTTTTCCAAAATTTATTTTGGAGGAGAGATGCACTCCATGTTCTGTTCCACCCCATCTTTTGTCCTTGTCAACATTCCCCAAATGAGATTCCCAAAATCAGGAGGTGAGGGGAGCACGCATGCACGATTGCACAGAGCAAACATTGTCAGACAGACACACCTCTCAAACCAGCATGCTGGCTGGCATCTCTTCTTTTCCCGTCCTTATTAAAATTCCATATTGAGATTCCTTCCTGCCACTCCGCCTCCCTGGTCCTGTCACTCAGCCACCAACCAGCGACAAAATCAGCAAGTTTCAACAAAGACACACACATATGCATAGAGACACACACGGCACACAATCCAAACTTTTCTTAAGACAACTCATCCCTGCTCCCGCCCTTTATGTGTGGGATGAAAGTTTCCTTTAGGTGATATGTATGAGAGCGTGTATTGGCGTCTCCCCCTCCGCCGCCTTCGCCCCTCTCCATCACTGCCCCCCCCTCTCATTGTCATTATTTTTCGATGGTGTCCCCCTCTGATCTGTCGAGCCTTTGGGTGCTCTCTCTCCTCTTTCTCTGTCTTTCCGTGGTCCCTTTCATCTGTCAGGCGCTCCCCTTGGCGACCGCCACTGAGGAGGTTTGATTTCCCATCATGCCTAGCATAGCCTTCCTGACTCCGACTCCCTCTCTCCCTCCCCTCTCCCTCTGAGGCGAGTGTTGTACCCCCGCGTCGTTGGGCAATTATCCCCAGGAGTAATGAGGAGCGTCTCTCCCTCCGTGGTGCTCTGACTGACACCTCTCCCACTCATTTGTCAACAAATCAGACGGCTGGTGTGGGCGGCCATATTGAGCTGAGGGTTGTCGTTGGGAAGCTCAGGCTGAGGCGCATCGCCGCATCTCTCTCTTTTTCTCTATCCTCCTCCATCCTTTCCTCTCTATCTCTGCCACCTCGTTATCTCTGACAGGGTGTCATTCGTTCCAACTCTCACTTCTCCTATGTCAGCCCTCCATACGCACCCATGTATTTGTGTTCCTCAGCCGCCAAGAAAAGTCTGACTTCCAATAGGCCTAATGGTCATATGTGGCTAATGATCACTAAGCTGAA
Organism: Ctenopoma multispine; assembly: GCA_034779795.1. Taxonomy (NCBI): domain Eukaryota; kingdom Metazoa; phylum Chordata; class Actinopteri; order Anabantiformes; family Anabantidae; genus Ctenopoma; species Ctenopoma multispine. The sequence goes on along the minus strand of JAUYWH010000020.1, from coordinate 12,418,600 downwards.
TAAGTGACACTAGTCAATTTATCTGTGTCAAAGTCAGTCACAGCCAGTCGCTGTAAACACTTTGCCCAACCAGACGATAAAGATGAGAACGCAAAAGGGAAAATATTTTCAGATACGTTTTTGCTCACAAAGGCTCCTTTCAATTTGTCATGTTTAGTCAAAGGCGCTGTAGAGGATATATGTAAATATCATCTGCCGTGTCATGTCAGGGTGAGTAAGGTCTTTGATGTGCCAATTAAACTCTACATATTTCACTGCACGTTTTAAAGGTATGAGATGAGTGACGGTGTAAGATTCAGATGTGAGCGGGGAACCCCCGTGCATGTTTTCGTACCAAAACATGCATCAGTTCTTTGTTTCTGTGAGTTGAGTGAGTACTCACTGTGCTCTTTGCGCTCCTCCGGGCTCGATGAAGCTTCTCCATCAGACAACAAACCGGACATGGAGAACAGCTTTCTCCCTGAGTCCTCCCCAGCTTTGAGGGCACCTCCCAGGGAGCCAAAGTCATACTCCTTCCCCTCCACCTCCGTGAAGCAGCTTTTCAGTCTTTTGGCAGGGGTGAACGCAGACTGGTAAACCCCTGATTCCCTCTCCTCTTGTGGGGAGGAGAAAGGTCGGAAGGCCCCCACCCCGCTGTGGTTGAGCATGCCTAGGGTGGAGCAGTCCAGGTTTGGTGGGGTGAACTGGGGGTGCAGGTGGAGCAGGGAAGCTGGGAAGTCACGGGAGGGAAAGGTGCCTGACATGGGACCCTGACGCTGATACATGGAGGTGAAGGTATAGGAGGCTGAGGGGAATGGGAGGTGGAGGTCCTTCTCCATGGAGGCAGGAACACCGAACGGCCTGGGTGCCTGGCAGGGGACAGATGCATCTCGGCCAGCCTCTGCAGTGGAGGCAAGGACCATCAGTGCAGGAGAGGCCAGTGGAGCTGGCAGGTAGGAGGGGCTGTCCATCTTGAAGGGGCGGTGGAGGTCCATTCACCTCCCTGTTAACGGTCCTGAGGAGAGTGAGAGTACACACAGAGTCAAAGGAAATTGTTGAGGTGGAGCGGAAAAGCTGAGCTACAACAGGACATAAAAAGAAAGTTGTTTCAAATTTTAGACGACAAACAAAAAGTAACTGCCATATTTTACTTTCATCATTACTGAATTTTTATAATAATAATATTTAATCTTAGTCTTACAAGGAGATAAATATAATTTTATTTTGTTCACATTGTTCACATAGAAATTATCTTGAAGACAGAATCTTTGTCTCCTCTTTTTGTGAAACAAACCCACTTTCAAAGTAGACATTTTTACAGTTACAGTTTTGGTCTAATTTCAATTGAAAAAGGGAAGAGGCCAACTGTGCCTGTAAATAATTAAGATAGGGAGATTTAATAATGAGATATAAGTAATAGGAGGTGGGGGAAAAAGGTTTTCTTTTTCATACGTAAAGAATTAATTGTTTAAGTAACTTGATAAATTGTAAATTCTGCATACTGTTCCCATTAAAATAAAAGTATTGGTATTTTGAAGTATTACCTGTAAAAAAAGTTTCTTAACATTTCTCTTCTAAATTGGGAAACTACAATCTAAACAAAAACATAAAAAATAACTAGGTTTAATGTAGAAAATTTAAGCAAAGGTGTATTTCAGTCGAAAGAAAAGGTTTTGTTTCTAAAGTGAAAATTAAGAAACAGTAGAACTTTAGCATGAGTCCTGAAAATAAAAACTAAATTTGAAAGTAATGTTTCGGTCTAAGTCTCTGAACTTACATCAGTGTTTTTCCATTTTATGAACCAAACATCTGTTCTTTGGGGAAAACGGGGAAAAGAATAAAAGTTTGCGCAACAGCGACCGATCTCATCGACTTAACAAGTTATTTAACCAAACTGAATAAAAAACACATATTTTGCGATGAAATAACGAAACACCGATGACTTTAAAACACATTTTATAGCTTGTATGCATCATGAAACATCATATGTGTTTCAGTGCTGTTCAGTAAGAGCGTAAAAGTTGCCTCACTTCAGAATAAAAAAAACTATCACACAGCCTCACACCCGACACAACACATGGCAATCAAACAACCAATTAAATCAATTAAAACAAATGAAGCTGTAATCACTTGCATTATCACGCAGCATCAGTCGGTACTTACCGTGATGAAGTACTCGAAGAAAGATTTATTTCGCCGTCAAGCAACTCTCCCTCTCTTTAAACTTCTAATTTCAAGGACGCGGCACTTTCTCCTGGTGGCGCAGGGGAAAAAGTAAAACAAAAAAACAACAAAAAAAAAAAAAACGTGCAGCTAAGGGCAGGTTCGCGTTTTTTTTTTTCAGTCCTCCTCCAGATGTTGGGAGTGTTTAAGAGTTGAGTTGATGCTGAGACGAGCGTAGTTTGGAGAGATGTAGTCGCTTTGTTTCTGGGCAGGATCGGGGCATCAGTGAGTGGACTGACTGCGGGTCGATATGCCTCTGTTGGTCTCTCCTTCATGCGCTCCGTGTGACAATTCCCCCCTCTCCCTCTTTCCCTGCCCTCTTTCTCTGTAGCCTCTTCCCCCTCTCCTCCTGCTCCCTCCTCCTACTGCCTGCTATGGACACATTTGGTTTCTTGCCCTCGCGACAGATGTGTTAGAGTGAAATTCAGTCAAAAGCAAAATTCCTTCCATCCAGTTTTGCCACAGAAAAAAATTAAAACTTTGCGATGTAAAGGTGATAAATCATATAACTAAGTAATCATTAAACAAACTTTTGCTGTTTTATTACAAACATTATACTTATTTCTCTGAAACATTATAAAAAAACTTCACAGGAATTAAAGGTGTAAATACTTTTAAACCTGAGGAGATCACAGCTGCAAGACGAATGACAGACATGAGACTTTTCACTATGGAAAGCCTGAATTCAGTGCATCAGCTTTACAAGTTAACCTGCTCAAATCATCACTTCCTCTAAGTGTGTGTTGGTGTCATTGCTTTGTTACTGTGAATGGCAGGTGATGGAGTTATCCTCTCCTCTGTGGCTCACTGAGCCTGCACAGTCTCCAGCCTGTGATTGACACTTGGGAACATTCCCTTTTGATGAGACACAATGCAAACCAATGGTATTATTTGTCACGGATAATCTGCTTTCAACTCCAACACATTACACACACTGTAATATCTACATTATTCATTTCTGATTTCCAGAACATTGTCAGAAAGCATAGCTCAGAGCGCCACAAATCAGCCCAAATCACTCTTAATTTGTTTTTATCGGTATTGGTATTGCTTAAAGACTTTTTGAAATAATGTAATTGAAATAATTCCTTATTCCCCGGAGCCAATCCAGAGGCTTTACACTGCTAATCTAATGTGACACGCAATTTCCGTCTCTCAGACGATTGCTTCCCCTCAGGTCCCTGTCTTTAATGAACAGCCATTTGGCTGTGAGCCCGTGTGTGTGTGTGCGTAATGAGAAAGAGTCCTGAGATAGGAAATCGGTGAATTGGGAATATCACAGCCAAGAAGACACAAGGAAGATGCTTGTGGGGAGACATAGCTGGAAATCAGTGGGTGCTAACTCAGCCTGAAAACACACTGGATAATTGGGATATAAAAATAAATACCGACTCTCTTGTCCACGTTACCTAACACTGAAGAAAACCATGATTTAACTTGGACAGTTCATCTGTCCCCTATATCCTCAAAGTGTTCCCTGAGATGGAGTTTTCTATATGTGCCACTTCTTCTCACACCTAAATACAGCCGGTTGGTGAAGAGGTGGAGGGCCAGACAGCAGATGCTGACCTTTAAATGGGCACATAAACCAGAGTCCAGACTGACTCTGCAACAGTCTTGCCCTCGGACCAATTTAGGAGCATCTAACACATGTCTTCCTTGTGACAAGGCAAGGTCATTACTCCGCTGAGAGAGCACCCTCTCTCTCTCTCGCACATTATTTTGGGGTTACAATCGCATGCCACCACACACACTGTCTAACAGACAAAGTCACAGGTCAGGGTTAGACACGACTGAAATTTTGGAACTGGATTTCCAAATGAAATCTGCACAGGTGAAAGAAAGACCTGTGTTTCATTACAAATCAATAATCCCAGTCAATCTTCAGACTGAGCGCTCTTTTAAGAAACTGGTGCAGGAAATGCCAAAAATATCTTCATTTGCCAGCTGATCAGTGAACACACTCAGTACAAGAGGCTCCATTGACATTATAATTATTATTTCTACCCTGTTCCTCCAATTTGCCCCATGTGCTAGTGGCTGTGGGTGGTGTATAGTAGATGATGGGTGTGTGTCCTGCAGGCCCAGTGAAGTGTTAATGATGTCCCTGCTGCCTCAGCCAGGTTATGGCACAGGGGCCGTTAGCCGCCCAGGGTAAACTGCATGGCTCCCAGAATAAATTGCCACCCGGAGCCACGCAGGCTGGTCAGCCAGCCAATTACAGGCCTGCCCGCTCAGCTGAGGATGATGGGATGCGATGTTAATTGTATGTCTTCATTTTCTGGCAGGAGGTGAGTCACTTGGCTGTCTTCTTGACTGCCATACGCACACACATTCACACACAGAGCATAACATCTTAACGTGTGTGGTTTATGCCTTGATTTGGTCCCTTTTTTGTCTTTTTGGGCTCAATTTGTCAGCATGATGCACAATTTTATGTCTTTCCAATTTTTCTTTTGAGTTTTTATTATAATTTTCAAGCTATTTTAATAATATTTAAACTTCACAGCATATTGTCTGTAGTCTTCAGCATAATTACCAGCAAGTAAGAGATTGAGTTGAGGCAAATTAAATTAACATGATGATAGTTCTCCACTTCTTTTATTACAATGCCAGAGGTCATCAGCTGAGTCTTTTAACTTTCTCAATGTGTAATTGGAGTGGTGAACAATAAATAGTCGTGCTGTTATTTTGTACTCTTCTCTCTTATTCCCAGTTCTTGTTTTAGGGGGTGCAGAGTAAGCTAAGTTACTGCAGTAATCATGTCCACAAACCAATTAGTGTTAATTAATTTTGCTGCTGGAGACTCACAGTCTCAAATTTCCCTAATCAAAAGCAAAAGAATACAAAAATATACAAAAACAAAGTAGTTTCTTTAATACACTTGCACCTGCTGGTAGAGCTATGAGCTATAAGAGAGATGCACCTGATTCAAAAAATTCAGCAGCTGTAACAACAAGTGTACAGGATGACAGAGTGCCCCAGCAGGATGCCAACAGTGGCAGGAGCAGTGGTGGAGATGAAGAGAGCTCAGTTCTCTGGAGTCAGTTGGATAGTAGCTGTGTAGCGGAGTGCTACACTCTCCTCAGTATATCAACATAGAGACTGTCTGGTAGCAGTGCTATGGAGAGAGAGGTTAGCTACTATATTAACATAGGGAGAGACAGCGCCAGTGCAGAGCAGTCTGCCAAAGACTGAGCAGTGGAAGTGAGACAGAGAGAGAGGCCATCGACCAGACAGCTACAAGATGGAGTGGAAGGGAACGTGTGAGAGATGAGCTGTCGAACATGTGACAATGTGTGTGCGTTTGTCTGAGTGAAAGTGGAAATATGTGTGTGTGTGTGTGTGTGTGTGTGTGTGTGTGTGTGTGTGTGTGGGTGTGTGTGTGTTTCGGGGTGGGGGGGAGTTGGGGGTCTGTGCAAGTGTGTGTGTGTGTGACAGCTCCCCAAAGCAGGCAGTGAGCGTGAATGTGAGGAGGAATACAGAGAGGTGCATTATGGTCTCAATCATTGATCGCTTCCTCCCAAGGGGGGCGGTGACTTCCCCCCACCACACACACACCACACACACACACACACACACCAGTATCCTGTATGTTTTCAAATTCACAGCACACCCTTGTCTGCAGGCCAACAGTGTTTGCATATACTCAACTTTACCTCTACGATGCTGAGGTTAAATTCCATGAACCGCATGTAGTTTTATCAGAAATCTGTGGATGTAAGATGTTTAACATGAGGCAGAAAATTCAACAGGCCAAATTCAGGAGGATTCAGGGAACGTCCTGAAGATGTAAGACCTTCAAGCCTGTCATGAATGTATAGGGGTACTGTTGTTTTTTGAGAACATGATGGTGAAGACCCACAGTATTTCACTTTATCTGTGACCATGACACAAAAACAAAGAGCGATCAAAGGGCGACATTTGCACAGAAGCTCCATGGTACTTCGATAAAACAAAAAAACCACAAGAAAGCGATAGAGTGATGGAATTTAATTTCTACATGGAGACAAAGGTCATTAATGTACAGCAGTGTCTAGGATCCCTCTTTTGTGTTAGGTTTGCATCAGATTTTACCAAACATATTACAAATAAAAACTGCAGCACAACATAGAAAGCACCTTGCTTATTTACACAGTATTTGAATTTGAGATGTCGCATGATTCCCTCACTTTTAGTGGGCCTTCACACCGACAGAAATGAGGGCCATAAGTGTATTTATTTGGGGACAACATATGAACACATATTTGGATTGACACAGTGGATTGACAAAAGAATGAGCGACGTGTAACTTTGCTTTAAAAAATAAACAATACTATTGTTAGTTTGTTCTTTATGAAATTTGTTGACAAGAAAAGGTTTTCATATTGACAGTGTTTTCCCTTAAGATATTTGCATGCTTTACTTCTGTGTCTTTGAAAGACAGACACAGAACTAAAACAAGTGGAAAAACTGTACACCCATTCCTGTTCTTCCACTCACTTCCATCCTTAATGTTTAGTCTTATGTAGCCACAAGGAGAACAGTAAAGAGCAGTGACAGCCTGTGTCCTCAACCCACCACCACTTCAGTCTACACACATATATACCCACATAAACACAACACTGCCCACCACCAAACATCACACCCTCCCCCCACACTCCCCGCCTCACCCATCCAGCCAGCCAGGGCTGCCGTCCTCTCTCACTGCCATGAGGCTGACACTAATGTGACACTCTGGAAAATAATTACCAACAAACGCACTGCTGACTGCAAACAGCTCGCTCCCCTCAGTGGACTGTCACTAGTCATTAGCCTGAACTCTGGGAGAGGACAGGACCACAGAGAGGGGGAGGGGTGCTGTGGAGGATGAGGAGCATCGTACCATGTGTAGCAGGAGGAAATGAAGAGGAGGGTGAGAGACCCGACAGGTGAGATGGAAATAATCTGCTTTGCAGTTGTAGAACATGTAAAAAACTGTTGCGAACTTGCATGTCCTGGTGTGTTGGAGCAGATTGTTTAGGCCCAGTCCTCATCATTGGCCCCCTCTTGTGGTTTACATTATATTAAATGTGGTACGGCAGTAACACCTATACCACTTTGTTCAAGAACAATTACACTGAGAGTGCTACTAACTCAGTCTGTGTTAGTACTCTCTGTGGATTTGTTCATACGTGGTCTCTCCACCAGAAGCAGCTCGGTTTGAAGAAGTAAGACTGAAAAGGAATCAAAATGCAACAATTAGGAGTAAGAGAAAAGAGAGATCTACGGTCCAGGTAAGCAAAGAGGGGAAAGGAAGGAAGGACAGTCGGACTGAAAACTGTTCAAGATGGCAACAATTCCAACACAATTATCCAAATGCCACAGGGTACATCAATTCTTTGAACACCAACCCCCCTCATGAAGACCATTATTTGAGTTGCCTTGGGGCCAGTCGTGCCAGTGAGAGATTAAAATTTTTTAGAGCTCCCACGATGGCCAATATTAAAATGTCTCAATACATCTGCCTGGCTATTTTGATTGGTAACTTAACCCCTGACTCTTGAGCAAAAAAAGGATCGTTCTCTGAGCTATTGTCAGTGGGCTGGAGTCTAATTTTTGTATGATTCAGGCTAATGAGCTGGTAATAGGTCCTGTGTGTGTGTGTGTGTGTGTGTGTGGATGAGGAGGATATTACAGTGTAGTCGAGAGAAGAGGAGTGGGGGCAGAGGTAAAGTGGTGGTGGAGGGTTCTCATTGTTCAATAATCAGAGGGTAGAAGGTTTAATCTGTGGAGAAGAAACTGTTTTCTCTCCTTAAAAACGCAGAAAGGGTTTAACTGTTAGTTACATAAACAAGATCTTGATTGAAATAAGTGTTCTCGTTTCTCATTCTCAAGTCAAGACAGTAACAAAAAGCGAGAGACAGGAAGTTATAAAGGAGAAAGTGAAAGCGTGTCTGTCTGTGTGTCATCCAGCCAATGGCTTTATCCAGCCTTATCCTGAACCATGAAACCATAGTGCATGACACCCTTCTATGCTCTGCACAGATATGGCTATTCACTGTTAGCACAGAGATTTGACAAGCCAGACTGCTCTCACTCAACAGCCTGGGTCAAATGGATGACTGTCACAATCTTTTTTATCTTTCTTTCTCTCTCTCCTCTCACCCCTCTCTATTCCGCTCTGTGCACCCTCCTTTTACTTCCCACTTGCTGCCAATCTCCCAACTTTGCCTGTTCAAATTGACAAATTCAACCAGCTACAAAAGAATAAATGAAAGCAAAAGAAAAGACCTCTGAACGGGATAATCTTTGCAGAGGGAAAGATCTGGTTGACTGGGAGACAGCCAGGTGAACACATTCATCTATGTTATTCACAATGTAAACACTCAGGTGTCAGTATTGGAATGTTTTTCAAGACCATTTGACTACGTCAAAGTGGCATGTAGCAGTAATCCAATACAGTTTTAAAGTAATATGGTCACTGTACCACATTTTGTTTCACTCTAAAGAATAAAATACACTTATATTTTGTTGCCTATTGTATTTAAAAGTAAAATCTTAACCTGAAAAGAAAATGAATGTATTTATAAATGTGGTGGTAAAAGTACTGTATTATTCCTGTATAATGGAATAGAAGTATAAAGAGGATTAAGATGTCACTGGTTTTATTCTTATGGGGGAACTTTGTTAAATCGCTATTGCTTCCTGTCATCTATCCAAAAAAATGCATAGAAATGTTTACACTTAAGAATGTATTTAAAAAATACACCTACAGTTTGGAAGCACATGTAGTTAGTTAGTTCTGCCACTGGAAATTGTTGTGTATGTATTTGTGCTTGTTCTACTACCACCTCTGCTGTGGTGTCACCTTTGTGTATGTCTTTCTACCTCTGAGCCCCATGAGGCTCCTTCATGCAGCCCGTGGTTTTGTGTGTGTCAGAATCCTAATCACCACACAGTCCACAGACCTTCAACACACACACACGCACACCCGTATAAACATACCCACACACACATAAACACACTGTCTATCGGTGTTCAGTCAGGTAAAGGTCTCTCAGCCGTGCTCTGTGAGTGGCCTCTGCTCAAACAGATCAATAGACACTGGCACGTCCCTCCACCAACCAAGAGAAAACAATTAAAAGCCATCGATCCTGTGCCAGGCTCCTTCATGAATATGCATGTGTCCTTGACCTTCCCTTAGTGAGGAGAGGGAGACAGATGGACTGAAAGGCAGGTGTAGGAGCACTTTTTTTCTTTCAGTGATATCAGCAGGGTTGTGATTCTGATTTGTGTCGCCTTTTGTTGCTCTTTTCTTTGTGAATGCACTCAAGTTAACTCTAGAAAATGCCTCCCGAGCACAAGGCAGAACATTGCGTTAAAGCCTGTGAAACCAGTTGCTCTTTTATAAGCCTGTTTTGGGCACAGATTGCTCTTTTCTGAGCGGTGTGTGCAAGCAGAGATCAAGTGGTCCCACAACAACTGTCCCCTCCAGCTCTCCCAGTGCCTGCCTCTTTTCTAATTACAGATGTGTGACATGCACATGGGGACGTCTCCATGTTAGCACGTCACTGTGCCTGTCTTGACACATCCTGTGGTCACAACAGCAGGGGCTGCAGGGGACAGCCGTGCCCTGTCCCCCGTCACTGGGGATTAGCATTAGCATGCTAACAGGACCCCCAGGGGAGTGCTGTGTTAAGGGTCACACTGACAACTGTCAACAGCCTGCTTTAATTAGCTGAGTCTGATCATCAAGGAGCTGTGCTAAGGCTGTCTCTGCAATGAGAATCCTGTTTATTAAAAATATAATGCGTTTTTTTTCATACAAAATATCACTTTTGCTTTTGAATGCAGGTAACTGAAAGGATTCAAGCACGACAGGCGTCACAGCTGTGTATAAAAATATGCCTGTTCCCTCTGTATCTCCTCTAATCCATCATTCATCATCAATCTCCTTTCTCGCTGACCCACCCTCCTTTGTGTTTGCTTTAATATTGTACATTAGGAGTCAACTGTGTGAGAGCTGACATGTCACACTGTCTGGCTTCTAACCTGACAGTATCAAGATGCCGTTGTCATAGGCCTGGAGACGAGGTGAGAAGCAGACTGTGTGAGAGGTAGAGTGTATCGCCAGTCAGACAGTGCATTATCCAGCTGTTCCGTGGCTGTCTACCTTTTCCTGTGACGGGGTAATGGGAGTGTCACACACTAGCAGACAGTTGGAGTCACACTATTCAGCTGAGAGGCCACATCCATATACACTGCCTGCTAACTGACTGCCAACGTTGCAGAGGCTGCCCTGTCTGCCCCACAATGACTGTCAGTGGTAACCTGGAACTGGCTGGCGTGACTGTCAACAACTGGTCACAAAGCATTTACCTGCTGACAGAATTGCAATTAGTCCAGGGAATGTTGTTACTGGGAAAAAGAAAATGAGAGACAGAAGGGAGCCAGTGAGAGGGGGCAGGCAGGGGCGACAGGTAAAGGAAGAGAGGGAGGGAAGGGGTGAATAGATGGAGAGTGAAAGGTGGGTAGATAAAGAGAAGAGAAGGTGTGTTTGGGGGAGGTGTGGGCAGGTAAGCAGAAATGTGGAGACAGCAGCAAAGGAGAGTGAGAGGTGAGTAGATAGAAGAAGGTAAAAGAGGAATGTGAAGTGTAGACAGGTTGGGTCTCCAAAGCAGCCTTCGTTGTGTGTGTGTGTGTGTGTGTGTGTGTGTGTGTGTGTGTGTGTGTGTTGTGTGCAGACAATTGGCTCATAGCACCATAAAAAAACTTGTCTGTTTGTCAGTGGCTGAGGTCAATACACATTTACTAGTGACACAGACCTAATGAATCTCATAGTCATATTACTCCATCAAGACATTGTAAGATAAAATAATTGAAAACCGTAAAGAACTATTTATAGCTGTTATTTTACGTTTTTCCATTCAGTTTGTCAAGGTAATTATTATCACTTAATAAAAAAAGTTACCAAAATGGGGCAAATAATAGAAGGTTACAGAAATTTACCAAAATAAAGATTTATGGACATTTTTAGGTTTCTTCTCTATCTGTCCCCTGAATTTCAACACATCTCCATCTTTCTGACACAAAGATCTACACTAAAAGAATCGATGGTAACCAGTGCTCCAGAGTCACCGCTACATGGCATACTGCGACCTCGCACAAAGCCTTTACTTCTCTGCTTTCTCTCAAACTATGGAACTCATCACCATCCACTAATGACCTCTCTCCCTTTCTGTGCAAGCTAGTAACACTCATCTCCCGCCTCACACTCCCCATCTCTCTCCATCCCACACATTATTTGTGTGTGTGTGCTCTCTGCCTGATAAGACAGTGGCAGGGGCTCCTCCCTGGCCCCTAAGGGAGAAACGGAGCATGACCAAAACTGTAGTCTCAAACCAAACACAAGTGGAAATTGGTCTATGGGTCAGGATCAATAGTGAATTAGCCAGTACGCTGGTTCTATGGAGGGCTGCTCAGCTCTGATCTGATGATCCATGGTAAAAGGCCAGGAGTGTAGACTTGAGATGAGTGCAGAGGCAAAGAGGACTTCAGGGTTGCAAAGGTGACATCCACCTACTCAAGTGTCTCCTCACTAAACTTTGTATGCAGAGCATCGCAGCTGTTCCCCAAGTGCATCAGCTGCAACAACTGGTCCTGTTAATCCTCTATTTAGACATGTCTACATTTAAATATCAAAGACCTCGCATGACTGTGGAAATTATAACTATTGTCCATGGTATATGAAGGACAGAGTGATGTAACATGATTATAGCCCCAAAAAGCCAGCAGAGGAAGGAGGTTGGGGTCATGTTCCCTTTTAGCGAGACACGGAAATAGAAGAAGAAGAAAAAATCTTTGGGTTCTCTTTGGGTTTTTCAACTTCTCTGGTCGTGTCCTCAGATGTGTTGTGTGCAGGTGTTAGTGCTGCACTAAACTAACCCTACTCTTCATCACTGCCTGGCCTGATCCCAAAGGTGTGTGTGTTTGTCTCTGTGTGCATGTATATGTGTGTGTCTGTCTGGTGATTAATGAGCAGCGAGGTCTGATGGATTGTCCTGATCACAGAAGGGACACCATGTTGAGGAGACACACATACACTACTGGGGATATAGACTGTTGTCCAACACACACACACGCACACACACAGATATGGAAATACATGCATACATTCACAGACATGTACACACATATACAGTACATGCAGTCACACACACTGTCAACTCTGCTGCACACACAGTTAACCTTTATCAGTCCATTACATCAGGAAGTGACATCTGAAGCAGACTTCTCTATCTGCTGCCTCATGTGTGCAAACACACACACACACACACACACACACACTCCTCTCAACCTGGTACCTGGACCAGCTGAGAGAGTGGTGATGTTTCCAAAGGTGAACATGTGAGCTGAGTGGGCAGACATCAGCATCATCTCATCTCTCTCTTGAAGTTTGTGATGTGATCATGAGATGAGAGGTATCTCTACAGCTGCAGGTGAGAAACAGGACAAAAAATACACAAAGTCAAGGTGGGTGCTACCCCCAGGCCTCAGCAGTGAACAGATTCATGAATGGCTCATGTTGCCTCCTTGTCAGGGGTGTTTCTTTGCCTGGAAAAGTAGGTTATTGTAATCTGAATCTACTTTGTGATGCTTACCATTTGACTGAGTTCTTAAGGTGATTTACATCAATAAAGTAGGGCTTTCTTGGGTTCAATGAATTGCATTTGGACTATCCCATTTTGCAACACAAACACATGCAAAGGTGTAGACATGTACACACACACATTCTCCTCCAAGCAGTTTGATAAGGTTGTCTTATCAGAAAAGAAAGGGCAGGGAGGAAGGGGAGGGGGTTGCTGTGTGATAATGGCTTTCACCAAATCCCTGCTCTGTCACAGATTAAAATGCCTGCTTGGAGAGCATTAGTAATCTTTCTTTTCATCTGTCTCCTCTTTTTTTCCTCTGTCGGTGAGTGCCATCGGATTTCTGGTCCAATCTATTGTCACAGGCCTGCCACACATACAAGGAGAAGTCAACCTCAATCTGATAGGCCATTGTCTTATTCTCCCCATCGCTGATTCCTGCTCATGGTATTGATCGCAAAGCTGTCCCCCCTCACATCTCATCACATCGCTCTGTGTGGGGCAGTGTGTGTATTTGTGCATGTGTCAGTCAGTCTGATGGAAGATGTGGTCAGTGTCCCATTGGAAGAATCTACCCAGTGGGAGAAAATGTCCAAATTAGAACTCTTTTCTGTAATTACACAGATCTATAGGTGGATGGATTGCATGCTAGAACTATGTAGAATTGAACCCAGTGCAGAGGTAGCAGAAGTACACAAGCTGAATACTCAAGTTAAAGTGTAAGTACTTACCTAAAAAACTACTTCAGTACAACCACTTAAAATGCTTTACTCAAGTAGAAGTATCAAGTCTATGTTCTAAAATTTACTTTAAACCCTGAAGTACAAGTACTCACTAGGAAATTGATTTCTCTGGGCATCAATCCACCTGACATGATACTGATAAAAAGTTCAACACTTGAACTTGATGCTGCTGATAACACTAACGTACAATTCTAATCCAGACTTGTTCCACATGTGCCTCAAAAATAAAATGTATGCAGAAAACAAAAATTTTCAGCTTTTAAGTTTAATTCATTTAGAGATTTAAGGGGCAAACAACCTTATAAAAAAAAGATTTTTCCGAGAATTAATTTCTTCTATTCAGAACCTTTTACCCTAGCCAGTGATAGTAAAAAAATTTTGGTGACTGATTTTAACCACTTGATGTACTGATAGTTGGTAGATCCATAATAATACATAATTATTGGTTGGCTCTTATTGGCATCTGCACCTAAAGCTGATAGATACATGTAGTGGAGCAGGAAGTACAAGTATCCCTCTGAAATGTTTTGAACGCAAATTGAAAATACTCAGGTAAAGTACAAGTATCTCTAAATTGTTCCAAAAGTACAGTACCTGAGTAAATGTACTTGGATATTTACCACCACTGACCCAGTGGACCCACACCTACTCCAGTCACTCCAGGTATCAGGAGATCGCAGAAGTGGAGACAAGAAGCCACTCGAAACTAACTGTGACACTGCACAACCACCTTCCCAATAATACCCCCACCTTCGCCTCCACCTCCTCCTCACTCTTGCGCCTCCTCCACCATGCCTCACAGGCCCGTCTGTCACCCCTCTATAATTATGAGGAGTGAGAGTAATGTGCTGCAGTATGAATAGGATTGTCGGCCTGATTGTGATGTATAGGCTTTCATTACCATGTCCAGGCTTGTGCCCTTCGCCATGTAGGAAATCCTATTTAGGCCCTAATTTGGGAGCCTCCCCGACCATCCCGCCTGATAGCAATCACACACAGTAATTGTGTGGTGGGGCAACTGACAAGAGTAGAGGCTCAGACATGGAGAGAGGGAAAGAAAGAAGGATAGGAGGATGAGGGGGAGGGAAGAGCTCCTGACAATGATATATCTGCATAGTTTGGTACATTATTCAAGTCCTCCTCTTCAGAATATGTATGTTTTTGTGTATAGCTGCTTATGCGAACGTGGTTTGTTCACATGACAACAGTTTAGAGGCAGTTACAGTAAAACTGGAGAAATATATATATGTATATAGAATGTGAAATGACTTTGTAATGGACAATTGGAGGGTTTTCCCTTTCCCTTCTATCATTCAACTTCAACAATGCTACATAGCTAATTGGGAGGAGAGATCATGCTAACTCAATAATTATGATTTATGAGACAATCTCCTGTGGATATCACACATTCTCCCTGATTTGACGACAACATGTAACCAGCCCTCTAGCAATCAATATTTGTACATTTTCCATGTCTAAGTTGTTAATTTTTTTAATATTTCATTAGTTCCTTTTTGTGGGGAGTGATTCTCTGCACTAACATTTATGCAGATCTGACTCCACTTATAGGCTTGTAGATAATGAATGTCTAATTGACTCATTTAAATACTGTTTGCCTGCAGGAGGGCCTTTGCATTAAATGTTTGATTGCCCTCATATTAACTGTCATTAATCCCCTCTGCTCTTAATAAGGACTTTATGAGGCTTTCTTAAAACTTCTCATCTACCTCACTATTCCCTTTGCATAATTAAGTAGAATATTCAAAAATATGGAAATGAAGGAGCTTTCAGGATTTGACTAATGGTCTTTGTGCCACAGAATTCTAATTATGGGGAAACCTTTGCATTTTCTGTTCTGCATTGGGTCATGGTTCATTAGCTTGGGTCAATGCAGGTCGATACAGTTAATTCTTCTGTTTAATATCCAACGTGAGCCCACTTTTCACACCACACACAGCATTTGATCAAACTCATAGAAGTTCCTATACCTGTTGTATTTGCCACTGCAGTAGGTATTGCACATTCAAGCACTGCAATGTCCTTTAAAAGAAGATGTACAGCACACAGCGAACTTTTGACAGCCATTACAAACTGTCAGTGCGCCAGAGTGGGTGAGAGACACAAACTTGTCTGTGTTTATAGCTTAACTGATCCTCTTATTCCTGCTACTCCTACAGTCTCTCTGCTCTGTCCTAATCTCTCCAGGGCTCTTACTGGCCCAGGATGACAAATGGGAAGGAGAGGCCAGCCAAGCGTGGGCTCTGTGGAGAGGCTCATGCCGGGGGTCTCACTAAACCCCCTCAGCTCCACCCTGGATCATCTCTGACATGGCCTGCTTTAACCCCAAGGATGGGGAGGCCACACACATCACACACAAACCCAAGTATATATATATATATATATATATATATATATATATATATATACATACACATACACATACATCCACACATGTGGTTCCACAAATGTAAGCCCACACATAGAGAAGAACTACAAGAGAAGAGATAAACCTCTGATCAACACCGTACCACAGATTGATTTGTCTCATAGACCCTTTAAGCTGCTGCTGCCACCTTATACTGTATCACATGTGCACACACACACACACACACACACACACACACACACACACACACACACACAATCATTCTCACACTTCTCAGCTGCTCCAGCAATCCAGGGCAAATATGTGAATGTCAGCTCCGAACTGGTGTCACCATATAAAACCCAGCAAGCTCTATTTTAGTATACACGGTCCAACTCAATGAGGGCATGTTCTAAATGACTATGTGGCTGTATTCAGAACTGTGACACTGACAGCACATGGGGATGTAATGCGTCGAAGCCTCCTTCTCTTCCCCCCTTCTCTCTCTCGCTCCATGCTCCTATGCGCCCCACTGCCTCTCAGCCACGGGATCAGCTGCAGGCGCTAATGAAACGTCAGTCAGGTAATTGAGGCTCTGGTGGTGGCGGACCAGCCAGGCAAGCAGTCAGCCTGTGTGGATGATGACACAGGCATAGTAGTAGCTACAGGATTCCAGCAACCCCCTATGGAGTGTCACAGGAACTGCTCCAGAGCCCAGAAGGGTGGAAAACATTGCTGTTATGCAGACATTCCACCACATTTTCCTGTTTGTACTAGGGAGAAATTACATCAATGAAAAGTAAGGTGTGTACTGGTAAGCTGAGAATTCAACTCAGCAAGAGATTGTTACTCGTTCAACTGCTATTGGCAAGGAGGATGCTTTGCTAGCAGCCCATGTGAAGGAGTCAGAGGTTAAAATCCTTTGTTATTTCACTCCAGAGTGATGTTACCATCCCTGCCATCCACTGACCTGCTCAGCACCTCGAGTGAGTTATGGGTAATGTTTAATTCCCCTGTCGTGACAGCTGTGGATCCACATGGTAAATTGGATTTTTCTTCCTCTTTGTTAGAATTGTGTTTGGGCAGGTAAAGAGAGGGAGAAATAAATTTACTGCCCTGCTTCGGAAGATAACTTCTCAAATCAAACTGGTTTGTTTCTGAGGGCTGATGTGAGGACAGGGTGAAGCTGATCTAGTCTTGTTTATAATCGGCATGCAGTCGCTGATCTAACCCAAAGGGGTTACACTCTGTCTCCTTTTCTTCATCATATACACAAGGGAAGAGAATTATGTAGCTGACATACTTTACCAGTCATTGATCAGAAATACAGTGTAGACATTGTTAATATTGTAAATGACTATTGTACACTAGCTGAAAATAACAGTTTTTAATATAATAATATTAATATTAATACATATACTATCCTATCATCTGCAAACATCAAACATACTGTCTTCTAGCACGTTATGTTTTATTAGTGTATATGTATTAATTTAAAATAAGTGATTATTAGAAACCCTCTTGCAATGATAACACCGCTGAAATAAAAACGTATTTCCTGCGTGTGTCCAAACTTGTCCAGGACATGGACACATCAGCTGTTCACTGTATAGTCATCAGCTTTGCTTCACTGTTTGTGTGTTGTCTTAACACTACATCTTTTTTAATTTCACCAAGCTTTGGCAGTGATGTTTTAAATTATGCAGTGAGTCAAGGTAACAAAATATTTTATGATTTTTATGCAACTAAATGTACTAAAGTCAAGGGACACTAACACTTACTGAACATCATGTCAACAACCCAAGAGAGAGATACACATGAAAGTAAAAAGGGGTATTTAGTCAAGACTGAAAGTACTTGAATTACAGCTATGCTTGCAGCTCTTGGAGGCCGCAAGTGGTACTTTAAGCCAAATGCTATATCAGCTTGCCAACAAACGCACAATGACCAAGTTAAAACGCTGACAGGAGGTAAAATCTTCACCCAGTTTACCGTTTTATTTTAGTATGTTTGCATTAAGCACAAAGTACAGCTGAGGCTGATGGTCACTGACAAACGTCATACACATTTGGTCATACACCAAAGTAGCAAATTCAAATTGCGACATGTTGATGACAGGTGGAAATTTCAGTTAGTGCCAAAGCAAAAGTGGATTAGTTAGGATTTATCCTCAGGGCGTCATAATGTTTGTAAACCAACCACTGGTTTAGAGATATTTCAGTTTGGACTGAAGTGTTAAACCAGCTGTTACACAGCACATTATTGCCATCCATAGACCTATCCCAACACCACTGAAATATAAAGTTTGTTTTCTATAAGCTGGCTATATGACTTTTTGCCTTCTTTGGATCCAATTAGAAAGGTATCAGTCATCCGGTTTGTAAAACTTTACGCAGTAGGCCTATGCAGTCTTTTATTCACAGTGTATAGTCTGACCATATGCACTATATAGTGACTATACAAGGGAAGCTCTCCTGAAATGACCTTTTCTATTGCATCACTATAAAGCCCCGTCTCTTCCTTTAAGGGAAGGACACTTTGAAAGACAGCAGCACCTGACAGAGATATTCCTGAGAGCGTCACAGTCCCATGGAAAAGGAAGTCTAGATTTTGTCCGACTCCCTCTGCTCTACTCTGATCCCTTCTGCCTCCCCGGGGCTTTAAAGTAGAGAGTGGACAGTGGGGTTAATGCTTTGCTGTAAGCACTGCTTAGTGCTACTGATTGGGTTTGTGTGGTAGCAAGGCTTCCCCCACCAGCAAAAAAATCCAGTGGAAATTACTTCTACTGTCCAGCCCTGTGGGCACTTATGATTTTCCAACCTGCAGTTTCAACTCCTCTTCTCTTTGTTGCAGCTCAGTGTCCCACAGGGCACAGGTGAATTTGATGTGGAACAATGATTAAAAGTTTTCTCTGTCAAGGTGACCGCAATACTGGAGGAGGTGAAAGTCAAAGTGAGAGACATTGAGATGAGAGAGGGGCATGGAGGTGAAACTCTGTTTTGATTTTTTTATGGCCCATATAGTGAGATCTCACCCCTGAGCCTAGGAAAGGAAGGCCCTGTCCTTATACTCCTATTGCACCGTTCCTGCCTCTTTGGCTTGTAATCAGTGATTGTATGTGACATGATGGGTATAAAGCACTGTAAAAAGCACAGAAAGAAAGCATCGACAATCTAATCATTGTCACATCAGCGACTACCTCGAGGAGAGATGTATTTGAACAGTGTTCTATCACATCTGCTATTACCTGCCTCTGTCTGCCTTCCGTCCTTCTGTACACATCTTAACTGTGTGTTCAATCACCACCACCAGCTTCGCCTGCACCAGCAGGCCTCTCGACAATGACGTATACTAGCGATTAGCCTGTATACAGTTCAATTATGATAAACAGCCAATGTACCTCTTAGGCCGTGATTAACCTGGCCTTGATAAAGAGATCCCATCTCAATGCCATCACAACCGCATTATAAGACACTGCGTGGTGTTCTGCCTCATGCTTTTTACATCAGTGTTGCAGAACGTACACTGTAGCTCAGATGGAACTCATGGCAGACGGGGCTAGAGGGGGGCTGCTGGGGGTCTTTATCATTCACACATGGTTGGTGATGCATCCCTGACCACCTATTTTCAATTTAGACTAGTATTTATTAATAACCTCCACCTTCTTGAAGCCTATCTTACAAAATACCTGCCATATAACTTAAGATGGGCTTAGATATTGAGAGACAGAGAGGAAGAGAGAAGCCCTAGTTTTGATAAATGGATGAGCAGTGATGAAAAGAAGATATCAGAGGAGCATCAAAGGAGAGAGAGGAAGAGTGCAGAGCATTAATCCAGCACCAAGCTGGTAGAAAGAGAGAGCAAGAATGAAAGACAGGGAAAAGGGGAGAGTGAGGGGAGGAGGAAGCAAAAAGAAAGATAGCCTTTCGGCTGTGTTCTGTCAAGGGAGAAATTACACATTTACGGACGTTTTTTCAGGCAACGACGGGTTCCATAGATCAAACCACTGGACTTATGAGCCAATTTTCAACATGAAATATAGACACAGAGAATCCATTTTACCCGTGTTTATATGTCTTCTCTCTCTTTCTCAATCAAACAGCCTACAGAGTGTGAATAGGTTTACTCCTGTAATCTTAGCAGTGCTTATTAAAGCCGTAAATGAACATGCTTTGATTGTGGTGATGTAATGATCCAGCTTTTAGTGGCTTTGCTATAGTGGTTTCACCTATAACTGTTCAACTTCTCCCACCTAACCGTCATTTAATCCAAAAATATTTAAAGTAACCTTTGAAAGGTTTTGGAGAGAGACCAAGAGATGCGATAAGGAACATACTGTATATAAAAAAATTTTTGTTTGTTTATCACAGTGCTGAAATGTCTGAAAGAATCCATCTGTATAAATAAATAAACACACATATTATGCCCAGATCATAGCACGTTCACTTCTGGGAAAACATATTCAAGATTTGCATAGCAATTAATGTCTAAGTAGGCTAAATGACAAAATTGACACACAATTAGCAATATTATGAGGTGGGAATCTAATGAAGTTTCAGTGGCGTTGCCAACCTAACAATGATCACTGCTTAATTATCATATTAATGAAGTCATTACTTGTCACTTAACATAGACGACAGGTAAGGTAAGAATGTCACGATCCTACAATTTTCCAAACAAATATGTATTCAACACTAATTACCTCCGTGTTGAGATCTCTTAACAGAGAAGGAGCGACAGACGCTTGAAACGTAAAAGGGAACAAAACTGCATAAACATGTAGTGAGAAAAACACAATGAGGTTTATTGAATAATTGACGAAAGCATCTTCAAGGTCCTCGAGGACAAACAACACAAATCAGTCTAACATAAAACAGCAGCAGATGGAAGCTGCACCCTTCTCTACCTAGAGGAGGGGCGCTGGTACTACAGGCTAACGCAGACATCACCAGTAAACACTAAGACATGATTAAGGTACGAAAAACCTCAGATGGGGTCAAATGAACATTGTGGATATAGGTCCTCCCACTGCCAGAGTCTCTTCTGTCTTTCCAATTCATTTCAATTACTCAGTCATTCCCAACGTCTTCCACATGTCTCGATTAGCTCAGCCTGGCAATTTACAGTTGATCTTGCCTCATCCAAGGCAAAGCAATGGTGAAGGCAGGGAGACGAGCAGTAATAGAATGAAATGTCACTCAGTTATTGCCTTTGTCACAAAGATGCTGGGCAGGTCAGATGGGAAAAGCCTGGAGAAGTCTCATTAGTACGTGAAAATTTGTGAAGTCAGGGGTGCTTCTATGTAAATGGACAGTGATATGATGTCCTTCTCCTGTCTCTCTTGTCCAACAATAAACATGTGGCGCCTTCACTGTGATCAGAGTACTTAACATCCTCCTCCAGGTATCAGCTGATGATGTTGTCTCCATCAGGGTTTCTTCACCTTTTTCACTGACGATGAGCTGGATGCTGATTCTCTCCGTTTGCGCTGCAGTATGATAAACAAATGTCATATAAAGGTGAAACAGGTTTTTCCTCCTTTTGTATTTTTTTTACAATCATGACCATATTATTTACTATGGCCATTTCAAAAACACACCTGCTAAACTGCCAGGCAAGCGCTCATACCAGTTAATTACAGCATCACCATGCTTTGCAATTGAAATTTCAGATTTCAAAGCCCTCTACAGGTAGGTATTTCGCATTTACTAAAACAGTTCTCAAACCCACATCACTAATGAAACATGTTTGTCATGTATTCATACTGATTAACTATTTACAGAAACCAGATAGAGATCTCCCAGTTACTGCTGATGATCTGAAAGGCTTTGGGTGTAGTCTCTGCAGACTTACAGAGTTGGGGGTGAGTGGTGCTCCTACAACATCAATGATCTGCTCCTTGGCTTCCACCTTGATGTCATCTGCGCTGGGCCAGGACTGAGCTTCACACCCTGGGATGGATGCTGTAATGCTGTTGCTGGCATTGAGTTCCCCAATCTGTGGTGCAGCAGCTGGTCCAATCCCTGCAGGTCCTCCACACCCGCTTATGCTGCCGGTCTTCAGTAGTGCCTCATAGCGGTGACGCAGCATCTGTTGTTCATATTCACAATTGCTGTGGGCTTGCTTCAGCTCATACAACAGCACCAGGTCGCTACGCAGCTCATTGAACATTTGTACAATCTCTTCCGTGGGCATGGGGTTGAGGTCTGGATCAGACATAAAGGTAAAAATTATTAAAAATTAGATGAAAGTGCTTAAATTAAAACACCACAAAACTAGTTACCAATTGTGAGATTATTATGGTGAATACAAGCTGTTGGTGTCATGGGTGGGATCTTCTTTTCTATTTATTCTTATTTCAGAATATTCATATGTATATAAATGCTTGTTATTTATAATATGGATAAACTTTATTTTTCCAAGTTGCACTGAAATCCAATACTTGATTTAAAAATCTTACATTCTAAGTCTGTTTTAGAAGAGAGTTCAAAATGCAAACTTTAAAAAACATTAGACTGCAGATGTTTATTCACACTCACCCACTCCTTGCTCTATCAGGATCTGCTCAATGGCCTTGATCTTCTTCTGGCCTACTGAGCTTGGGAGTTTCATCTGAATCACACACAAACACACAGAGACACACACGACAAACACACAAGAATGTGATTTAAGGTGCCAGGGATATTAAAATAAACAGCTCCACCTCAGGGCTTTAATTCGTATGAAATGCACTTCAGCAGGCCAGATCAAAATGTCTTTATCCACTGAACTCTGTCTGACGGATTAGCTGGAGGGGCACTACACTTCTTTAGCCATGCTAATGCATTTTCCATAGAGAGCGGCAGCTCCTCATCAGTCTTGAAGATGAATAAGAGTCCCCTTGCTACATCTTAGAGACATTAGCTACTCAGTAATACAATTAATCATCACAGTACTAATGAGAGACAGCCAGCTCAAGTTAGACACTTGGGTTTCTCACATACATCAACTGCAGGGTCAAGCTTCGCTAAAATTCACTAAAATATTAATAATCCTTTTTGTGGTTTTAATGCCTCAGTATGATCCAGCTGTACTCACCCTCTGACTGCGCAGCGTGACTCCAGCTGATTTGAAGTCAGGGAACTTAATGCCTGCGGTCTCTGGAACAGCCTAAATAAAAAAGAATGATCTTAAACAAAAAGGAGATGTGACATCTCTATTCACAAACGTAGACAAAGGGGCTTCATCAATTTCTTTGAAATAAAAGTTTTTCCATTAAAATAGTACTAAATGATGAACAGAAAATACTGAAACTCAGCTGAATATTAACTATATGGGTGCATTAGAATATGAGGCTTGGTTAAGATTCATTAGCTATCAATAATAAAAGCTATGTTTTTATCCTTCTTACTCCTTTATATTGCTGTTGAATATTTCTCAGGTCTCAAATGGTCAGCTTGTTGTTTATTTGCTGTTTTTCATATCATAAATACATACATACCGGCTTTTCTGTTTCTCTTTTTTGTGGGAGCTTCTTCTTGGAAACCCTCTTTTCAGCTCGCCTCAACTCTGTGGTTGTGTCAGCTGCTTTAATGAGTTTCTGCAGATCCTGGGCCTTCTTCTCACGCTCTTTCTTTCTATTCTCAATCTTTCTTAACTCTTGAATAAGATATTCCTCTTCTGCCACCTGCAGGAAAAACAACAGAACTGCGATCTTAAAAAGCCCTACAAGCATTGCCAACATTTTATTACTTTATATAGGTAACATTTATTTCTATTTATTACACAGAAAAGATTATTGTAATAAAAACTACAATTATAACTGTCCATCCTCAATAGGTCTCTGTTGGGTATCATTTCAGTTAAGAGCTTTATCCAAAATATGTCCAAATAGTAATCTAAATAAAAATCTAATCACAATGTTACTAACTTGTTCAGGTGTGCGATTGAAGAGTTTCTCCAGTTGCTCTTTGCGACGTCTTTCATGGCCGGCATCAAAGATATAGATCTTAGGCTCTGTCCCTGAAGCTGCACGAACTTTTGTCAGTTTACCACATATACTATAATATCTTTCCTTTAGGTCCTCCACAGAACGTTTCTAAAAACATAATTGAAAGAATGTTACTACAAATACACGTTTTTAAGTTAGCAATATGCCTTTAATAAAAGAATGACTGAATGATTACTCTGTATTGCTGGTGGTCATATCGGTCATGGACAACAATAAAGCGCAGGTCAAAGCGCTTGCACAGGTCAAACAAGTGGTCTGTTTCCGCTTTAGTCCAGCCATCGTCATGGAGATGCATCTGATACTCCTGCTCTGAGTATACTGGTACCTGTACTGTCTATGAAACAGACAGAATATTATGAATCAGGATGAACATTTTGTGAGTGCTGCATTTAAAAAGAATGAGATGAAAAAGAATGGGGAGCTGTAAAAATCCACGGTTTTCATTTTTATTTTGCATGGCTGATTAAAGTTAGAAGTAGAATGCACATATCCTTACCTTGTTGAAGCGGGCAAAAGGGTAGTCTTTACCCTCTTCTGCCACACGTCGCCAGTGGTGGAATATGGCGCCATCTCTGCGAGCTGGATTTGTAAAGGGCATCCACTTCCAGGGACGCACTTTTTTACAGCCAAGTTTTGCTTTGACTGTCCTGTAGCCCTGAGTAGTGTCACTAGGCAGCAGAGGTGGTGCATCCCTTGAGAATAACAGGAAAAACAACCTTAGCACCAACCTTACCTAAATCATCTGAGAATCCACTTCACCTTTTTGCCTGATCTATTGGGATGCTTTGCAGATACAGATAAGTAATAAGAGAACATGAAATGCAAACACCTATGCAATGTGAAAAATCAAAGGGATATGCAGTCTAGTTTATTAGCTATAAACACATATTAAATAAAAAACTGTGAAAATATAAATCTGACTCTCTAAGACTTCCTCATGAAAACGTCAAATTCCACTCACTTGGCTGTCATTGGTTTTAGCTTCTGGTTTAAACACTAGAAAATAACTGTAGCTGTTATGCTGCCTCTGTGTTCTGAACGTATAATAAACAAGATTTACTGTATTTATCATTTTTACTGTGAATACCTCCTCCATTCATGTTAATGGCTTTTGGATGCAGAGCAAACTGTAAAGTAATCCATTCTAGACAAACTTGTAATTTCAGAAAAGGAGCTCATACTTCTTATCTGAATAGAGCAGGGCATAGACCTCTCTGTGCATTCCCTCTGGTCTCTTGAAGGTCAGCGTTTCTGTTGTCTTCTTGGATTTTTTCTGAGACAGGTAATGGAGCAGGTCAATTATTATACCAACAACAAAATCTTCTCAATTTCTTGTCATGACCATGTATCCTCTTTAAATTAGGTGCCAAATGTTAGACATGTTTGAGGTGTGTCTCTTAAGGTTCTCAATCATCGAGCTGAAGTTATCTTCAAGTTGAGTTACTGCAACTGCATTTCATTCTTGAAAGGACTCAACTTTCACATATGTTTGAGGTGTGTGAAAACATTGTCAATAGTTGTTCGGAAATACGTGTACAGTAACTAGAACCACTTTAGGTTTCCTTCTCAAGAGAAAGTAAAGGTTCAAGGGTAAGCCTTTTGAAGCTTGTGAATACTGGGAGATACGTTATTGTGGATATTTTACAATTATTAAATTGAACTGAATTATCTCTCACCTTGTCTGAATTGATGAGGTCTTTCTTACTGATGGGACCGTCGTTATCCACTCCGCCCAGCTCCAGAATATCTCTCACATCAGCACCAGTAGCCATGGCTAAATATGTTGCTAGTCAATCCTTCTCACAACCTGTCAAATGTAAATACGTTGCATTCATTCACAGCGCACATGAATAAGGCGGTAACGTTACTATCCAAGGATTCCGCTTCTAGCTAGCTTAAAAGCTAACGCTAACGTTATCATTTCTAAGTAACAGTACCTGTATACAAATCCGCAAAAAAATAAGTAATAATTTGTAAAAGATAACTTCGTAATACTACAGTTAACGTTTCCGTATATCTATGAAAACTATAGATATAACGTTAGTTATTAAAATTTTTTTATCTTTTGTTAAGGCTAGGTGATGGTGGGTAGTAGCTCACAACCCAAACACTACTTCCGGTTCCACTGAGGTTGTTGTTCTACTGAAGAATCGACTGTCGCCCCCGTGAGGTCTGGTGGTGCACTGTAGAATTTAAATAAAATAAGTAAACAATAATTGCATAGTTTATCTGTACTATTGATAACACCATTGAAAAAAACAGGATTCAAACAATAATGAACTTATAACTAGTTTATTTTTGGAAGTTAAAACATATATTTAGAACAGCTTATTACTTCTCATATTTACACAGTAAGCTGTCCCAACAAGAGGGAGAGGACCTGTTGTATGCAAATGTTAAAGAAGCCTAAAACTTAATTGCCCTCCTACCCCTGGGCAAGTCATATCACAACTGGTAAATCTTGTCCCACAGTACACACCTTTGGTTCAGCGGCAGCCTGCCATCATTAAAACTGTTAAGTGGTGGACAGAGGGGGCCAATGATGCCCTACAGGCGTGCTTTGAAGTCACAGACTGGAAGACTCTCTGTGAACCTTACGATGATGACACCGATGAACTGACAGACTACACGCAGATTACATTACCTTCTGTGTTCACACCCATGTACCCACAAAGACAATTCACTGCTTTCCCAACAACAAGCCCTGGGTCACCAAGGACATCAAAACCATCCTGAATGAGAAAAAGAAGGCGTTCAGGTCTGGTAACATGGAGACAGTGAAGAGGGTCCAGAGGGTAATGTCTGTCAGGATCAAGGAGGGTAAGAAGACCTACAGGAGAAACCTGGAACAGTGTCTTCAGCAGCAGAACACTAGGGAGGTGTGGAGAGGCATGAGGTCCATCACTAGCTATAAGACCAGCCGCAGGTGACTGAGGGGCCCGTGGATCAGGCCAATGAATTTAATGATTTTTTTCAATAGATTTCTCACAGTCATGTCCACCTCAGCTCCACAACAGAAACCTCTGTCCCTCTCCCACACGACTCAGACTCCACCCACAGAAGGACAATCTCAGCAAATCAGGTGAGGAGAGAACTGAACAGGCCTAACCCCACAAAAGCTACAGGGTCAGGTGGAATCAGCTTTAGGGTTCTGAAAGCCTGTGCTTCCCACCCCAGCTCTGTGGTGTTCTGCAACACATTTTCAGCCTGCATCGGGAGAGAGTTCCTCTGGGGTGGAAAAAGTCCTGCCTGATTCCGGTGAATAAGAAGCCACATCCCAGTGTCTTAAACGACTACAGACCAGTGGCTCTGACCTTACACATCGTGAAGGCTTTTGAGAGACTGATCCTGAAGCCCCTTCGACCCCTGGTCAAACTGCAGTTTTGACCAGGGGTCAAAGCCCCATCTTGGATTGGGTGATGCCATCATTCATCTGCTCCATCACACATACACCCACCTGGATAAGACTGGGGGCTCTGTGAGAATAATGTACTTTGATTTCTCCAGTGCATTTAATACCATCTGACCTGCACTGTCAGCATTTATTGAAACATGCCAAATGAGATTGTTTGCAATGCTGCAACTTTTAATTTTAGCATGTATTATCCTAAAGCTTTCTTATATGTACTACATGGATTTCCTTGTGCTGTTAGTCATGTGAAAATAGTTGTTTACTTATGGGATATTGGACAGCTTTTGATGCATCATAAGTAAAGCACTACTTTACTTAGCATTTGTTAAGAAGGGTACAATCCTGTTTCAGAGGAGGGCCTAGTAATCGTTTTATGACAACTGACCGGAGTTAAATTGCATTTTCTTTTATAGGTATGACCATGACAAGCAAATGTTTTCTCAGCAGATCTCCATGTTGTGCCAGAAAAGGCTATGCGTTGGGGATTTCTTTGGGGTACAGGTCTACAAAATGAAGCAACTTCTTATGCACTGTCCTTGTCTCTAGAGGTTTGCTCACTGATGTCCACTCACTGAACATATGTGATCTGAAACGAAAGCGTGGCTGGTCGACACAGAATCAAAATTTTGATATTGTGCGTCACACCAACATCTATTATAATGATGTTTGAACAAGACCACAGTGTGAAGCCACACTTCTCCACTTTCCTAATTCCGTACAATATCATTTTACCATATCTGAGCTCTCCAGTCTATTATGCCCTGTTTTTCTACCTTTTTTACCTTAATTATTTATGCATGTAATTATCACATAATGTCAATATGTCAATAAGCCTAGCTCATTTCAACGTGTTAGACTAGGAAAATATGTGAAAAACAACTAACTCAACAGTTCTATTGTTATAGTTCCCTGTGGTCTATGGCCCTCCATTGTTAACAAAAAGAATATTTTTCAGTTATCGTCACTTTCCGTATAAATCCACTCTGATTTGTGCTTACCTTTTTTAAGTGATTCGTAAGTTGTAAGACTATGTCAATGTAAATAGTTCACTGTGTGAATGTTTTGTCTGTTTGAATATGTTAATAAAGAATGTAAAAAAAACTGTGTCGACTTTTATTTTTTAAAGTAAAGAACGGATGTAGTTCAAACTGTCGGTGGTTTAAAAATTCCCGGCATGCTTTGCTCTCAGTTAGAGATCATCAGATTGTGCTCTCTCCGCCATTTTCGTTAGCTGATGTCGCAGAAGTAGTTGGTGCAGCAGTTAATTCAGCTTATTTTTTACGGGCATCTTTGAAACCCCTTTCCTTCTTAATATTAACATTTTTTTTTATAATAACGCAGTTTAATTTAGCAGGACACTAAACTACTCAAGAAGATGTCCAACGAACAGGCCGACAATATCACCGAGAAGGCAGGCCAGCAGCAGCAGGCGCCGCCACAACAGCAACAGCAGCAGCAGCAGCAGGGGTATGGTTCCTTTGTTGGTTTTTGCTATGTTAGCTAGCTAGCTGTAATTATTTTCATCCACGGTAATATGCGTTGATTAGTCTTTAATAGGAAAAAAAGAGTTACTCTAGTAATGAAGTTATATATCAACGACCATACTGTATTTAGAGTTCTAACTTATATAGCGTATTTCTACCGTTTAACGCCGCGTGTTTGGGGCCCATCTATTTACAAGGAGAAGCCATCCATTTTAGTTTACGTAAATTTGACTTGCACTACGCGTGTCATTAACTTGTTTATGCTAAGTACTGTTTTTTTGTGCAGTTTGTCAGTAGATACACTGCACAAAAGTGTAGAGAGTTTGTGTAAGCAAAAGACTTAAAACGGGCCCGTTAACGTGTGTCCGAAGAGAGGCCTTGCCATGCGTCCTAAACGCAGTTGTCGTGATTGCAAGGCAATGGAGATAACATTTCATCTCAGTGTAAGTGTCCAAACTATGACCTGTTACATGTTTCAGTATTATCTAAAAAAAGTTATTTCTAAAAAGCTAGGTAGATAAGCAGATGTTTTCTTACAGCAGTGGCCTTATTTAAGCCTTTCGCGATTAGCAAATGTACTATTGTCCTATCATTGCACTATAGTTTTGAATTAAATTTATCTCTTGTAGAGACATGTTGATTTGAAGTTGATTTTTACTTTAAGAATGTTGGTTTGGTTGTTCATTGTTTTCTCACAATTACTCTTAACTGGATTTTCACAGAGAAGTGAATGGGAAAGCCAAGCATGACGCTAATTCAAGCAGGAAGGAAAGACCCCAAAAGCGAGGTGGAGGTGGCCGCTATGAACCCTATGGAAATGCAAACAAAAGATACCGTGTTTTTGTCAGCAACATCCCATATGATGTGAAATGGCAAGCCTTGAAAGACCTGATGAAAGAAAAAGGTAGGGTACTTAGATAAGACAATGACCTGGTCAGCTTTTACTATGACAAAAAGCTCTTGCATCAATTTGTTTGACCACTCCAGCTTTGAGAGGCTTTTGGGAATTTGTACAGCGACAAAAGTTGTACAGTGTTGCTTGGGAGGAATCAAGGTTTCGGATGGGGTCCCTCTTATTTTTCTGCCAACTACAGAGTTGCTGCACACTTGAATTAGTGGTGGACCTGGCTGTCACATTCAATATTTTTCCTCTTGAGATTACTAAGATCTATCAAGGTCTTTGTGAGGGTTTAAATGTGTAAAGCTGGTGCACTAATGTGAATATCCAGTGTCTTGGGAGCATGAGTGGCATAATGAGATGCACTTGTCCAAGAAATGCACAATAAAATATACAGTACTTACCTGTAATTCAATGACTTTTGTCTTGTGAGAAGGAAAAACTTGCTCTAACTTGCAACATGTGATTAACAGTAAAACAATGAGCTCATTATTTATCAACTGGTCAGCATTTATTGAAACATGCCAAATGAGATTATTTGCAATGCTGCAACTTTTAATTTTAGTATGTAGTATGTATTATCTTAAAGCTTTCTTACATGTACTACATGGATTTCCTTGTGCTGTTAGTCATGTGAAAATAGTTGTTTAGTTATGGGATATTGGACAGCTTTTGATGCATCATAAGTAAAGCACTACTTTACTTAAGTTAAAGCATTTGTTAAGAAGGGTACAATCCTGTTTCAGAGGAGGGCCTAGTAATCGTTTTATGACAACTGACCGGAGTTAAATTGCATTTTCTTTTATAGGTATGACCATGACAAGCAAATGTTTTCTCAGCAGATCTCCATGTTGTGCCAGAAAAGGCTATGCGTTGGGGATTTCTTTGGGGTACAGGTCTACAAAATGAAGCAACTTCTTATGCACTGTCCTTGTCTCTAGAGGTTTGCTCACTGATGTCCACTCACTGAACATATGTGATCTGAAACGAAAGCGTGGCTGGTCGACACAGAATCAAAATTTTGATATTGTGCGTCACAGCAACATCTTTACGAACATGTTTGTAGTTAGAGAAGTTTCTGTCCCCTAAGAGTTTCATTATGGTTAGTTTTTTAGCTGTAGGTCCCCTCTCAGGCTTGGTTGATGGGCAAATGTATTGATGCATTAACCTGAGGTTCAAATGGCGACATTTGACAAAGTATGCGCAGTTTGAAATGAAATGGGCTGAGGCATTGAATAGGGTTTGCCAACTTGAAATTATTTGGTTAATTATCTTCATGTAGAAGGTGGTGTTCACTGCATTATATCTAAACAGGAAAGCTGATGGCCATTTCACCAGTTGTTGTCCTCAGTCTATTGCTTTTGGTGCTTCAGGAGAATTCCAACAAGGACAGGCCAAGAAGTCTTTATAAGACCAAAGCTTGCTTTTTGTAGACCTGTACCATATCGTGCTGCTGCTGCTGAGGTGCTGGGGGAGGGCTCAGGACTGGCAGTCTGAGCTCACTGTCACTGGCCACCCAACTTGTGTTTCTGCTCTAAACCCCCATTGTTCTCTCGGCTTCTCTCCCCTTGGTGTGTGTCGTCTCTGGAATCTGATTTGTAGTGGGTGAGGTAACGTACGTGGAACACTTAATGGACGCAGAAGGCAAATCGAGGGTAAGTGAAAATACATACAAATAAAAATATGAATAAACCTAGACAAAGCTGTTTGTGTCAGCTTTGGTTTCTTTATTTTTATTGTTGGGAATTGTTCAGATTCAGGAACCTGGAGGAGTGTGTGAAATGGTGATATGCTGGAGGTGTGTTTTATTTGGTGTCGCTTGTGGCACTGACTTGAGGCCATCCGAAGGGTTGATGCTCTTATAAAAGGACTTCAGCTTTCTTTGTAGCCAATCCTTTGGGATTGCAGTAGCCGACAATGTCCCTTTTGGTTGCTGGAATTCCTCCTTATGAACTAAATGGGTCTAGACTGCAAAAGGTTGGTAGAAGGCTGTTAGATGGTTGTTAAATATAACTCATTCTGAAGAACTGCTTTACTGGAAGTCACCTCCAATATCTTAGTAGTGGAGAATCCTACCTCCCTGTGGATTTTCTTCCCTTTGGATGTTGGAAAGATACTCCTTATATTCACCAGACTTGCCTGGATTGTGTTAGTGACTGGGGAAAAGTGTGAGATCATAATGTAATTTATTTGGCACTGAGCTGTGGCAAAGCCTTTAGGCTTGTGTGATGCTCAGCTTTTGAATTTTGCATGATATTCATTTAACTTTGCTTACATTTTGTCAGTTAAAACATGTTATAACCATTGCTTTTACTAATTTGGATTTTTTCTTTGCTCCTATTGCGGCCTGTTCTGCTATCTTCACTCAACAAAGGGTTGTGCGTAAGTAGTCTTCTGTACTTGCTGTTAACAATGCAGTCAGATAAGTAATACAGTGCTCTTCACATCTGTATTGCCATAGCCTCCGTTTGATGTGCAAAGGCGGAAGTAAAAAAAAAAAATTCTGTTGGTCACGGGCGATTAGGCTCAACTCTGCCCCTCTGTGGGTTAACTATTACAACATCCCGACATAGAGTACACAAGAAATTATATGAATAGCAAGTATATAGCTAGCCTTATCATTTAAAGTTGTCTAGCAGTTCTGTTCAAATTGACTAACATTGTCCATCCATGGATGGATTCTGTTCAAATTGACTAACATTGTAAAGAACAAATTTATTTTTGAGGAGGTAGTTGATAAGTTGGACTGTTCTCACTGGGTGTGTGTATATATATTTGTCTGCCAGTGTTGTTGAGTTTAGGACTGAGGAGCTAATGAAGAAAGCAGTGGAGAAAGTTAACAAGCACAACCTCAATGGACGCCCTCTGAAAGTGAAAGAGGTAAGCCACAGAAGGAGTGAAGGAAAATGGTTGAACTTTTTACCTTGAGTATTTATGGAATTGCCCAAGTCATATAATTTTTATGCTTTTTGCTAGGACCCTGATGGTGTAATTGCTCAGAGGGAAATCAATAAGTCTCAAGGTGGAGGCCCTCCAGGAGGACATGGCGGAATGGGGGGCATGGGAGGAATGGGTGGAATGGGTGGAATGGATCGCATGAACATGGACCGAATGGGCCCTGGACCAAATGGCTCCATGGTCAACATTCCTCCAAGCCTGATGAACAACCCCAATATCCCCAATGAGATCATTCATGGTCTCCAAGCTGGCAGGATTGGCAGCACTATCTTTGTGGCTAATGTAAGGATTCCCATGTTTGTTTGTTTTTAATAAAAAATAAATAAATCAAAATCTATGGGATTAAGTGGTAGTAAAGGATTGAACAAATATTTAATTAATAAAAATTTTATATTGCTATCTGATAACTTGAAGCACAGTCAACTGTTTATTTGTATTAAAAGCAGTGAATGCTGTAGTTTCATTTTACCAGTGGATAAAGAAATAACAATTATTGAAATTGTTCTTATGTCTATAGCTTGACTACAAAGTGGGCTGGAAGAAGCTGAAAGAAGTTTTTAGCATGGCAGGCATGGTGGTGAGAGCGGACATTCTCGAGGACAAAGATGGGAAAAGCAGAGGCATGGGCACAGTAACATTTGATATGCCCATTGAAGCAGTCCAAGCTGTCTGTATCCTTTCGAAAAGTTTTGATTAGTATACCTTTTACCAGTATGCATAAAATGTTGATAGATTTATTTTGTTGTTGTAAGATTTCTGTCATTTTCCTTAATGGTTTCACAGCTATGTTCAATGGGCAGCTGTTATTCAACAGAGTTATGCATGTTAAACTGGTATGTTGCCTAAACCACTCTGTATGTTGGATAATACCATGATTAAAGAACACTGGATGTGATTATTGTGAATTGTTTTTTAGGATGAAAAGTCCCTGCCCAAAGATTTTGGACCACCTGAGAGACCCAGTGCTCTTCCCCGTAAGTATCTTTTTTTCAAAGGGATCAATAACATGCATATGTATATTTCTATAAAGAAAGGCTAGGTTCATATTTACAGCCTTTTACGTGGACAAACATGCATCTCATTAGTGAAAACATTTTTCCCAGGTGGTCTGAGTGGTGTTGGTTTGGGTCTTGGGCCCGGTGGCCAGCCAATTGATGCTACTCAACTTAACAGAGGGGGTGGAAGTGGAGGCATGGGCAACATGGGCCCAGGAGGTAACTTAGCTAAGTGTTTTGTGTTCAGTTCTTGAATAAGTGACTTGTGAAATCAGTGGCTCATCACCAGTCTTATTCGTAGGAATGGATGGAATGGGCTTTGGCAACATGGGAGGTCGTATTGGAGGAGGTATGTAGCAACTGGAAGAATCACTATATTTACAGCAACTTCACATTAGCTGTGTATTTTCATACACTTCTGAATTCTGGTATTAATATTTATCTTCTGCCTAGGAATGGACAACTTTGGAGGAATGAACAACGTGGACCGTTTTGGTTCTTCAGGAATGGGTAGAATGAATGGTAAGGAGTTTGAGATATGTAGAGCATTCCAAAGCAAGCGTGAAGACCTTCACGTTTTGCTAGATGTCTCTAATGGTTTAATCTCTTGCATTGTTAGAGATGGACCGGGGGATTGGTGGTGCTTTTGACAGGGAGTTTGGGCGAAATGAAATGGGAATGTCTCGAAATAATTTTGGAGACTCCTTTGAAAGAGGAATGGGTTAGTATTTTCAGGAAATTCCTCTAATTACTATGATAAACATCTGTCACTTCGGCCCAGACAGGTGAATGTGTCCTTTTTGATTTATTGATTAACTGATCAGTTGCTCACTGTTACAGGGAGCTCCCTGGGTATGGATCGGATGAACTCTGGAATGGACCGCCTGGGAACCAACATGGACCGCATGTCAGGGATGGACCGCATGGGCATGGACAGGATGGACCGTGTGTCAGACCTGGACAGGTTGGGATCTGGGTTTGACCGGATGGGGTCGGGGATGGACCGGATGGGGCCCAGTATGGACAGGCTAGGACCAGGCCTGGACCGTATAAACTCCAGCATGGACCGTCTCGGCCCCACTGGGTTTGACCGCTTAGGCCCATCTGGTTTGGATCGCATGGGTTCTGGCCTGGACTTTAGTTCCCCAATGAGTATGGATCGCATGGGCAACACTGGGCTTGATAGAATGGGCAGCAGCTTCGACCGGTTCCCCTCTGGCGGCCTTGATCGCATGGGCTCTGGCATGGACCGGATGGGATCTGGAGGTGTAGGTGGACAGTTTGAGCGCTCTGCTGATTTGGATCGTGGGTTTGGTGGCAATTCCTTTGGAGGAGCTGGAGCTAGCGGGCCTGGAACTGGGGGTGGAAATGTCAGGAAGGGGTGCCAGATCTTTGTCAGAAATGTAAGTGTGTCTCCTGGGAGTTAAATAAAATTTTATCTTTATCACGCCTACAATTTGATTGAATTTTTATTTATGTATTTTTCCCCCCCAGCTGCCCTTTGACTTCACCTGGAAGATGTTGAAGGATACCTTCAATACATGTGGTAAGATGGTTATATTTTACAAATGTTGAACAAAGTATTTTCTATTTTATGTTAAAATGACTTACAATATTGGTACTCTTCCCTGTCCTCCCTATGCAGGCATGGTTCAGTATGCTGATATTAAAATGGAGAATGGAAAGTCCAAAGGTTGTGGTGTAGTCCGCTTTGACAACCCTGAAACTGCTGAGCGCGCCTGCCGCACCATGAATGGCTATCGGCTGAATGGAAGAGAGATTGATGTTAGGATTGATAGGAATGCATAAATTATTTGTCTGTCTTAAATCTCAGATTTCATATAGTCTCTGTATCATCTGAATTGAACATCAGCATATTCATACTATATTTACTTCGTTTGTTAGGTATTTGTAACAGTGAAAATGTTATTTTAGTTAGCATTTTGTAACAATGAAAGTGTTTTAGTTCTGACATTTTACTTTTAGAGACCAAATTTTTATTTTTTTTTCTGTCATGCTTCATCTGTCATTGCCTTTGTTTAATGTGTTTTGATAAATAAACCTTAGTGTTTCAAATGATTTATTGTGTTAATGTGTTAATATAATGGGCTGTTGGTGGACAGTCAGTATTAGCTTACAGCTAAGATCCTATAGCTGAGTCAATCATCCCTGCAGCTAATGCTTTATACACTTATTCTTGGAGGACTAATAAATCTCAGCTGGTCATGAGTGAGGAGCAGAGCTAAGATAGTGACATCACAGTCAGGTTCACTTTTACTATGAGTGAAAGTTATAAAATGTAAAGTTTGTACTTGCATCAGTAAAGTGATGCTTAAGCCTATAAAAAAATTGTTACATTTGAACATTATTTGGAGGTAAAGGGCACAAGGTTATCAGTACAGGTATCACACTAGCTCCGAAGATCCTCCCCTCGTGGACATGGAAGGTCACCACCGGAAGAAGGTCACAGGCACTACATTCAAGATGGCGGCCCCCCTGTGTCAGTGTTATCAGGTGAGCACTTGGAATATTTTGTTGTAAATATCTGCACTTATGCGTCTCTGAATCAACAGGCGGTCTTAAATTATGTTTTACAATAGTCAGTTGTGAGGAGTTTTTATTTTGTCCTCACTGCTAGCTTAGCCTTAGCTTGCTAAGTTAGCTCTGAATGTAAAGATAAGCAGGCGGTGTATGGACTTTGACGCTCAGAAAATCAACTAAACTTTTGCCAGGCAAGAGTTGGACTTACACATGTATGACACATTATACAGCAGACATGTTTTCAGGTTTTGGTATGACTTCTAATCAATAGGGTTTCCGTCTATTAACCACCAACGTGGTAGTGTATAATGCTACTTCATAACAAATGACATGCCATTCGCCTAATTTTATTGAATCTAA
This sequence comes from Ctenopoma multispine, assembly GCA_034779795.1. NCBI lineage: Eukaryota > Metazoa > Chordata > Actinopteri > Anabantiformes > Anabantidae > Ctenopoma > Ctenopoma multispine. The sequence continues at coordinate 12,382,042 of JAUYWH010000020.1, read as the reverse complement.
AAAATGTTAATTGAAGTAGTCATTCATCTGTGAGATGCTGTTAGCAGTTTATTGAAGTTTAAGGCGAAGCTTGTGTTTCCTTTGTCCAGGCATGTGTAAGAAGAGGCTTAGTAGTATTCCCTTCCTCTTTCCTGCGAATTCACAACAAACCCAATGTGTACAGGATACGTCGGTTCCTGACAAGCTCCTCTCAGGTACAAACACTTGACGCAATATGGCAAGCCCTTTTAACATTTAACAAGTAGACAGGATATATGGCAAGCCCTTTTAACATTTAACAGTCTTTACTCGAATATCCGTAATTACATTTTAGATATCTAGAAATGCATT
>JAUYWH010000020.1:12268241-12372019 GCA_034779795.1 Ctenopoma multispine | reverse complement strand
GTCGTTAAGGGTGTTCAACCTGGTGGATGTGTGAATTGGGCCTGATTTTCCTGGGGATGGATGAAAGGGCAGCATTGCCCTTTCATTTGTTTCACTTAACGAGTAACTTAACTGTGTGTGTTTTTTATCCTTGTGCATCACATGCATTAGCCAGTTTCAAAATATTTCAATTCCATTATCACCTCCACCTCCTCCCCTTACCCTCAATTACAAAATCTAATCCTCTGTTCATCCCAGACACCATCAGTAAGACCACCCTAATTGCAAGCAGCAGATTCTTTATGAGAATGGAGATTCTGCTGAGAGGAGGAAAAACAATGGGAGTAAATGCTGTTTTTATTGATCAGCCAGTGTCCCTGTCCTCTCTCCAGCCAGCTGTGTTTACTGTTTCTGTTCAGAGGTCTGATATGTCGTAAGATTTAATGGCCTGGGCGCCCATAGTAGCCTCTGCAAAAAATGTCAGTAGACAGAAACAGAGGAAAGCTGGCTGTAAATACAGACTGCTCATTTAACTGGACACACGCAGCTTCATATCATGTCTAGAGACATGTCAAACATGGCTATTTAACTAGTGGCCAGCAAAGTGCAGATAGCACAGGGGGCAGTTGAAGAATTTATCTGTCTTCTCTAAACATGATGAATGAACAGCCTGCTTACTGGACCTCTTAAGGGAATAAAAGAGTATATCAAAAGAGTCAGATTAAAGTGTGTGATGATTAACAAGTGGAGGCGAAAGAAGGTATGTTAGAGTTCAGCATAATAAAATGACTCTTTACACTCTCTCTGTTTCTTGGACCTTGTGGGCAGATGCTGTGACAGATCACCTCACCTCTAGTGACAGCTTATCTATAGGAGTAAATTAGAATGGTGCGGATGCCAAAGGGCAGATGAAGCGGGCTACAGGTACTGCACTGCTGGTCTACTTGAGGTAACTGCTTTCTATAATGATGATGGTGGCACAGTTCAATTAACTTTTCACAATGTTACAGTCTCCTATCAGTCATGGAGGCCAGCGGGCTTGGAAAACGAATGTTAGCTTATTAGCTTGCAAGAAGAAATTTACACTGCAAATTAAGAAAAACGGCATCTTTTGGTTGTCCTTGCAGCAATCAGATGTCAAACCAGTACAGCCCACAGCAGTTAAGGTAAGAGTTATAAGTATATTTCTTCTTCTTCTTTTTCTTCACTTGTAACTGTGGGTGAGTGTGTGGGGCCTCAGTCTATGGTTGGTTTACTTTTCTCTCTCCATCAGCATGAAAGGTAGATGAGGTTGTGAATAAAGAGTTCCATTCTCTCATCAGTATTTATCAAGGTCAGGGTCAAAGAGTCAAACAAGTAAAGTGATTTATTACTGGAGGCATAAGGTGAAGCGTGAAAAAGAGAAAGTGAGGAAAGTTGAGAGAATGCAACAAGGATGAATAAAAGGACCGTAGAGGAATGTTAAAGATGAAATTGTGCAAACTGACCCAAGCACAAATATGCAATGACACAGTGCAATGGGAAATTGTTATTCCTATGTGGCCAACCTTAGCTGCAAGTCAGATGATACAGAGAGAGAGGCCACACCGGATGGATTTGAGTGTCCTTAATCGAGTGTATCTATCTTGATAAACTATTATGATTCACTAAATAAGTCATCAGTGGTTCACCAGGAATTAGTACTGTTAGATTATGTGAGAATTTGGGAGGGGGGTTGGGCTGTGATAAGACATCAGCAGGTTCAGCACTGCTAATTAACCTGTGGCCTATTCTTTTTTATGTGGTTTTCTTTATTGCAATTTGTATTTAACTTTTACCGGTTGAACTTCATATAAGCCACATTAGTACACTGTAGCTTATATGTTCCCCAGCTTGTAGTTTTACGTAATACCCTGCAAAGTATTCAGTGTCAGGCTGACATACTTAATCCACCACTCTGTTCTCATGAGAATCTTCCACAGGCTAATCATGCTTCAAAGAATAATTGCAGTCATTTAAAAGAAATGCATGAATGGCATTTGATAATATGAGTTAATTTTCCCCACAGACCGATATTTCCCAGTTATCCTCCACATCCTACTTTTTGCCAGTGGCAAGGACTTTGTGGGGTCTTACAAAATTGCTCCCTGTCCCTTAATGTCACATTTATATGGAGTGCCATATAGATGTTTTATTTAAGGTTTTTAGGCATCATCAGACTGAGAGGATAACATACAGAAATACAAAACGTCTGGCTATTAATTTCAAATTGAGAATGATTTGAGTTGTTCTGTAGGTACAATGCTAGCAGCTCTATAAGGCTGTGTTTAGGGGCTTTGACGTTAATGCTAACACAGTGCTAACATACTGATGTATTAGCAGGTATCATGTTTAGTGTGTTAGCATGCTAATTAGCTCCAAACACAAACTGAAGCAGGTGAGAATGTCATACAATGTGCAGATAAAAATCAAAGTATTAGGGAAAATTTTGAGTTGTAGGATCCACAAGTTTGATTCGAAGCCACAAACGCGAACCTCATCCACTGCACAAGAAGTGAAGACACCGCGAATGGGATTCCTGTACCAATCCATCACATGGTTTTTGAGCTATTTCAATTTTACCAAAGTGGTATACTGACCAACTAACCAACAGTGCAATATGCACTAGCATGGCTTGACTGCAGAAAGTTAAGGGCATTTATTGTATTTCTCATTATTTTTCCTTATTTTCCTTCTCTATCTTGTATGGTCTCTTATTCTCTCACTCTCCATCACACCTCCCAAGCATCCTTCTTTTTCTCCATGTACTCATCCATCAGGCCTTGTAAAAGGCCAATAAGGTGACTAGAGAGATGTTTACTAAGGAGCATTCTGTGGCTCCATAAAAGACGTGACACAGAGACAGGGTAATTGGTCCTGGAGTGACGGATTGTACCAGGCCTGTCTGGTGGAATAAATAGAGGCATTAGCAGTTCTGCAGTTCAGCTGGCCCATGCTACTGCTGAAGCTTACTGGCCTATGAAATGTGTAGCATGGCAGTGTCCTGGGCCTTGGCACAGTGTGATGAATGCCTTATATTCATCTGTAAAGCATATTAAAGTCAGATCTCATGATGAATAGCAGGTAGAAGACACCAGGAAAGTAGGAGAGGAAGGTAGAAGGGGAGAGAATTAAGAAGGTAGGCAAGAGGACTTTTGATAAAATATGTAAAGGGAGGAAATTAAATCTCAGACAAAAATATCAAAACCAATCCCCTCCCTCGCTCCTTTAGTTTCCATTTCTAGTGACTGATGAGGAGAACAGAGGCTCTTTTGAATTTTTAATGAGACCCCAGCACATGTCTGGTCGTTGTATGCGTCGTAGACTCAGCAAAAAAGTTCTTGTGCACTTGCTTCACTTCATACAGCTCAGATGTGCTCCCAAAGGCAACATTAAGATTTTACCCATGACCTGTAAATCTCTAAATGACGGCTTCTCATTCATAACATTCCCCTGATAATAATGTCCTATTTGCCTGTTGGTGAAATTAAACTCAACTGAACTTCACGTTTTACCAAAATCTAAAATTCAAACGTTATCTTTTTATTTGAGGAAAGACACATTTTTACATACATTAGTAGCCTTTTCCAGCTTTTTCCTGAGTAAGTACTGCAGATTGAGCATGCCCACTTCACAGTGGAGTCAACACGGATGCAGTCTATCTAACTATCATAAAATGTTTGTTGTTGGATATTCTGAAGCTGTATTTCTGTGTAGCATTAGGTCAGTGGATCCCAAACTGAGAGTTAGGCATGAATGACATGAATTACTTCAAGTACAGGTGAGTCACACTGCATACACAGAGGCAGACCCTGAGAAGTTCACTGGAAAAATAAAATCAAAATCCAAACACCGCAAAACTTCAAAGTGAAAACTTTAAAAAACATTATTAATTTAATAATGTCCAAAATTAATTAATTTGGCAATTCTATAATTACCATAGACCCAAAAAACATTAATAAATTATTTTGTCATTATCGATGTTCTCCAACGCTACTTTATCTTTGAAAATGATTGATCATAATTACACAAAAATTTCCATTTCCATTTACATTAGTTAGCAGTTACCAAAAGCTCACTTCAGTAATTGCTTTTTTACTTTGCAGATGTGATGTCAATGTGATGAGGTCTCATGTTTCATGCAGCCTGGATGTGGATATGCAGTGCTGGTGGTGAAAGGATGCTGAAGTAAACACATATTATTTCCTGGTTATATGCTCTCTCTATTGCAGAGGAGTCACCCCCTCTACTTCAATTTCCACAGGAATCCATCTACCGATTGGCAGAAAAGCGCTATAAGTCAGTGAGTTTATCACTCAACCAAAACTTTCATCATGGGTATAGTGTAAGTCTGTGTAGTGTTTTACCTTCATTGTCTCAAACAGTCTAATCAGAAAATTGATCCCTCGTGTTTTCTATTTTATAACAGGTAGAGGAATGGTATTGGCTTTGAAGTTGAGTAGTGAAGGTTTAAATAGGCCATGTCAACTCTGATACCCAAAGAGAAAATACTGTGGTAAAAAGAGTCATGAGTACTGCCCATGTGTGTGTGAACCAACAATTCTTGTAAAAAATGCAAACAACAAATTTGAAGGTGATGCATTGCAGTAGCATGGTTTGTCGCCTTTCTGGCAAGACTTATCCCTCATTTGTTATTAATATATTTATTATTAGTTTCATTAATTTATAGAAATGATCAATCACTTTAAATGTAGCCAGAATTAATCCTCTGGTGATGCTAATCGTGCAGGGAAAATTTGAAACAGTGCATCATCAGTCACTTGGCTCCATCAGACTCTGTTATCTGAACCAAGTGTCCTCTCATTTTAATTTAATTCAACCCCCCTCTCCTTCTCTCTTCCTGTCTCTCCCTTGTTCTCTGAGAAGGAAAATTACACCGTGAGTAGTAGTACAAAATGATTTTGGCAGCTTCCACTGACAAACTCTTCCAATCACTGTCTACTTCTCCAACATGATCAGATCTTTACAGCTTTACACGTAATTTCCAAAGCTGATATCATCAATCATTTTTCTTTTAGCTGAGGAGTGATAAATGGCTCAGAATCACATCAAGCAGTTAAAAAGTCTTTTACTGGGAACTTGTTTTCTCAGTCTACATTGCGATTGTTTACTACTGTTGAATGGCTATGCATAATTAACCCTCTTATGAATAACTAAGACCATGCTTTTCGGGATGCTACACTCTGCCTCGGGAGAGAAAATAAATCCTCAGAATGCTCTTACCAAGGTTAGGGGTTAAGCTAATATCTCATTAAAACTAATTTCCCCATTGTGCCATCATGAGTGAATAGGGTATTGATCGACAGTTGTTACGCTTAGAAACAACAGACAAATTTGACCTCAGTGGTCTTTATGTGGTATCATAGCATGCAGACTGTAACTGTGCAATCAAAGTGTCATGCTTACATCTGAATTGTTTAGTTACAACACTGCCCCGTGGCAGACTACAAACACACGCACACACACACACACATATAGAATGTAACACCTTGGAGCTCCCTGAACCGACACACAGAGTAATTAACAATAATAGAATATTAAGTAGACAGTGAAGTGTGGATCACCAAAAAAGAGCTGCTTGGGGACTGATAGGTGGAGGGGTGTGTGTGTGTGCGTGTGTTTGTAGAATGTGTGTAAGGCAGTGAGAGCTTTCACGGTGATGGCATTGGTACAATCCAGGGTGAAACTGTGAAACTGTATGATGAATGTTACTTCATACTGGACAGAGGGGGAACAATTAAACCCTTTTCACCGATCACCTCCCCTGCAGCCTGAATAAAACCACAGAGGAAAACATTGCCTCTGCTCTCAGCAACCCTGACACACTTAAAAAAAACACACACATACACACATTAAAACCATCAATTGCCGATCTATGTTAATTTAAACAACAAACATATTAAAAAAGTCTGTAAATCTGTTTAAAATTCTGTGGTGATAGTTACATGTATAAGTAATTAGACATCTAATCCTTTACTTGTTTAGAACACGTGTTCACGCATGCAGGGAAAATGTGCTGAACCAGCGCTGTGAGCCACTAAAGCATCTTTGCTGAATTTCATTTATATTTGTGCATTTTGTCGATGTTCCCATCCAGCGACTCATGACGGATGAACATCAAGTTGTTAAATTTGTTGCTCAAGACCAGACTTGTGTCCTTCTGGTTACAGGACAGTCCTCTGTTCGCTCAATTTAGCAAAGTTAAGTCAAACCCCTACAGTAAACTGCACACATATTAACACACCACAGGGGATGTGACATTGTTCTGGAGGTCACTGGTTACAAAGCAGCTCTAGAGGTTTTAATGACTTTCAGACACCCTTTACACTTTTCACTTTGAAAACAGAGGCCATTGTTTTTTTCTTTTGCATTTTATTGTGATAATTCATGCGTTTTGTTCAGCATAAAAGAGATTAAATGGTCACAATTTGACAGCTCTGCTCAAACATCATCTATTATAGCTACTCAGTTTGCTCAAATGTGTTTGTACATATGATATAATGCCTAATTAAATTTTTACTGGAAAAATCAACATTACTTTGTGAGAAGTTTGTCACACACATATCTGAGACTGTGAGAATCAGAAATCACTGTATGTGGCAGCATTAACAAATACTAACTGAACTGAATTTACGTGGGGGCACTGTGGCGTAGTCGTTAGCACTGTTGCCTCACAGCGAGAAGGACCTGAGTTTGAATCCACCAGTCAGCCAGGTGCCCTTCTGTGTGCAGTTTACAGGTTCTCCCTCTGCCTGTCTGGGTTTGCCCCAGGTACTCCAGCTTCCTCTCGCAATATTATCATAGACTTTGATTGATTCTTCTCTGTAACATCTTCTCATCTGTAACAACACAAAGTTGGAGTAGTAAACTTAAAGTGAAGTCTACAAGCAAGTTCAAGCAGCTTAACTTGAATCTGCAACTACACTCACATACTCCTCTCCACACCCTTTTAATCATGGCGGTGTACTTAAGACATGAGTGCTCTGCTCATTCTTGCTGCATTTCTGAAACTACCTGAAAATCTGAAAGCTACGCTGCTGCTTGATGCATTGAGGCCATCTGAGAAATTACATTATATCATCCAAACAGAGAAAATAGGTTTATTTGCTTAATCGTGAGAATAAATAACGAAGCATGCTGGAGGAAAGTAAATGGCATCTGGTTGACGTGCTAGCTCAAAAGGTTAATCGGGTGTGTGTTCACTCAGTGGAGAGGAGACAGAGATGCTCTTTACGGAAGAGAAGACTTTGCACGCCTGAGGAGCCGCTATAATGACACCCCTCAAATGTCATTATCAGGTTTATTGATTGGTCATGGCCACCTGCCCCTCCATGAACACACTCACACACACATAGACCCAGACACAAGACACACACAGGATTATGCAGGCACAGACACATTTATACAGCTATCATTTTCAGGTTAAAAAGCCAGGGAAACATGCCAGATATAGGCTCTCAGCCTCCTACACACAACTGGAAAAGTGACAACACTGTACCTCTGTGTAGTACTTGCATGCAGCCACTCCACAGGGGATGAACACACACTCACTTACACACATTTTAAATTTCCAGCCCCTAATGTGAAGCTGCCATTTTGTTCCAACTGAAAATTGCTTTAATTAAAAGAAGCACTGTGATAAGAGATATGTGTCCTGCTGGGTTGTCAAAGGTTCGCACACTCCACTGTGTCAGCCCACACACTCTCATCATCATGAAATGAACCAGCGGCAGATTATGTGTGTGAGTAATTTTTACATTTTGATTTGAGAGGGCTTTTTTATTGCTAATCGGGTGTGAGTTTACCTCTTGCTAGAGGAGTTATGGGTTTTGATGAACCTGCCTGGGTGTATAACCATTATGTCTGAAATCTAAGGCTACGTTCATATCAGTAGGTGTTTCGCACATGACGCCACTCCACTGCGTTGCTCTAGTGAGAACTCCAGCTTGCAGGAAGCAGTTTTTCTAAATTTAAAAAACCCCATCTGGTTTGTGTAGTTTAAGTTAGTAGTTAGTTTATTCAATTTAGTGCTAGTGGCATTTTCACAGAACCTTTAAGAGTGGTTAATCTGCATTAAGTAACGACTCGTAACTTTAATGTTGAGAGGGACCACAGCGTTGAGATACATTTCTGGCAGCTTATGCTAACTAAGCCTAATCAAACAACTTAGTTTGCAGCGGTGATAATGTTTAACAAGTGTAGACACAAAGTTAGCCCCACTGGTAGACAGAGATAAACTAAAACAGTTCTGTTCAGAATCGTAACTGACTGCATGGGTTAAACTTAACAGCACTACAGCATCCTCATACAGTTAATGTAATGCTGTTTGCTGCAGCACAAATAAAAAAGAACTGGTGCCTCATTATAGTTTTTACATTTGTTGACATGTATGAAGATCTTGCTCTTTCCTCAATATATAGTCAGACCCTTGATGTATCCCAGATTACTGTTATATTAACGCTAGTGCAAAAACTCAAATAACTACAGTGAGTGAAGATTTACCTGAAAAATCTGATCCCAGTTGCTTGGGGGGGTGGGGGATTGGATTTGGGCCACTTTTGGTTTTAATGTGAATTTAGTTTCTCTTATAGATCTGTGGCCTGTGGCTTGTGTGGCTTTTGATGTATGTATTTTATGTACCCTCTGACAGTTTTTTAAAGTGAGGTTAATAGAGTTAGAGAACATTTGCAAAAAAACTGTTTTTTCAAGAACAAAATGTGATGAGATGGGATGAGAGAGACAAGTGAAAGGGTAATTTATTTGAAATCAGATTAACTGTGAGAAACATCCAGTTAGAGTTAGATTATTCCTGTATTGCTTTGTGTAAGAGTCTCACATTAAAACTGGTTCATTACTGATATTGATTAGACAGATACAAATAAATGACCTTCATTTTTCTCAAATTACAGTATATTATGGGCCATTTTATGATTTTAACACAGTCTGGTCTGATTATGGGTGCTTACTGTGCAAAATAAAAGAAATTAATTGTCAGTTAATGGTACCTTGAGGAGGAATGGTGTGTCTGTGCTGCATGATTGTGAGCATGAGCCACCAAAACTGTAATTTTCTGAAGTGTAACAGACAAACATTTGTCTAATATTCTGAGTAACTACGGGTATTTTTATTGCTATGGGGAGTTGTAATATGTACGTACATGTATGTGAGTGTATTATTGTCTTGAGGCTACTTTTGTGATTGGCTGTGGGCCCTGGGGGAGGACGGAGTGGGTGGGGAGCTTTAAGGGACTCTGCCTGCTTCCTGTCGTGTCTCCGAGCAAAGCGACGCTCAGCAGCAGCAGCAGCATCAGCAGAGGAGCAGGAGGAGAAGCGAGGCGAACACATCACAAAGTTTCAAGCTGCTGCTGTCCGGACACAGGAGGCAGGTTAGTGCGATATGATGTCCAGATATTTGCACCATGCCGCTTATAGTGCACGTATTTATCCAAACCTGCACAATCAAAGCATGATAAATCTGTGTCGGTTATGGATTTATAGGAGATTGCGATGTGACTGGCGTGTCTTTCAGTGTCATTTAACACTATACCGTAGGCTGCTGTATGGATATTATTTATATTATTTGTATCAAACTTCAGAAGTTATTATGTCGTACTCAGAGTAAATAAATAAAGATACTATAAAAATACTGTACAAGAGAGGGACCTTGTTGAGGTTAACTTAAACGTCAAAACGTATTTTAACTAAAACAAGAAAAACAGCATAACATTGATTGACTGCTGTGTTTATTTCCTCTTCTGCAAATTATAACTTGTAGAAATATGATTAAATGCAACAATTATTTTAATGGTGATTAGTTTGTGTTTAAGGAATTTGATCAGAAACAGAGAGGAAGACCTGACAGTGGTACTGGAAGTTTTTTCTTAGATTTATTTGAAACCCACAAGTTACCACATCATGGATCAGTGTGCCATGAAATTACTATGACAGTACCTGTGTGACAAGACAGCGTTCCTTCTCCCCCTCCTTCTCCCCCTTTCCGCCTTTAGCTTCAAACAAGGCACCTTCAGGACATGTGGGTTGAATTATGCTGAGATGGGGCATATTTCCTTTCTCTAAACCTCCCACAAATCATTAGTGTAACAAATTTAGTTTAAAACTGTTGCTCAGATTAAAAATGAAAGTTTTTCTCTTAATGAATGAATGAATGAATGAATTTGTTCTCTACTTTGTTCAGGTTTGCAGTTGATGCAGATAGAAAAAGCTCTGTGTTGTCAGTCCATTACTCTCTATCTGTGATCAACTCCCATCCGTAATTATGTAATTTGATCCAGGTCCTGCTTGGAGGTGTGGGCTTTGAACCATCCTACACCTCATCATTTACCCACCATGAGACTCTCAAATCTGTGCCAAGCGTCGGATTCACTACAGTCTTTCTGGACGCTTCCATTTGTATTGTCTCACGTTTCAGTGATGACTTCTGAATAATTAACCGAGTCTTGTTAACAGTAATGAGTAATCTGAGTTTTTCGTATTTGATATCTGATGGAACTTGCTGAGCAGAGAACTAGTCTAACCTAAGCTAGTTTGAACTTTCAGATTAAAATGTAAGGGATACCCAAAGCAGAGAGCAACTCAGCTCCCTCTGAAAAGCAATAGGAATGATACGAGTATATAGACTAGATTGTGCAGAAGGATAGATTCAGCAAGGTCAGCTGCTATAATTAATTTTTATCTTATCTTACCACCTTTATTTTGTCCTGATAAATGCTGATGGTGCATTGAAACATTTTAAGGCTGAAGCATTGTTTAAACCCAAATAACTAAGTCTAATTTTTAAGATTTCAGAGTTAACAAACCTGTCAGGGTTGTAAAGATGGTTGTAAAACTTAGGTTAGAGAATGTCATTTGATTTATTTGTCTAGGCACAAAAACATCAGTCTTTGGGTTTTTAACATAACAATCAGTGTAAACATCTTATAGCTTCAATTAAGAGTTAAAAACTAGCTCATACTGCACATAGGGTATGATTTAATACTGTCACTATGGAATTAAAGTACTTGGATACTCATAGTGTAGAGAAACATAGAAGGGAAAAAACTGTATGTGAATTGAAAATGAGAACATGCATGGCTACTTTACTTTAATGACCACTCTCAGTTTACCGATAAATACAGAGCACTTCACCGCTAATGCTGATTGGCAGGAAGCTGTCAGTGTCATCGTGTAATGGCCTGTAATGAGAGGAGAGATGGAAAAGAAAGAGAAAACCTGGGTGGGTTAACCCACAGAGCCACCCTCACACTCCTGTCACGATATACAGTATTAGATGGAGCACTTTAGTGAATCAGGTTTTCCAACAAACAGCTGCCACACAGCCGGTCTCTGTTCGATATCTCATATCATTTATTCTCTTTTGCTCACCAAAGTGGTTGTTTTATTATACTTATTATATTCTTAAGACTGCATTTCAAAGCAGCTGAGTGAGGAGATGGTAAAATCATTAAAGTGCTACATTACCCTAATAGCTGTAATTTAAATGTCATGCTGTTGTGTGGTTCAGTTCTGAAATGACTTTTCCATGTGCAACCATATACCAACAAATCACCTGTACGTTGTGTGCAGTGTATTGCCCCTGAAATAATAGCAATGTCACACTCAGTGTGATTCAATTTGGTTGTATATAATGTGGCAACAAAGCACACAGGGTCATAAACATTATATTTGCTGTCACATAAAAAGCCACCTCCTGCTCACATGAACACAAAACCAGCAGGAAGATGGGGCAAAGATGACTTGCTTCTCAATACAGAGGAGATGTAGCAGAGTCTTTATGGGTCTTCAACCTTGACAAGTGAGAGTGAAGTGATACTCCAAGACATAGCAGCCTTGATTTCCTGTTGAAGATCACTCGTCAAATATTCATCAACCCCATAATATGTGACACAGGGTGCAAGATTTATTGTCTCTGCTCCTTCCGTCTGTAGACCCCAGAGCTCTTTCTAGCACCGGTGTATTAACTCACCTGAAAAAAAAATAGAAAAGAGGCAAAACTAAATTATTTCAGTGAATTTAGCTGATGGACAGTGAAGTAAAGTGTGTAGATAAGCTCTCCCCTCTTCTGCACTAGATGGGTTTGTTTAGGACTCTCTCTCTCTCTCTCTCTCACCGCTCTACTGTAAGCTCAGTAATCAAATCAGCTGGAAAGACTACCTTCACTTCAGCAAGGTGATACGTCTGTGTCTTTGTGATGACTTTTCTTCTGTGTTTAATCCATGCTCAGGAGTCCGAGTGGTGGCTTCTGTCAGTGGGTATCAGAGCAGTCAGCAGCTCCCTGCTGAGCAAACTTATTTCAGCTTCACTGTTTGAATCAGCACTTTGCAAATGTTGAGCATCTACAGATCTTGTTTTCTTAAAACATGTTCAGATTTACTGGGCACTGCACCTCGATACTGTATTTTCACACCCGTGGGTGCAGGCCATCTGTTGTACTTTTTTTCTCATGTCTCAATTCATTTCATTTTATTATCTAGAACTAAGTTTCTGACTCTTTTAATGCTGACTCCCAGCCCTGCCACCTTGGTTTTGAGCAAGTGTTGTGTGGGCAGGGCATGTGATATATATGGCCTTCATTGCAGGCCGGTTGACTGCCTGGCTCAGGCACTGTTCTGTCCCAGTGGATCTGACAGAACGGGTGCCTGATGGAAGGAAAGTGCTGTCTTCTGAGAGTGCTGACATCTCCATATTGCCTAACCCTGCACACACCCCTCCCACTGCCATCCTCCATGAATATCATTTCTCTTTCTCACCTCTATGGCTTTTTTCTCTTCCTCTTACCTCCAGATGTATCTGATTAATGCCGTCCGACCCCCTACACTCCCCGGGTAGCTGCAGCCCCCTGCTTTTGTCTGAATGCAGGTGTGAATCACAGGAATTACTATTCTGCTGTCCACCCTTACTCCCTTCTACTGTCTTTCCTCTCGTGCTGTCTTTCATCTGACATCCTCTCACCTCACCACCGGGTCTTTCCTGGTGCTGTGTAGCCATAGTAATTGTTGACATCAGCAGGGGGGTTTTCAAGGTGAACCATAAGGTCCAATTGGCCATGTCAGCTGCTCTCACACTTACACAGTCTCTCTGTCCTCCTCTTTGTCTTTGTCTGATTTGATAAAGAATAACCCTTTACTTAAAAATGTCCATGCTCTTTTTAACACTTTCTGATTTGCTGTTTTATTTAACCATCCATACATCCATAATCCACTCACTGCTGACCTGCCACCACCACTTGTGGACCAGTCTCTCTTTATCCTCACCTAAGGTGAATATTTCATGCTCCTGATTTTTGAATTAAATATAGGATGGAGGTGGACATGATTGGGCTGACATTTATTCACCCTGACTGGTGGGATAGTGGGACAGGGGGGATTTTTTTGAGAAAGCTGTCTGACCATCATAAATGATGGTCAGACATATTACAGAGTTGATTAAGCTGGTGTTGGTGATATTAAACAGGTGTTTTTATTTGCTGCCTGTTAGCATGCCAGCATCAGTGAGGCAGAGGCTGGAGGCGACAAACGCGTCAGGACTTTCTTGCCTTTGAGTCATCCCTCATGGGCTTTATAGCCAGAGAAATCATATTTATAGCTTATAGAGTCATCACTGGCTGAAATAAAATTCACAAATAGGTTTGCTGTGTAAGTGTGGGAATTTAGCGTTCTTTTATTATATTTTTATAGCTGGTAATATTTTTCAGGAACATACCTGGTTTTTAAAACTAGGCACGGCCAACAGAGAATAATAGACGTGATGTAACTGATATTATAAGATCTCAAATATGAGTTTTTGTGCCTCATAAATATTATATAATTTAGGTAACATATTTTCACACTTCAGGAAAATGTTTATTAAAACTGTGGATTCCCACATTATGAGTGACCATCAGAAAGCTCACTGTCATACCAGTCACAGGATGCATGTGGGGCTTGTGCATGTTTATATTGTATCCTACTATATAAATGACCATTTAGAAACATGCATTCACAATTTTTCCTAAACATGATCAGCAGCACGAGCTGTGGCATCCAGCCCCGTTCTCCACAGATATACAGGCCCGACTCCCTCTGAGCGTTCCCCTGTGGCCGTCAGACACAGGCTGTCAGGGAGAGTGACACAAACAACCAGGAGAGAGGACGGGCTAGATTGGACACTAAATAGATGGGAGCCTCCCCAACCCTCCCTTGTGGAGAAACGTGCAGTCTGCCATGCAGGAGATGACCCTGACAGGGAAGACTTTCACATGTATCTAAATCAGGCCTTGTTGTATTTACGTAAAACTTGTCTTGTTCAAAATGAATACTGAGGTACAATCTTGAATACTTTGAATATTGATGCAGGATTGACCTTGAAAAACCCTAAATGTGCTGATAGAGAAAATAGACTGCATGTACATCTGGGTCGGAGAGAAGATGATAGATTGTAGGCAGCTTCGAAGATGGAATTGCTCAGCTGTATTGCTGTTGAGAATCACAAAGGGCTTGTTTTTTTTTCTTTTGTTCTTTCATCTGTGTACAACTCCATTTGTCTTTCACTCTCTATTCCCATACCTTGTTCATTTCTCTTGGTTCACTACAATATAAGTTTCTTTGTGAGCTGATGTGAACACTTTCTTACAGAACATTTACACTTTTCTCTTTAGAAATGTCTGACACTGACATTCAAACTGATGAGAGGCGAGGTGGGAAAGCTAATCTTCTCATTTGCATGTACACTCAGTAAAATAACATAGGGCCCTTTCTCTGTCTCTCAATGTGTCTTTATATCTGTCTACCACAGACAAATACACACCTTTTAGTAAAGTGTGTATGCAGAGCTGAAAGGCTGGCTGTGTTGGAACAGCCGAATATTTAATTACCCAACTTTATCACCATTACTGTGGCTACTGTATGTCAGCCTAATTATGATAGGGGCTGATTCGCTGGCTGGGTCTTGAGCTGAGCTGCTAGCCAAGTGTAAAGAGAAGTGACTCCACGGACACTCTGTCTCTCCAAGGTGCTAAAAATATGTGTAGCACAGTCATGTTTTGGTCTGTAATCATTGCATATGTACTAATGTGTTTGTGTGTGTGAATCAAGAAAAGGAGAAGGAGCATCTGTGAACTGCAGGTCAAGCTTTACACGTTAAAGTTAGATAAGGTTTGTATTGATTGTAACATTGGAGAACGTTTGTTGTTGTACACAGCTCAAGGTTGCCTGGTCCCCGTTGTCCTCATTAGCCACACAGCAGGTGTCAGCTCCCTGAGGTGACGAATAAACCCAGACAAACACCCATGAGTCACCACAAAAAGAAAATCAAAAATATCAATATGGCTTCATGATGGATGGTATCAATACGTTCTCACAGGGCACCGCCGTCATTTGACAATACGTGTGTGTTTGTGCAGCTTTTGTGTCCTCTGAGTGCTGCACGTTTGTTTTGTAAACATCATTACTTTTATAGTGATGTGAAAGAGGGATGCCCACCAGATCTTGTGGATCATGCAGCTCGCGTTTGCCATTCCTTCAGGTGCACTTTATCTTTATAAGCAGCAATTTGGAAAGAGTTAATTCAATTCCCAGCAGACTGCTGCTGAGACTGGGAACATTTACCATCTCTCTCTTTTTTCTTTGGCTCTTGCCACTTGCTCTCCCTCTCTCTTTTTTGCCATTGCCTTTGTTTTTAAAGTGTAATTACTTTTAGAGAGCGGCTTTACTCGGGCTATAAGTAATGACAAATCAAGCCTGCCTCTGCACTGAACCTTGTGCAGATATAGGTTGGTTGGCAATCTGTAGGCTTGATGCAGAACGACAGTGTTGGTTGGTGACTTCTTTGTTGAAAAGATCAAGCATGACCTTTCTTGTATGTTAAAACCAACAGTTAGGAAAGAGGTAGTGGCTGTTTAGTAGAAAGAAAATGTTTATGTTCCCGGAAATGTCCTGAAATCTGCATCTGGTCTTTGCTTATATGCAAATCATATTCTGCAAATGAGAAACCTCTTCCATCTGCCATAAGTTGTGGCACAACAGATTTTCTCTTTTTACCCAAATATAAAATCTGATATCAAATAGGATCAATACTAGAAAACTTTCAATTAATTTCAACTTCTGCATGTTTAACATTCAGCATTAAAGCATCTCATCCCCATTTGAGAACACATTAACAACACTTCATTGCTCTTCCTTATATGTGTAGTCGTAAACAGATAAAAGCATTTACTAATGCACCATAAGGGGCAGGTATGGAGACAGAAAATGCATGTTGTCATAATAAAACACTGTCTTAATAATATAAAAGTTGACGTTGTTGACCAATTATAAACATTTGCAAATTTCTTAAATTTACTTACTACTAAATTAAAATATACTAGCCAGGACAGTGTCATGATAGCGTGACAAGTGACTGTGAGGAACTGATGACAGTGGTGCTAAGACTACGTGTGGGAGCTAGTAGACTGTGGGTAACAGTGCACCTCTGTATAGTTGTATAGTATGTATGTATAATGTACTGTATCTGCACATACTGTACTTGTATGTACTTCTAGACTAAGCCTAGTCTATATCTATACTACTGTTTTTTATTTTGTGCCTTTTTGAACGTGAACGAATCACAATAGGTTCTTTAATACTACTTTAATATGTGTGTGTGTGTGTGCATGTGTCTTTATTTCCTTGTGTGGACAAATTTTGTTCAAATACCATTCTTGTGAGGACATTTTGGTCTTGTGAGGACATTTTGACAGTGAGTGTCCTCACAAGTATAGTAGGTCACTCTGTGTGTGAGGTATGCATTTAAGAGCTTTTCGATGAAGACTGACGAGTGTCTGCTTCGCTTCCCTTCATCTCAGGGATCTCGCCGGTGCTTTGTGGAAGTGTCCTGCAGGAGAAATGAAGCAGGCGAGAACTAATGCGAGACGAGGCTGATGGACGATATGTGCGTGTATGTGTGTGCGAAGGGTGATGGTGGGAGAGAGACTTAACGAGGAGGAAAATAAGCTGAGCAATCTCTGTCTGTCCTCCCTCTGCCACCCAATGATTCACACACACACACACACCTTGGGAGCCCATGACTGAACTATCTGAAAAGACTGGAAAATACAGTATTTTTGCCATTTAAGGGTTTATATTTGATCAACTAGTCTAATTTAGTTTGTATTGCAATTTTAGCTATTAATGACTACAATTCTGCTTAAATAAATCAAATTACTATATGTAATATCAGTGATATTACTGTATATCTGTTGTCGTAGAGTATGATACACTTTTATAATTCAAAGAGAACTCTCTCATTTTTAAGGCTATTACTCCCTCTCCCTCACACTATCCATCATCCTCTATTTTCTGTGATGAGTTAGTGAGAAATAATGGAAAAACTAAATAATTACAGGGTGGCTAGGAAGAGATGAGGTCGTGTTGGTACCGTTTAGCTGTGCATGTTGAAAAGTGGGTTTCGTCAGCAATCTTGCTTTTCCTGTGTTTTTGCTCTCACTTGTGTTTCAAGTGTCTGTATGAATATCTACTTCATGTGTTTAGTGCCTCTCTGTATGCATGTGTGAGTGGGTAGCTGACAGTGTCAGAATAGGATTAGACTGGGTGGAGTTTGGTATTAGAACTCAGCATTTGTTGAGTACAGGTTAAAATGTTGATGTATGTCTCATAGTATCAAAAACAAAAAAACAAAGTTAGTCCTGTTATTCAATTTGTTAACTTTGTTTAAGTCTTTAATTCTTTATTTATCATAAATATAAATATGTATTATTTATTATACAGTCTAGGACAGAACTGGCCCTCTTGACCAGTTTTTTTTGTTTTACCCTGTCCCTCTCTGCAATTCCACCCCACCAGCAGACCACATAATATTATATAATTTATATAATTTGTATTTGAGGACCAGTCCAGTTTGTTGTTGAGGAGAACACCGGTATTTGTACTCCTCCAAGGTTTCAGTGTATAGACTCTGAATGTTCACCGGTGTAATAGGGGGTGACTTCTTGCTGAAGTCAATGACCAGCTCTTTTATCTTGCTGGCATTGATACAAAGATGATTCTGTTCACACCAGCTGACAAAGTCATTGAGGACGCCCCTGTATTTCAGTTCATTCCCCTCTGACACCCGAACAACGATGGCGGTGTCATCTGGAGATGGCAAGTGTCTGTGTTATAACTGAAGTCAGAAGTGTATAAGGTGAAGAGGAAAGGGGCGAATACTGTTCCTTGTGGGGCGCCTGTGCTACAGACTAGTACCTCCTCCTGGTGCACTCCAGGTGAAAGAAAGCCCGATGCAGCAGGTAGATGACAGCGTCGTCCACCCTGATGTGCGGCTGGTAGGCCTTCAGACATCATCTGAAGGATTCGGCCCTTGGAGTGCATTGCCTTTGGGACCGGCACCACACCGAAGTGTTGTTGGAGTAACACCGTACTTTCCTGGTCGGTACAGTGTTATCCATGCAGAAGTTGATATAATCTGTTATGCAGGCTGTTAGACGCAAGGAAATATTGTAACATGCATCAGCTGCAACGATATTGGGCATCAGGGTGTTAAGATAAGTGGTTATGTAGAAAAATGTTTACTTTCCTCATGCTGAAATCTTAAACAGTTTTGTTATATTGGCCATCAAAACATTTGCAATGATTCCGTTCTGTCTTCTGCTTCTTGCTATTGCCCCATCTTAAGGCCAAAGCCAGTGCCATGACATTTCCAGTAGTGCTATTGGCTTGTCTTAAACAGATCTCATGAATGCTTGGCAAACAGGAGTTGTTAACACTGTTAATGCTGTTGGCAACTTTACAAATATTAAGTGAGAAAGTAACTGAACAATGTTAGTGACACAAAGACAAAGCATTTGACTAGAAGTTTGGTTTATAAGCTACAACTGTCTCAGTTCCAATTGTGTCCTTGAAAAGTGTTTTAAGGTCTTGTGACCTAGTTTGGGGTTTTGCAACTCACATCACTCAGGAACAAGCTGGAATTGCTTGCACACACACACACACACACACACACACACACACACACACACACACACACACACACACAGGTCTATTTGTACACACACGGAAGTGCACATTTGTTCACAGTGTGAGTACCACCTCCCAGGTGTGTCGTCCTGCTGCCAGCCTGAGCCAAGTGCATCAGGCACCCTGGAGACATTGGCTGATAAAGGGGCAGATAGAAAACCTTTGAACTGAACGCGACAGAAAGAGAGAGACAGAGACTGTATGGTTATGCAGAGGAGAGTCAGCCCAGTTTGTGCCAATAAACCTCTCCAGTCTTCTCTGTACTGCTGCCCATTCACCACATGAACTTCTGCTCTATTCATCCATCTTCACCTTATGTATTAATATTCATCATTCCCTTTTCAGATTCCTCTGTTTTCTGTCCATCCTGCATTCCTCTTTTTAACATGATACACAAAATCACTCTTATGTCTTTCTTTTTCTCTCTTTTTGTCTTATAATGCTTTCTCCATAAAAACAGTAACTACAGTAAGGCTCTGTAATTTTATCATAGATTAAAATCTTGTTTAATCTTACTAATTTACTAATTGTGTCTCCTCTTCACCCATCTCTCTTTCGCCCTCTCTCTTCCACTGTACCCTCTTGTCTTTGTCTCTCTGAAGCATCTCCCCAAACGCACTGTGCTCTCCATATCCCTCTGTATCATGTTTGTCTAAGCAAATAGCTCCGTCACCATCCATTCAGACGGTTGAGCATGTAAAAATGGTTTGCGTATTGTGTTTCTTAAATGATTTGAAACCTGGTCCGCTGCAGGAGACGTGATTTTGGATTATTAATGAGGCTCCACAACACTCTGTCTTTTCCTCCACCATGTGAACAAATGAAAGGAGGTCAGCAAGTGAACAAATGGCCTACTGTAACAGTGCACTGACAAATGAGAGTGATGTAATGCGATATCAGTGTTTATAATCATGCATTCATTACTGCTAATGTGACCATAATGACGCCATAATCAGCTCACTAATTGACTGTCATTACAGGGGATGTGGGTGCTGTGTTCTCACCACAGATGGCTAATGTCAGTGTCGCTGTTACTTATTGAGCAGAGGGTCATAACAATCACATTGTATGATGAAATGAAGAAGGAATGAGTTAATCTTTTCCTTATGGTCTACATTAGAAACAATGTGTGCACATTAGAGCCTTATTAATGACATGTTTGGATGGTTATCTCAATGCGTTTCTAACTAGGTGCCTTTTATGCTTGCAGGTGGTGAGTTAGAGGGAGCTGCAGTGATTCTTCAGCTTAATCAGGAGCATCTGATAACAGTACGTTATTTACATCCCTTTGCCATGTCTGTTGAAGACTTTTGGAGAAGCCACAGGAACAGGTTCTGCATACAGTAGACTAAACATTGAACTGGAGGAAACCACTTTTTATGACTGACAACATAAACACAACTCATATTTTCTGACTCATTTTTTTTAACCTCTTGTTGCTTCTCTTCTTGTCAAGAGAGGCAGTTTTTGAAGAGACCATCCCAAAGGGAAAAAGTGAAGGAACTCATTTCAACACTTGACAGCTCTTGACCCACTTATTCGGCTCCAAGTAGCCGCGAGGAAGAGAAACTTTGCATTTAGATGACAACATCAGCAAAGTTTTTATGTTTAAGGCAGATGGTCCACTGACCTCCTGATCGCATTAGTGACACAACACCAAGACACACACAGTTTTGCTGGACATCATTAACTCCCATAGATAACACACACCTTGAATGTGATGCGATACAGTTATATTAGCGATTGTCACATCCTGTCTGCTCTTATCAGGACCGAGAATGAAAGCCGATGTGACAGAGTGGCCTTAATAAATAATCTTTAAATAAAATTTACTGCCTCAGGGTCGACCACTCAAATAAGAAGGCGGCAGACCTTCATTAGCCTGTTTGGTTCTTTAAAATGTTTGACACAAAAGTAGTCTATAATTATTAAAAAGGGTGTGGGTGGGTGGGAGGGTGGTTGGATGAATTTCTGTGTGTGTGTGTGTGTGTGTATGTGTGTGTGTGTGTTTCAGATTGTCAGAGCAGATGAAGGCCAAGCCTGTCTGGGTCATGTCAGTTTGACTGACCTAGATTTTGACAAAAGAAACTGGTCACCAGAGGAAAACGTGTGTGCAAGTCCCGTCGTCTTCAGAATACACACAACCTAAACAAATACATCAGAGATTTCTCTGCAGCCTTCTTACTTGTTACCTACTCACTAACATACGTTATCTAACCTCAGAGTCGACAATATAAAACTTGTGAAATTCCTTTTTATTTAGCCTCATAATCAAACACCCAGTCTCCAGTTTGTCTTCTCACTGTGCGCTGCCCCTCATGAACACCTTCCCTTCCTTCTCCACACCTCCCCCCAACACACCAACCATTCAGTCAGTGTGTAAGCCCTGCCTTCGGGCCCCGTGGAGGATGAACGATGTGCCCACACTTGACTACGAGTTGCTGCTGTCTCCGGCCAGCTCCTCCCTCCCCGGCAGTCCTGGCGGTGGCAGCAGCAGCCCTCCTCTGGCCTTGGTTGGGGTAGACACCGAGCAGCGCACTGCCTTGGCCTTCGTAGGCCTCCTCATGTTGTTCCTGGTCTTCCTGCTGGTCAGGTGCTTCAGGATCCTGCTGGACCCCTACAGCCGCATGCCTGCATCATCCTGGACTGACCACAAGGAGGGACTGGAGAGGGGTCAGTTTGATTATGCACTGGTGTAGGGTGAGAGTATTTGATTGCACACACAGGAACGTTTCCAACATAGTCTAATTTAGAAGTGAAGATGGACAATAACAACACAAACTATTGTGAGTGCACCCTGGTTGGAGTATATATGTTTCATACTTTGGTGTGTGTGTACTGATGTAAATATGAAGCTGCAGAACCCTATGTATCCTGGTGGAGAAGAGACACACCCTGTAAACCAAACACTCACACAAACCCAGATGCTTGACCATTAAGGACAGATGAAAAAGAGCTGCACAGCTGCCTTAACCTGACCTACTGTACTAGGCTAACATGCCACCACATCACAAGATCACTTTAGGGCTAGTTTTCTGATTCCTCTGCTTGTCACACCACCTTCACTCACGAAAGAGTTCAGAACCTCAACGCTACATTTTTGATGAGAGCACTTGACAGGCAGAAAGAAGTTTACACCTGAGCAGATGCCCCCTTTAATGAACCAAGGACCATTATAAAGCATCAAAGTCTTACGTGTTGATCGAGGAGCACAAATCTTGAAGCACTTGTTTGGATTTTGGACACTGATCCTCGAGCAGCACTGCAGTTCCAGATGCTTTTTTAAGGGCCAGAGAAAGTAGTTTATGTCTCCATAAAGATTTGTCTGTGTATTTTTTGTGTGTTACTGTGTCTATTAATGAGAAGCCATACTGAAACTATATAATCCCTTATTACTGCAAGTAGAGTTTATGTTTATTGGTTTGGTTTTTTGCTTTAGTCAGCCTGCCAAGTGTGGTGATGAAGCAAAAGCAACCTTTAGGCAAAAAAAGCCTTATTTTTCTATTCTTGACTCGAGTTTGTGAGTCTCCTTTTTGCAGTCTTTCTGTCCTCTTCCTGTATCAGTCTTTAGACTGTGGGTTTTTGAGGTAGTCATGCAGTCTTAGAAGGAGGCAAAGCAAGTAGTTTTGCTTTGTTTATGTTTTGTAATTACATATTTTTCTGACTATCTGCTTGTTTTTGATACACTGCTTTCAATCTGTGAAAATAAAAAATATTTTCTTCCTCATTTACTCTAAATAAAATAGTTACTAATTACTTATCATGTTGTGTTTATTAGCCACAGACATTTACAGCCTGAAAAAAGAAAAACTTTTGACACAACACTTAAAAATATAACCCACAATACTTTATTGCCATTTATGCCACTGGACAAAAGTTTACAATATGTGAAGCACTCAAATTTTACAGACTGCAATTTGGTGTTATAAATCTTTGGTTTCTCTCTTTGCACAAAAGTGCTGATCATTGCGGATACTAAAACATGTTCTTGATGGCTTCCTGATTTATTGATCTTCAGCTAGATGTGATGTGTTTGGATGATTGTCATTTCTGTCAGCTTTCAGTCAAATTGTGGTATAATTGTGAATTGACACTTCATGCTACTTTTCGCATTGTAAAACACGTGATACTTCGATGCAAACTGATGATGATGACAATATTGTTTTTAAACACTGAAGCTGAGATACAGTAAGAACACGCAACACACTGCCTTTGAACAAAAAAAAAACATACCAGCAAATAAAAAAAAAATACAAGCTGACAATAAAGATACAAAGTATACAATGGTTCCCATGTTTAAAAAAAAAACGGTATAAATGTGTTATAAACATTGCGTAGGCTGTGGGACAATGCAGCAACCTTGCCTGTTAAAGAAAAACATATTTTAGCACCATAGATCCCAGCTGGAGATGGTCAAGTTTTCATTGATTCCTATGGCGCCGTACAGACAGTGTAAGCTTGTATGACATGATAATGGTCTTTATCTTAAAGTCTTGACATGTTAGGATTTTTTTCAACATATAGGAATTTTTGCTTCCTTTTTTTTCTCAACACAAAGTCATCACCACTAAAGGCCTTCAGTCTTGGGTTTTTACTGTGATTATTTGTTTTGGCAGCCTTGACATAACAAAAATCTACATTTTACTTAAAAATATACAATTTAATTTTCAAGAAGCAAGTTTGATAATATTGTTTTTTTCAGCACTGAGACAATACAAAACACAGACAAACATAACAATAAAACCTAGCAAAAGAAAAATAAATCACTTTTGCAATTCAGATTCAAGACTGCACTGTGTTTGTACAGCGTAAGAGGTGGTATTATCTAGCACCTTTTTTCTCTTTGAGAGAAAAAAAATCAAGAGAAATGAAAAATGACCTGACTGATATTTGTTTTATCTTTCTTATTGTGAGGTTTCCGGTTCACATGTGCGTGCCCTTACATTGTGAAGCACTACCTTTAGTTACAGTTTAGGTAATTTTAAGATGTCATGTACCACAGAGACTATTACTGTATTTAGCTGTGTGTCTCTTTGCTCAGACCTCAAACATCGAGGTAAAGACATCACCATAAAGTCAAAGAAGTCAGATAAAGTCAGCTCGTTGTCAAGTTCAGCCTCCCAACACTGGCTGTCAGTTACAGCGCTCCTCTCCCGAGGCATTTATGTTTCGTTTGTGGTAACAATGCTCAGCGAAGAAGAAGCTACAAGCCTTGGACAGCCGACAAGGGAAAAAGACTTTGGACTTTAAAAAGCTGGCTCTCAGGTCCAGAATCAGTGCAAGTCTTAATCCCTTAAAGGATAAATACAAACTTGACCTGATCTATCTTCTTTTAAGCCTATGAGTTACTAACCTGCTCGTGATGGATGCTGAGGGACACTAGCACCCTCTTTTGTTTTAAAGTCAGCATCACAGCATGGTGTCCATACCCGGTACTGAGGTAACCAAACATGACAGCACACACACGTAAACATGCTAATCCCTGCTTGCCGCTGCCAACAGGCAGGACAAAAGACAGTCACATCAGAGGAGAACACAGCTTGCTGTTTTCTGATCTGAAGTTTGTTTGGCATCCAGCTACAAAACAGACCACTACGTATTAAAGAACCTGAAATGCTGTGTAAATGTTGCAGTCCTTCGTGTTAACATTTTTCAAACAGCACCAATACATTAAATGACACACAACAATAGTACTGCGAGGGGCAGATGTGGCAAACCTTGTTGTCTAGTGTTGTGAGTTTTAGCAAGATCACAGAGAGGTAAGAAAGTCCTTGGACCATCGTAATCACCAGGTATATTTATCCTTACTATCACTAGTACTACAAGTCCCAGTCAAATTCTATCAAGAACTCATTTTGTGGACCATCTACCTGCTATTTTGTGTTTATTTGGTGCTGTGGTCCAAGCACTGAGACTCCTCTCTGTTATCTCCTCCCCTGGATCTGTCAATGAATGCTGAAGGGTGCTGGGACCAGGAAAAGAGAAAGTGTTGATAGGATAAAATGAAACACAAAACATGAACATTTAATAACATGAACTGTAACAAAGTGGTGGTAGAGTTGGGCTGATTCACAAAGTTTTTCATAGCCCCTTTATTTCCTGCTGCTGGTGGGGATGGTCCTGCAGGGGGAGCTGGGTTGGAGGAGTTATTAGATAAAAGGGAAGGTTGAAACTCAAAGGCTTTAGGATCAGTCCTGGGCATTGTGAGAGCACTCTGAGCTTAGTGCAGATGGATGTGGAGCTTGATGCGCAGGGCTTCTCCTATTTCCCCTTGTAGGTAGTCACTGTCATGCTGATCCTCCAGCTGGTCTAGTCTTCGTGGCCCAAACAGCGGCAGGCTGGCAATCTCCAGCCGGTAGGATCCAGCTGGAGGCGGCCTCTTTCCCAGCCGGAGCACACTTTTTCCATCGCGGCGTTCCAGCAGGCGGAAGTGTTCATTAGCATTGCCGTGGGTGATGACGTAGCGTACATGATGCTCCAGGGGCTGCAGAGCAGGCAGAAGTTCTAGAAGAGGCTCTTTGTTAAGCAGTGATGCCAGAGAGATGTTCAAGGGGAGGGAGTCCTGGGTGTCCACGCTGGCCATACTCACTGCTGGTTCCTATAGTGAGGATAAGGACAGAGGGATGACTATGAATTCTTTTGCAAATTAGAAGTGATGCAGCCCTGAGGTTAAAAGTGAGAGTTTGTCAGCTTGTGTACCTGGTTGAGCTCATTTTCATTAGTGTTGCGCTTGTGTCGTCCTTTCTTTCCTCCTCCATTGATCTTACACTCATAGCAGGCCTCAGGAGACAGACTGTCATCGTCCTCACCTTCTGCTAATTGGCTTGGGAAACCTGAACCTGTTATACAGTGACTGAATGGACACACACACAGTAAGAGAAGTTAGTTTGGTGAATACTCAATATGTCATACTCAATATTTCTAGCACATGAAACGTGGTCAAATGTTTTTTGTGGCAAGTGATGCCACATATCAACTGCTTAATTGGAGCTCTGCCACGTGTGCCTCTTACCCCTGTCCAGCTCTGAAGAAACCTCCAGGACAGCCACACAGGTAGCCTCCATCGGTATTGGAGCAGCCATAGATACAGGGGTTGTTACTTGTGGAACATTCATTCACATCTTGGCAGCCACCAACACTGTGCTCAAAGTCAAAGCCAGATGGACACACACACTTGAAGCTCCCAAGTGTGTTGTAACAGGAGGCAGAGCCACACATTGTTCCACCCTGACACTCGTTTTCATCTGAGGAGAAAAAACAAAAACGATGCAGACACAGCACGAGAAGGTGAGTGAGTTAAATGAGTAGTCAGTAGATCATAGATCATCACAGTATTATGAAAATGAACACATTGTCTTCAGGTGAGACATCCCTTTTCATATTCATGACAACTAACTCACAGGCTCTGTGTCAGAGCAACTCACCCACACACTGGTTCCACTGATAGTGCTGCACGTAGCCCTGAGGACAGCCACAGCGGTAACCTCCCAGCATGTTCTGACAGCCATGCTGACAGCGGTGGTTGTTGCTACATTCATCCACATCTGAGGAAAATTTAAATAAAGACTTTTACTTTCTCGTTATCCATATTTAATAAACCTCAGTACTAAAGCTCATTTGACCATTCAGCACACAGGTCCCAGCCTGGACCTTTAAAAAGGATCAGTGACTTTTTTGGGTGGTAGAACTACTGCTACTAAATTTAGAAGCTGGTTCCTATATCGCAAAGACCTTTGAAAGGACCCTGAGTGTGAGACCTTCCTCACCGAACAACTGCATATTTAGCTAAATGTGAAGTTATTGGGTCTGCTCACCTTCACACTCGATGCCTGTAGTGTCCAAGGAGAAGCCTTTAGAGCATTCACAGTTGAAGCTGCCAGGCGAGTTGACACAAGAGGCCCGGGTACCACAGGGACTGCTCTGAGCCACACACTCATTGTTGTCTGCAAACAGAAGAAAAGTGATTAGTAATCATTCGCTTGAAATATGTTTTTAAGACAAACCTTTGTCATTGCAGGGCAACATTTATTGTCTCCTTTTGTGTACTCACCGACACAGGCAGTCTGGTGCTGAGTAAAGCCAGGAGGACATTTGCAGGTGAAGCCTCCAATGGTGTTAACGCAGAGAAACTGGCAGTTATGTTGCTTGGTTGAACACTCGTCCAGATCTTAGAGAGAAAAAAGGAAACAGTTACTGTAAGTGCCACAGAAAACAAATCACACAGAGGGATGAAGCATCAAAGCAAATTATATTACAGCAGTATTTCTACATTTTCTTTGTAACAAGTGTAGGTTATTATGAATTATCAATATAGTGAAGCAATTAGCAGAACCCAGAACCCTGCTAAAAGCAACACAGACAATCTATAGAAAATATTAAATAGCATCTCATGTTTTTATGCAGCTCTGTAACAATAAATTGATTTTTAAACAGAAAGTTCAAACAGATAACGAGTCCATCTACCTTTGCAGGTCTTTCCATCTGGCTGTAGGGTGTAACCTCTGGGGCAGGAGCAGAGGTAGCTACCTTCTGTGTTTTTACACAGGAAATTACAAGGCTTTGGAGACAGAGCACACTCATCCATATCTGAAATATGCACACAGAGAAAATTATTAGTAGACTGATAACAGGGCTATTAATAACATGCTGCAATTCAGTGCTAATATTCAGTTACTATGAACTCAAAAAACACTTGAAACTAAACTGACTGCAAACAAGAGGCAGAGACAGAAGGGATCAGCCATACCAACACAGGAGGTTGCAGTGAAGTCAGTTTTGTATCCCACATTACAGTGGCAGCGGAATGATCCAATAGTGTTGACACATT
This sequence comes from Ctenopoma multispine, assembly GCA_034779795.1. Classification (NCBI taxonomy): domain Eukaryota; kingdom Metazoa; phylum Chordata; class Actinopteri; order Anabantiformes; family Anabantidae; genus Ctenopoma; species Ctenopoma multispine. The sequence goes on along the minus strand of JAUYWH010000020.1, from coordinate 12,344,171 downwards.
GACCATTTCGACACAGATCTGGCATCACCTGGCATTCGTTGATGTCTGGAAATGCAGAAACATTTTACAGCAGGAAGTGATCTAGAACTCACACTGAGTTACACACTCTAACACAGCTTGCAGTCTTATTAAGCGTCCTTATGAGAGTGCATGAGCTGTGCATGTTTTTTTTTATAGCTACATTTAAATTGAACCTTTTTTTTCGTTTCCTTCCCATAATTTGTGTTTACTATACTGTATGTTATCACTTGATTATTATGAGTGAGCTTCTCACCTCTGCCATCGGTGGTGTAGCCAGGTCCAAGTGGGCACAACTTCTTGTACTGCAGGGTGCCAGGCAGGGGGCAGAGCTCGCACTGGGACCCCCAGCCTCGACCTGTGTTGCAGCAGCACTCAGACTTGGTGACACTGAACCTGTTGGTGGACGACTGCTGGCACATTGTCTGTAGCACCTCAGTGTAACAGAAGCCCTTTCGGTTGTCTGGAATTAGAAATAGAATAAAGACATAGTTAAGCGAAAACCTGTGAAACTTTGGACTGCCACCTCAACAACTGCACACAACTCCTCATCTGAATTTAAATGTGGCTGTAAGCATAATTCAATTAGTGACGTCTTCACCCCACTGTCTGATAACATGTACCTCAGCAGTAGTGATCTTACCAATACACTCAGTTTCAGTAGAGCTCGGCTCAAAGCCATCATTACACTCGCAGCGGTAGCTTCCCTCCGTGTTGACACAGCGACCGTTCTTACAGATGCCAGGCTTGGCACGGCACTCGTTCAGGTCTGCCAGTATACCGAGCAAAGGATAAGAGAAGAGACAATGAAGATGATAAACAATCCACTACTAAACGTATGCAATGTGTAATGACTGAGGAAAACCTCTCTCTTTTTAAAATGTTTTTACTCACCCATGCATCCCTCTCCATCTGGTCGGCGCTGCATACCAGGAGGGCAGATACACATGAAGGTACCGATCAGGTTCTTACAGGTCATACCCTTAGAGTCACAGTCATCCAGACCCTCTGAACACTCGTCCTGGTCTGTAGAGGGAGCAAAAAAGACGACAAATGAGCTCTTTAAGAAAATCCCACTTGACTCAAGCAGTGAAAAGTTTTGCAAACAGGAAATCTGCTGTGCCCTCTTACCTCTGCACATGCGTTGGTCATCTCGCAACACATATCCAGCAGGACACATACACTCGTAGGAACCAAAAGTGTTGACGCAACGGAAGGCACAAAGCAGCGGATTCTGGGAGCACTCATTGATATCTAGAATCAAAAACAGGGAGGGATGATTTATTTTAAATTTAAATAATGTAGAAAGTAACTTGAGGGATGCAGATGAGTTACTGAGTATGTGACTGACCTTCACAAGTCATCATAGGACCGGGTTCAAAGCCCTCCTGGCATGAACACTCGAAACCGCCCACTACATTGGTGCAATTTCCATTTCCACATGGGTTTCCTATGGAGCATTCATCAGTGTCTGGAGAAAAGAAAAGGCAGGAAACATAGAGGAAGAAAATTAAAACAATTAAATATTTATACTGTGCTTCTAAAAGCCGTCATTAGCAGCATAATCCAAAAACAGACCAGGCTGTAATGTAGGAAAAAAATGTACACTGGTAAATGTTAAATACCATTAGACCATAGTGGTAATATTGATTTTGGTGATTATTTACTTTGATTGGTGATTATTATTTTTATTTAAATAAGTTGATGGCAAAGCATTACTTAAAAAAAAACCTTCTCACCAATACAGTTGACTCCGGTGTAATCCAGGTTGTATCCAAAGGGGCATTCACAGCGGAAAGAACCATCTGTGTTAATGCAGATTCCATTTTGGCAAATGCCTGGGTTATCCAAACACTCATTCATATCTAGAAAAGGAAGAGAAATTATGCAAATTTTAAAATTACATACAATAACTTCCCTAATTTTTTCAATCGAAGGGACTATGTCAGCATCGCAGGACTCACCTTCACGAGCATCACCTGGTCCGGGCAGGGCGCCATGGCCATAGGGACACAGAGCATTAAACGCAGCTGGAAGCACACAAAATAAGGTCAGCGTCATTATTTTACAAATGTTACGTTGTGAACTGTGTATGTCTTATTTACACACCATCGCTCTCACGTGGACACAGCTCACAGGGAAGTCCCCAGCCTTCTCCAGGCATCTTGCTGCAGCAGCACTTGGCCTTGGTGGTGTTGTGGGGTTTGGGCACGGAGCATTGGCCTACTTCAAATTGGGTGAAACAGAAGCTCTCTCTGGTATCTGCCAAAAATAAAAATAAAAAACACATTGTTTGAAACAGAAAGACATGTCCTTGTTGTTGTGTTTATAATATGTCAGGACACCACATTCATCCAAGATCTTACGATCCTAACGTTAACTAGCTAATTTTCTGACCGTAGCAGTGCTGTTTGTTCTCAGAGAGTACGAAGCCTTGTGGGCATGAGCACTGGAAGCTGCCGGGGGTGTTGGTGCAGGTGCCAAACTGGCATTTGTTGGGCAGAGCTAAACACTCGTTGATATCTTCGAAAGGAAGCACAAAAAAGAGCAGGAAAGAGGAGGAGAAGTTAGATAGGAGTACATGCTCAATGCACAATGTGTTCTTCTTGAGTGTGTGTGTATGCTGCCGCAGATGACCCAGGTCTCTGACTTGCTGATGTTTAAGTGTAGGTGTTTATTAGGATACTATTTGGACAACCTGGTTTGAGTATGAGTATTCAGTCTGTACTGATTGGACCCATTTTTGTACCTGTGTGTTTATGTCTTACCTATACACTGGTCATTTTTCGTCTCATAGCCAGAAGGACAGATACATCTGAAGGATCCATCCATATTCTGACAAGTTCCTGGAGAACAAGTGCCAGGCAGACTCAGACACTCATTAATATCTGTGAAAAAGATGACAGTGTGTACGAATGAGACACTGCACATTCATGTTGGCTATATACATTCACAATCATGCTCTTACGGTTTACATTTGATCACTGACTTACCAACACAGTTCTTCACATCCGGTGTATTCTCATAACCCTCATGGCAGAGACACTGAAATGATCCAAGTTCATTGATGCACTGTCCATTCCTGCACACCTGGCCCTGGAGAGCACTGCACTCATCTATGTCTGTACGAACATGAAAAGTAAACGGATCAGGACTCTCAGGATATTCCTCTGATTTTGTATACACATTAACAAACCTCAGCAGTGGAAATTACAAATAAAAAAAAGAATGCCCTTAACCTTTACAGAAAAACAGTAAATGATTCATACCCATGCAGTCGTTGTTGTGTGTGAGCTCAAAGCCGGGGAAGCAGAGACAGTTGTAGGATCCAACAGTGTTTTTACAAGTACCGTTGCCACACGGCTGTCTGTCACACTCATCGATGTCTAAAAAAACATAGAACTATCTTTATACTCCTAAAACATAAAACTGACACAATACTACAGCTGATACAGGAAATGTTAAAATGTTTCTTATTTAACTACAGGATTATATCAAACACAGTGTGATGTGTTTTAGTAGTGTCCTTCTCACCCATGCACATGGTCTGGTCAGCAGTGGCCTTGAAGCCGTTGTGGCAGAGACAGCGATAACTTCCTTGTGTGTCAATACACTCTCCATGGCTGCATACGTTAGGAATCTCCTGGCACTCATTACGGTCTGTGGTAGAAGAGACACAAATAAAATGATTGGTTGATGTATTATGAGGCTAACATATATTGCAGTAATGAATTAATGTCTTCGTTTTTTGTTGATTGAATGAAAATATATTGAATAATTAAAATGTTATTTGATATAATAAGATATTGTTACAGCACTAGCTCTTTTCAGTGTTTTACTGTTTGTACCGTGTCTTTAGAAAGGTGCCTTGAAATAAAATGTATTATTATTATGATTATTTAAATGCATACATAACACCAAACTCTGATTTCACCTTGAGTGTTTTGCATCCTATTTACAACATTTTTGTCATGTGAATATTGTGTATGTATGCATATTGTGTGTACGTCCCAAAGAGGTGAAAACCTAGTAAGGCCTGTCAGACAGACGGAACTCACCCACACAAGCCCCACTGGGGGACAGTTTGTAGCCTGGTGAGCACTCGCAGCGGTAACTGCCTGGTATGTTGATACAGTTGGCATTACGTTGACACAGGTTGTCTCCACTGTTACACTCATCAATATCTATGCAAGAGGAGGAAAAAGAAAAAAAAGTGGACATCAGTCACAGGCTATTACTGCTTGGTCAGAGCAGACTGTCAGCTTGTGGACAGCAGGAGAGACACAACCATGCTATTTTGGCTCTGCCACAGTTATTTGCTAGCAGGTTCTGGATGATCGAAGGTCCTGGCAGCTGCTCTTGTTCAGGGCCACTGTACAAGGACATAATTCATGTGGAAACGGCAGCATAAACTGAGCTGAGTGGAGAACTTGTTAAAATGTCTCTTGGTAAGTGAGTGTTGTATTTATGTGTGTGTATGTGCATGTTGTGTGTGTATGTGTGTATGTTGTGTGTGTGTGTGTGTGTGTGTGTGTGTTGCTGTGATTTACTGTGGAAATGATTGTGTCAGCAGCAACTATATAGTTTTCACATCTAAAATGTTTGGTCTTGTTAAAGTTAACTCTGATGAAAGCTGTCAATCAAACTCGGGTACTACATGGACTGACAAAGACCCAACTTCTAGTGTGGTTGGTTTCAGGTCTGAGAGCAGCTGGAACAACCACAGCATTTTATGATAGCAGACAGCAGAAATGGTGCAAATTCAAAAGCTATGACTCTATGATACTGCTGTTGAGGAACAATTTAAGGAAGTGATCTTACAGTCTGTATAAGCAATGTATTTATATATTTATGTAAATATTTTAGAGAGCACACTGACCTGAGCACACTGACCTGAGTCAGGAAAAATTACTTTTCAATTCACAGAGAGTAACCATAATCTTCCTTTGCTACAGAAGCCACAAGGAAGACAAAAGGAGAGTGATACAGAGTGAAAGGCCATCCAAGACCTGAGTTTTACCTTCACAAATGAGCAGTATGTTGTTGTAGCTGAAGCCCATGGGGCATTCGCAGCGGAAGCTCCCAATCTGGTTGATACACACTCCATTGGCACAGATACCTGGGATCTCCCTACACTCATCAATGTCTGCAGAAAACAACACCAAAAAGAAAGCATTTAAAATAATGCTTACTTTATAATGCATTAAATATAGACAACAAAGTCATGTCATTTACTTAGTCATGTTGTAAATCAGCACAAACTTAATGCCGGTGTTGACCTTTTAATGACCTTACCAATTGGCTTGCCGGTGTGGATGTCAATGATGAAGCCAGGAGCCTGGTTTCCACACAGTAACTGATATTCAGCTGAAACAGTCAGAACGCAAGAGACTCGGTGACAGTTGTCATACAGTAATGCCCATGTATGTTGGTCTGAATTGATAGTCGCATGGTTAAATAGTCTTTTGACACTTACATGTAGCAGGAGTGGGGCAGGCTTCACATGGCTTATTCCAGGCCTTCCCCACATTGTAGGCACAGCAGCACATCTTCTTGGTCATGTTGAAGGACAACTCATTCTCACATGTGTCATTGAAGTTACGGTAACACACACTCTTCCTCATGTCTGTGTTAAGGACCGATGACAGTCAGTCCAAAAAAAGAAAAGACTTTTAGAAATGTAATTGCTGTAATAAAGTAGGTCACTCTTAGAAGACACTGTGAGAATAAATAGTTTCTTGTAAAGTCTCTCTTGCTCACCCATGCAGTTGTTTCCTCCATTGACCTGCATGTATTCAGGTGGGCACACACAGGTGTAGTTTCCTAGAGTGTTGTAACAGGTACCAGGTCCACAGATGCCAATGTGAGTTGTGCACTCATCAATATCTGCAAATAACAATATGATGACAGATGAAAACAATATAGTAAGGGCATGACAAAATATTTGTGAGATAGTGTTTTTAGAATTATTCAAAATAAGTCTAATGTTAGTAGTATATATAGTCTAATATATAGTCTAATAGTATAATTTGTACTTCAGTCCTTACCCTCACAAATGCGAGTCTCCTCATTGAGATAGTAGCCTGCTGGACACTCGCACTGGAAACTGCCAAAGGTGTTGATACAGTTTCCACCCTGGCAGAGACCTGGCAGCTCCTGACACTCGTCAATGTCTACAGAATAACTCACATTGTTAGATCCATACAGTAGATGTCACTAATGTATCATAGCTGTAGTTTTTGCCTCTAATCCCCTACAGGACTGGAAACTGAAAAGGGTGCTTGGTTTACCTTCAAGAATAACAGTGATGGGGTTGGGTCTGAATCCCTCTCCTCCTGGACATAGAGTCTTATATTCCGCTATAGAAAAGAAAAAAAACATAAGGGACGTTAATGTGACTTTCTATTTCATAGCAGGAACACCAATATTTATCAACAAAAATATGAGTATTTAAATAACATGTGGATTTCTGCAGTAAATATAAATAATACAGCTCATACTGGAGTTGGGAGCAGGGCACAGTTCACAGGGGTTTCCCCAGGCTCCTCCCAGGGAGCAGCAACAGGAGGCTCGGGTCACACCCACTCCGATCTCTGCACTGCAGGATATTCCTCCATCACCACGAGCAAGGATATCCAGGAAACAGTTGCCAACGCGGGTGTCTGAGAAAGACATAAATTCACTTATGAAAGATTGAAAATGGTGATTGTGTTGACATAGACAGTCAGAAGTGTGAAGTGAGGAATTCATTTTGGATACTAAAGCTGTTGCATTATTTCATGATGATCAAATATTTATAAAATATTGTAATTAACTTGTATTAGAGAAGATATAACGATTACAAATTTTTACAGTCTCAAAAATGAACCAAAATTATACAAATAATTAGTCTTTTATCAATGTAAGTGATTAACCTTTTCAGATCCAACCTTCTTATGACTCAAAGGGAGCAACACGGTTTTGTTAAATAGCTCTCGGAGTGACTCACCTACGCAGCCGACTCCAGTGGGGTTGAGCTCAAAGTCAGCAGGGCAGTTACACTGGTAGCTCCCTGGAGTGTTCACACATAATCCGTTGATGCAGTTCACAGGGTCTGCACACTCATTGATGTCTGCAGCACACAGTGACACACACAGGCTCAGCAACGCACCAGATACCAGACACATGCAACTATTTACTAATTTTATGCACTGCTGTAAGTACAGAAATCCAAAATACTTTTTATGCTTTTATTTCTTCAAAATATTGTGATAGTGTCAAAAATAAAATGAGGGTGATCTGAAGATGTGCTGCAGACAGACTGGGAAATGAAGGAACTAAACACGTTATTTGCATAGCTTCGATATCTTTGGTCAAAAAATTCTGAATGGTAATAAGATACGTGAATACTATCATTATCAAAGAAAACTTTTTTTAACCGGTTCTGACTCTGTACAAAGTAATTTTAGACTGCAAAGTCAAAGTGCAACACGGACCTGTGCAGTTTCCTCCGCTGCGGTCGAGTTCATAACCATCATCACACACACAGCGGAACATCCCTGGAAGGTTCTGGCACGTTCCAAACACACAGATGTTCTGGAAATTACACTCGTCAATGTCTGTGGCAAAGGCAACAGTGAGAGGGAAAAATGTTAGTTACATTAAATTCCGTTAAAAGGCAGTAAAAGGGTGACACATGATAGAATGAACGCAGCACCTTGGCAGGCTTTGTTGTCTTCTGTTGGAGTGAAGCCCATCTCACACTCACAGCGGTAGCCACCTGGAGCGTTCAGACACTGGCCGTTCTCACACAGGTTCACGTTGTCCGCACATTCATCCATGTCTGACACAGATCAGATTAGTGTGTTATAAACTCTCCGCAGACACAGTGGTTAGCAATTAGGATCTATTTAGAAAGATCTGACAGCCTTACCAGAGCACGAAAAGCCATCTCCATTAAACCCCTCTTTGCATGTACACCTGTAGGACCCTGGTGTGTTGACACAGTCTGCGTTGGGGTTACAGTTATGGTCCTCTAAAGAGCATTCATCCTGATCTATAGAGTGAAAAGAAAACTGTGTGAGACAGAAAACCTGATGGCAGAATCACCACAGTCACTAAATCTAAATGTTTCTTATAAACCAGTCTAACACAGTAAAACTACTTTGTCTCCAAATCAAACTATAGGTCACTATATACTCACCCACACACTTGATGCCGTCACCCACCCAACCATCTCGACAGCGACATTTAAAGCTTCCAGGAACATTGATGCAGGCAGCATGCATGTCGCAGTTATGAGCCCCGATCTCACACTCATCAATATCTAAAGAAGATACATAGATCAATTAGTCAATAAACTTATTTTTGCTCCAGTTCTATAATTATTTTTTTAAATGTACATCTTGAACTGTACTGTGTACAGATATGGGCTCAGCTCAGGCACTTAGGTTTGTGCATGTGTACCTGTGCAGCCCGTGGATCCCTTCTTGACAAAGTATCCCAGCTGACAGTGGCAGATGAAGGAGCCTTTCGTGTTCTCGCAGTCACCGTGGAGACAGATGTTTTGGTTCAAATCACACTCGTTCACATCTGGACAGTCATAGATAATACATGAATATTCCAGGCTTGGAGATTAGAGCGACATACAGAAAGCTGGACAAGCAGACAATAAATGAATAAACTGTGTCAAACAGTTAAAAATCAAAAGAGGAAATAGGATTTAAAGATAGGCAAATAAACAAAAAGATGAAGATGTCAGTATGTTTTCTTTATCTCACCAATACAGGTCCTCATGTCCATGGAAGCCATAAAGCCATCGTAACACAGACAGCGATATTCGCCGGGAATGTTGGTACACTGGCCTCCATCACAGATGTCTGGAGTCTCCTCACACTCATCAATATCTAATAGAAACAGCAGAAATAAATTTGAATGTGCTACTTATTTATTTTCATAAGGTAGAAACTATAGTTTTCAGAGTAAAGACTGAAATAAAATACCGTACATATCCATTGTTTTTTTACCTGAACAGGTCCTGAGATCCGGCATGAGTGCATAGCCCTCACTACAGCTGCACTCGTAACTGCCCTCTGAGTTGGTACAGTGCGTCTCACAGCCTCCATTCATGATTGTACATTCATCAATATCTGCAAAAAGAGGTCACATAGCTTAGACATTCAGATCTCAGTCTCAGTAAAAATAATAGGCTCTATGAAAAGTATAAACAGAAACAAAACTCACAATGTACATAAGTCAGTACAGTTTATAGCGGGATCAGTTGTTAGCACTTCATTACCTAACGTTAGAATGTGCTTTAGGGACAAACTTTGCTGCACTCACCAACGCAGCCCTGTCGGTCTGGTGTGGCCTGGTAGCCAGTGTCACAGGAGCACTGGTAGGTTCCAGGCATGTTGACACACTGGCCATTCTTGCACAAGTTGTCACTGAGCTGGCACTCATTCAGATCTAAACCACAAACGAACAAGAAATGACATATTACATGTAATTATCTACCTCAATGAAATAATAAAACACAACATTCATGCATTATTTATTATATACATTTGCTTGAGACCATTTCAATTTAACATTTGTTTAAATTTTGTTTCAAGAAAGCAAGAAGTGATGAGCGCAATAGTTTTTAAAGTAGATCTGGATGTATTGAGAGAGATAGATTGGATGCAGCGAGTCAGCATATGAATGTATAAACTGTACAAATTATGACCCACCTTCACAGACAGAGCCGTCAGCACTGAGTGAGTATCCTGTAGGACATTCACACTCATAACTCCCTTCTGTATTATGACAGATTCCTCCTTGACACAGCAGGGGGTTTCTCTCACACTCATCAATGTCTGTCAGCAGAGAAGTTGGAGAAAGAGAAAACAATGAGGGGAGACACTGAAAGAACAGAAACATCAAATGGTCTGCAGTTTTCTCACTGTAAGTGTGTGTGTGTTTTCAACTTACCCATGCAGTTCTTCATCATCATGAAGCCGCTCTCATAGCCCTCAAAGCATTCACACTCAAAGCTGCCCGGTGTGTTGACACAAGTACCCTGACCACACAAGTCGGGGGAAATGCGGCACTCATCAATGTCTGAAACACAGGAAAAGAAAGTTCAGTCAGTGCGACAGAAATATTTATATTTATATTAAATGCATTTCACTCCCTCTGCTCGTCTCTCATACCTGTGCAGTTCCTCTCTTCAGCAGTGAGAGCGAAGCCATTGTTGCAACGACACTTGAAGCTGCCAATGGTGTTTCGGCAAGTTCCATAAGTGCACAGACCCTGGAACACCTTACACTCATTCACATCTGAGAGAAAAAAAATGGTTATAATATTCATGCAGCATTCAGATCTGGTCTTTTTCATGATACAATGATACGATAGCTCTTGTACTATAAAAGAAAACTGAATCTGTGTACATTAAGCTGAGATACTTGGTACCTTTGTAGAAGGGCTTGCCGGTCAGAATATCTCCTCTGTTGGCAAAGCCAGGTCCTCTGGGGCAAATGGTTCTGTACTCAGGTGTGCCTGGTTTGGGACATTCTTCACAGTCGATACCCCAGGCAGCCCCCACTGAACAGCAGCACATGTCCACACGGTATCTCCCTGGCAGTGGCTCGCCACACTCATCCTCGTGCCACTTCATGTAGCACTGCTCACTACGCATATCTAGAAAATTTGGTTATAAAATCAGGAAAAAAGTCCCCTTTGTTCTGACCCTACAGTGAAGGAAATTTCATTTTCTATACTGCAAGAAGGAAGTTTAAGAAGGTTTTATTAGTTGATAAGATGTTCAGTGCTCTTACCAACACATGTGCGTCCATTGCTGTCCAAGGTAAGACCCTCAGCACACTCACAGCGGAACGAGCCCTGGGTGTTGACACATCGGCCATTTGTACACACTCCAGGGAATACCTCACACTCGTTAATGTCTACAGGGAGAGGGACATTTTAAGAGCCATGACTACAAGGTGAAACACACACACAAAACTTTGTTTTTAAAAAATGAAATCTCCTGGGAAAACATTAAGGCACATTATAAGGACAAAAAGTCATAATGACTTTATGGTCGGCAGTGCTGGATGAAGTGAGCACCGCATCCTTGTCCTACCTCATCAGTTGTTCAAATTTTCTTACCTTCACAGACAAGGCCCTTCATCCGAGCAAATCCTCGAGAGCAGGCAGTGTCTGAGGAGACACAATCAGACTGAGAGATGTAATAAAAGCATTTCAGGTATGAAATGTTTATGTATGTATTTAGGTATGTATGGGCATATTGTATACATATTGTTAGGCTACTATTGGTTTTCAGTTAATATTTGATAATGGACCAGTTATGATCAAACATGTTTCTTTATTTTACTACTAGTGTCATAATAATAAAATGATACTAGTTAAAGTCAGTAATAATACATTGGATATTATTTAAACAGATTCAGAGTTCTGCCCATGAAGTGATTTCACTGAATAACTACAATATGTCATGTTGCAATTGTTGCTTTGCAATATGCAGCTTTTATTGAAAATGTCGACAATAGCGTTAATGAACCCATATGTGTGTCTGAACTTACCAATCTCGCAGGGTTCACAAGGGCTGCCCCAGGCAGCTCCCAGTGTGGAGCAGCACTCAGACTTCAGTGTGGCACCGTTGATGTTGACCTCACAGCGGTTGTCCTGTATTGTCAGCCAGCATGTACTTTTCATGCTATCTGTGGAGCCAAAGTAAATAAGAAAAGACGTAAACAAACACAGTTATGTTTATTTTCACGTTTTCCCACAAAAACATTTTTGAATTCTTGAGTCATAACAAACATGTTGAGTACACTTCCTTCTACATAAAATATCTACAAAGCCATTTTTCTGAAAATGTTTCTTTGCAAAGTCTCCACAGGGTGCCTTTAACTGTGGCATCAGTATACACCACAAAAAACAATCAACATGTCACCTGAAATTCTTTTAAGGTAATTCTTTATGAACATCTTATGTCTGTTGCTACACAGGTGATCTGGGTAAAGCCTATGCAGCATTACAGTTCCTTTAATTCCCTTTATAGACTATGGTAATCTATGCATTCTCTATGAACTGAGATTATGTAACATTATAAGAGTGACACTTTTTGTCCACAACCACGAGGCCACCCAAACACAAAGCCACAATTTACTTTCCCCCTCTAACCACACTCAGCGATAGACCCTACAACATAGAACCAGAGGAATTTGTAGACCTCTGACAGCTCATGCAATATGAATGAGTGTATTTGTATAGTGACTCATTCTCCCTTCCAGTTACAATAACATCTGTAGTTTGTATTAACATGTAGCTTTTTTAGAATGATTTCCCAAAAGTAACAAACGTCCACACAAGTGAAATATTTAACCTCAGCAGAGTACAACATGTCATCCTGAATCTGTGGCAAACCTCTATGAAGTAAAGCGATCTCCATGTGAATCAAGGTCATGCAAGCCAGTATGTCTCAAATAAATGTGAGCCATTCTTGGGATGATAATGTTTCTGAATGACCTCTAGAAGCATAATCCAGCCCTGTCATTGTTTACAAAAGTCGATGGGTAAACCTTGATTAAATTATTAGATAAAAAGACACTTTTACACCAATTATAGATCACTGACACTCACACATCACACTCTAATCTACATCAGGCTTTTTGGTCGATAGATTTCTTACCCACGCAGATGGTGTTGGTGGAGTCCAGCTTGCTGCCATGGCTACACTCACAGTTGAAGGATCCAATAACGTTACGACACACTCCGTTGATGCACGGGTTGGACTTGCATTCATCGATATCTGAAACGTGCAAACGCACACTTAGGGCCAGGGCTGAGAGACAGATTCAAATGGATCATAATAATCATTTGGCAGTCGCACACGATGATGCGTGAGTCTTCTTTACATGAGCCACATGTTTACTTGAAACTAAATTCAACACATCTGGTAATGACACCCCATAATGACCTTGTTGGTTGGTAAAAAATGACAAAACATGTGAATGGAAAATGTGAGTGGGTTTGTGTGTCAGAGAGGATGAGAGTGTGTTTGTGTGAGCGCTCACCTTCGCATGTCTCTGACTCGGGTTTGAAAACGAATCCTTTGGGACAGGAGCAGGTGAAGGAGCCAGGAGTGTTTCTACAAAGACCGTTGTCACAGAGCAGACGGTTCGTCAAACACTCATTGACGTCTGAAGAAGAAAAAGAAGCTGTTTATTTATGTGATTCCTAATCATAGGAATGAATAAGCAAACTGCTGGCATTGTCCTTAAAAGTTGGTCTATTTAAATTTTGGAAGACACAACATGCTCCTTCACAAATTATATGTTGAATAAACAAAATACATTTTTCTAGCTAATGCTAAGAAGGTTAAGAAAGATACTGGAGTGTAAAGAACATTACTGAGTCTGTTTGCTGTTTTGGTGACTCTTATTTACTTTTTTTTGTCTGAGCATTACCTTTATTCTGCAAATGTAACAAATTCTCTTCATGCACAGTTACATTTGGAATAAGGGATTTACTGTCATGTGAACACAATTAACTTTAACTCACCAAGACAGAGTTTGCCACTGGCGTCGTTCTCATAGCCGGTGTTACACATACAGCGATAACTTCCTCTCAGGTTCTCACAAATGCCATTCTGGCAAATGTCTGGGTCCAGGGCACACTCATTAATGTCTAATGGGAAAGTATTCAGCAGATGAAGATATATACTGATCAGTGTTTCTTATCAGCACTATGGGAACATTTACAGGTGCGGACATACTCACCTCTGCCATCAGTTGTGATGCCAATGCCACTGCTGCACACAGCCTGGAACTCAGCTGAAAGATACATGGTAAGACAAAAAGCACATTTTATGAACAGGATATTCCTTTTCTCTTCGCCTAGCTTTTATAGTAAACTACAAATTGTATTTCCAAAAGTTTAAATCTAATCAGAGATGCTACCTGAGTTTCTGGAGGGGCAGGGTTGACAGGGCTCTCCAAAGCCATGTTCAGGATTGGCACAGCAGCACTCCGACCTGGTCACTGCACCAGGGAACGGACGTGAGCAAGTGCCCATTTTTATAGCGCCATAGCAGGTTGTCCTCATGTGTGTGTCCACACACACTCTCCCATCCACATCTATAGCCAGGCCTGTTGGGCACTCGCAACGGAAGGAGCCCTCAGAATTTATGCAGCGGCCATTCATGCAAATGCCTGGTGTCTGGCACTCATTAATATCTGATGAAGAGAAAACGTATATAAGCATATGTCACACGCCAGCTTCCGTTTATGACATAAGGCAGGTGTGTTTACAGAAAAGTATATGAATATATGAAATCACAAATAAAAGAGAATTGCTCCAGTAATGACTTGAGGAAGTAAATAAGCAAAGGAGATCAAGGAGGAAAGATTTTTATTATTACAGATGCTTAATATAAAGTAACACAATACATTTTAACCATCTTAGGTTGGGCAAGTGAGTATTTTAAGTCTTAGAATTACATTGTTAACTGTGAGCTTTGAGTTCACATTAAAAAATAAGAGGGAAAATGTTTGTAGAATAATAGCGATAAATGAATAAGAACAAAAGATTAAGTTACTCCTTTAAGATTTGCCAATCTTTAATATTTTTCCTGTGTGTTCATTCATATAAATGAGTATAAATGTGTTTATTTAATGACTCATGTCATCAGTGTTTCATTCTCTGTTTAAAGAAAATCAGGTCATGGGGAATAAGCATTATCTAGATGGATATGACTTTTATTTGGGATATGCACCTGTGCAATCTGTATTACGGTGTGACTGCAATAGAATGACAGCTACTCCTGAACGTTCCAGGCATAATCTCTCAACAGAGACTCATAAGTATAAATCTATCTATTTGTGGACTGTGTATAATAAAACTTTGGGGACTTCTGAATCAAAACCATGCACAAATGGGTTCAGCGGGGCTCCTTACAGGATTTCAAAGAGCACCTAATTTGTCAACACTGTTTGGAAGCAGCAGCTATGTGACTCAGGCCAAAGATTTTTCTGTATCATACATACCAGTACAGTAGCGTCCGTTAGGTGCTAGAGCAAAGCCAGGCTTGCAGATACACTTAAAGCTGCCATCCTCATTGATACACATGCCGTTGAGACACATGTTAGTGGTGGCACATTCATCATGATCTGGTGGGGAAAGAAAACAGGTTTATAAAGGTGAAGGTTCATCTTAAGTGCAGCCTGTTTTTGAGTTGGTTCCTTACCAACGCAGTTCTTTCCATCTGGAGTGAGCTCAAAGCCAGCATTGCAGATACACTGAAAGCTGCCCTCCGTGTTGACACAGCGGCCATTGCGACACATAACTCCATTTACAATACATTCATCAATATCTAAAGAGAGCAGAGAAAGGCGATGCTTAATTGTCTTCTATACACATATTGTATCTGATATGTTGTTAAATGTTTTTAAACCACTTCAGTTATATGTATGTGTGTAATAAATCGGTATTAAGGGAATTTCTCGATTACAGTAGTAAATGCTGAAACCCAGACATACCAATGCAGGCTTGTTTGGTAGGTGTTCCCTGGTAGCCCTCGTGGCACTTGCAGTTGTACGATCCAGGTGTGTTGACACAGTCTCCATTGATACATGGATTACTCACACACTCATCCACATCTGGAGAGTGAAAAAGAAAGCAAACAAAAAACCATGAGCCATCCTTACTGAGTGAGAGGATTAAACGGAAATGAATCACATCTTTAGCAGACTTCTCCTGCAAGCATCAACATACACTGCAGCTGAGTTCCTTAAATCAGCAGAAGATGGCAGTGCAATGCATATTTTTAACATTGGCATTACAACTGACTATATGGCTCAAGTACTTCAGAAAGTTAATAGGAATGTGTTTATTTCAGTGTTTGGTTCTTACCAATACACTCTCCACGCACATCCTGTTTGTAGCCCATGTTGCATTCGCAGCGGTAGCTTGTGGTCGTGGGAATGCAGCGTCCATTCAGACACAGGTTGGTGAAATGTTTACACACGTCAATGCTGTCATTCACAGAAACGGTACCTGAGAGAACATACACAAAGGAATTAACAAAACAGAGCAGACAGATGCAGATACAACACAGAAATACAATTTATCCAGATAAAAAACATAAATGCTTTGGTTTTACAACTCTAGACATGTACTGTCATTCAACAGATGTATTAAGACCAGTACAAAGACTCAACCTATGTTTTGGTGGTTCAAAAGGCCTCCTCCGTTGCCTCCGAAGCCCCCCGTGTTCCCACCAATGTTCCCTCCTCCGTTGCCACCGAAACCTCCATTACCATTACCGTTAGGTAAAATGGGGAACTTGGGTCCATAGTTGAACCCGTTTCCATTGTTGTTGAGAAAGTGTCCATTGGGGTAGCCATGAGGGAAACCATGTCCCTGGGGAACACCTACAATACATAGACGCCTGAACTCGTCTATGAGAGAAAGAGAGAGAGAGAGGGAGAGAGAGATCACAGGGAGAAATCAGTGGATGCCAACTCTTGAGATGCCAGCTCTCAAGTTGTGCCATAACAATTCTGCATTTAAACAAGTTATATGTGTTATAACAGTCAAAAGTATTTTGGCTTGGTGCATAATGATAGTTCTGTTCTACTTTTGGCAGGTAGCAACATTAAACTCATTGTATGGATTTTGTATGTATGAAGGTACAATATGTGTGTATTTGTGTATACTTAATGTTACTGTACAATATACACAAACACACACACACACTTTATTTTGGTGGTAGAAAAAGATGACGGGTTATTATCTTCACACATATCTTTCCAATTTTCTCTACTGGGTTTGTGCTCATGACATCATGCTCATCTTTGAGTAGATGACCTCCGTATTGTACGCACAAAACAAATGCAGCCTTGTCTAGTAACATTACTATGTATGTTACTAATGCGGGTTGGGATGTTGTCATAAATGGTTGTCATTGCTTTTTTTATCTGTGCTCCAGTCAAATGATAGACAAGGAATTCTATCTATCCAGACTGACGTTTTTTTAGCAGATGAAGATGAATGCATACGCTGACTTTAATGTTGGTAAAACTAATATTCGTCAACAACTGAAACGCATCTTCCAGCTTGTCTATCTTGTTTTTGCATGCACTCACCAGAACCCCTTACAGGGCACATCTCAGGGATCTGTCCTAACGCCCAACAGCGTCCTGTGTCACAGCAACACTGCATCTTGGTGTACTGACCACTCAGCTCCACAGCACAGCGGCCATTAGCCAGTGCAGAGAAACAGGTGCCGACACGCTGATCTGCGGGAAGAAGAGATGCATGAACACAGGTAGATTAGATTAGATTAGATTCAACTTTATTGAATGACTCTTGATGACTCTACAGGCAGCAACATAAATCTAAGCTTAAAATGTGTCCTCATAACATAAGTTAAATAATAAAAATGTGACATAGCAAAAAAAATCTTCACTGCTAACTTAAAAAGGTTATAGGTAATAGCCAGTTACAGCAGTGCTGTAGGTTAGAAGGCTGCGCTGCTCCTTCTATGATGGGTGAGGAGGAAGTTTCTTTATGGGCTAACAGCAGGAAAGGTTGCCTGGGGTCTCAACTAAGTGCAGGCATCTAAAGGGCCTCCAAAAAGGGGTCTTTTTTGTTACAGTTTGCCAGGTCAGGGTCAATGGGGCATGAGAGGGGGCTTGGATTAGAATAGCGTGTGTAAAAAGAAAATGGAGGGGGGTCTCTGGTATTTTAGGAAAATTCCACAAGAAGGAAAAAGACAGAAAATACATATGTATTGTTTCAGTAAGTGAACAACATATGTGAAAGGGAATTTAATATGCATCAACAGAAGGGAGGGTGAGGGGGTGCATGTGTGTGGTGGTGGGGAGTGGGGTGGAGGGAGGAGCACAAGTCGATTAACTCACTAATGAGCCAGCAGTCTGGAATTAATCAGCTCCATGTGGAGCAATTCTTGCAAATTAGATAGAACATGAGGGGCTGTGCAGGGAGCACAGACTATAGCTCACACACACACACACACACGCACATACATGTACACAAAACATGAACAAATATACAGAAGTATTTATGCATAAATACATGCAGTATGTGTGTGCAAATGGGTACATACTATACTGTGCACAAGCAGAAAAACATTCCATAGGAATGACCGAGCTGGAGGCATAGTGGAGGAGAGAGGGGGGGTTTGCTGATGAGGACGATGATGACTTAAATTGGATCCAGACTGTGCTTTGCTCGCTAGTGTTGCTCCACTACACAAGCATATGCTTTCATTTGGTGAGGTGTTTTTACAGACTGACTGACTGGACAGGTCTTTTTTTTGTTTTGTTTTCAGGCTTCCACCGTGTGACAGGGCATTAGGCTCTGATTACAGGCCCCCAACAGCTCTCACTGGCCTACTTCACTCCAGTACGTGTAAAACACAGGTCAATACACATAGAGTTACAAAGAACAACCTCTAGACCACAACATACATAAATGAAAACAAGCAGGCAAGAAATCTGCCTTTTAAAACTATGTCCTCCTGTGTATTCACTTTGTGTTCAGAATACCAAAAAAATCTACAAAATCAGATAGTAGGGTAAAGGTGTGTCATCCACCTGAAGATGAAACAAGCAGAGTTTATTAAGTTTCTCTTGACAACCTTGGGTTTGTGTTAAGTCTAACCTTGGATTAGTGCTTTGGGGTCTCTAAAAAACAGTTTGGACCTGGCCTAGTCTAGTCTAATTTTGTTTGGGTTTACCTATCTTTGCTTATCTCTGCCTGTTTCCTTGTCCATAGTGTAAGTGGGACAGAGACAGAGGAAGGATATATGGGTTTGTGCCTGGCACCTGTTTTATTTCTCTCTTTTTCTCTTTCCCTTCAGCAGGCTACAGATGAGCGACTGGGACCACAACTAAAGGAAATGAGGTGCAGGATCCAGATGTCAGACACTGGGAGAAGAAAAGGGGCCAAGAGGAAACGACGTGCTGGATAAGGAGGATGAGAGTGAGAGAATGCTTCAGTTTTGTAGATAAAGAGTTAAAAACAAGAAAAAGAAGCAGACAAAGGAGAAGGAACAAGAGGAAAGATGGAAATGTATGTAGTTCCAGAGTAAACAGAAAGGCCTTCTACTGTAAATCACTGAGTTGATAGCTGGGGGAATGTGTTTCGGTGTAATCCATGTTTTATACAGATAGAGTGAAAGAATACGAAAGTGTGAAATATAGAGAGCAGTGATATATCGCTTCAGGGAAAAAGAAGAAAGGGGATGACATTGGAGAAAAAAAGAAAAGGAAAATATGGGCGTGCATAAAGACAGATGGAGAATTTAATGCCCAAGTAAGTAATTTAAAAAATCTAGACCTTCGTTTCATCTTTATTCCTTCTATGTGTTGGCTCTCTCATTAGCAATTAAAATCTTTTAATTGCTTTCCATTTAGCATTTCTACTTTCCTGGATCTATGGGAGCAAATCCCTGCTGTCAGGTTCCAACATCTTGAGGAAATCCTCACAGAGAAGATAAAGCTTTTACATCATCATTTCGATCCTTGTGGTTTTGAAATGATGACGTTTAATGACACAGAGGTCAACATACCATTCCCTTGTGTGTACCTAGAATGTATTGGTTCTACCAAGCTGAGTTTAGCATTGCCATCTTTTTTTCTCCTTCCTCTTTGTTTTTCCTTTAAACAACAACCATATGCCTGCTACCTTGAAGTTGAGCAATCTACCACATGACAGGCAAACTTACTCACTACCTGAGCTCAGTCTCCACTCTGTTTATATATGTGCACATGTGCGCACATCTGAGACTGGGGATTACTTTTTTGGGGGGTATTTTCAAATCATTTCCTCTCGCACTTTTTCCAAAAACAAAAACAGAGAAGCTCGTAATTTCATGCAGGTGATGGAGCATGGGTTGAATTAAAACTAGAAAGTAACTTAAATAGGGAGAATAAAATTTAAATTGAAAGATGGGACTAAGAGGAAACTTGTATTTTCAATTACAGTAATCCTGTAAGCAGATGTGAAGCTTAGTGGCCAGGGGGCGAAGAAATAGAAAAGTGAGAACAAGAAATGCTAGAAATGTGTGTATATATATATATATGTGTGTGAGACTCACCAACACATCTAGAGCCATCTGTACTGGAGATGTAGCCTCGTGGACAGGTGCAGACGTAGCTACCAGCAGTGTTGGTGCATTCTCCTCCATCACACACACCAGAAATAGTACTGCATTCATCAACGTCTGAAACACACAGTTACATCATAAACACCTCCTATTATCACATCATGGGACACATCTGTCAAGCACTTGCTCTTGATGCCAGCTCCATCTTGTTTTTCTTTTCAGCGGTTAGTTTGTCTTTGTTTGGAAAGATACAGTAGCACGCTGCAGTCAAACTTTACTGCACTGGAGCAACAGTTCCTCCCTTAGGGAGAATTCAGCAAACCAAATATATCTGCTGTCTACCAAAAGGCTTAACTTCAGTTCTGCGGTGTTCCGTTCAGGATAAAATTCGAGCCTGTCGGCCCTGACAAGTAAATGACAGGAACAATCCAATAATGTAAACTGTGAAGCTCACTGAGGAAAGAGAAACAGCAGCACTGACAAGAGTAGGATTCTCAACTGATGCTGAAACCATTCAAATGTTGTCATTTTTATCAGGATATTTTTTTTCTCACAGCACAACAATCAATCAAATTACACATAAAGAAAACAGACCTGTATTTCTAAACGTTTACAAACACAGGTTAGGAGGTATTTATCAAGAAACCTACTAATTAGAGATCTACTGATTAAAATCATAGCTCTGTCAATTTAAGGCAGGTTTTTACTCAGAGCTGCTTGTGATTACACACATTTCATATTTGAATTTAAAACAGTTTGTAGTTTGAATAGTTTGGCTTTGTGGACATTTCAACAAAGTGGAAAGAAAGGTCCATACTAGAAGATACAAAATTTCTCAAGTTAGAGGTAATCTGCTCACCTTATTTGTTTGACCTAGAAACCAGTGTCTGCACGGCATTAAGCTAAATTATTCTGTGAGAGAGGGGCTCATAGCCCCATAATGGGGGAACTCAAAAGTGAAGCTCCAGAAAGTATTGTGTTTTTATGGCGTGTCACACTTATTTATACGCATACGTAATTACTGCACCACTGTGGGGAATAATTACACCATTACTGCACAGAAAGTACTATAATATGTGTGTGCCCTATGCGTTTACTTAAAAAAGTGAAGGGTGTGTTAGTGTTTTTCTTTCTAGAAGCAAAGAGTGTGTAACATGTATCTTTCTGTGGGTCTTTTTTTTTTCTGTGTCAATGTGTGTAGTAACCCCTCTTGTGGGAAGCTAAGACGCCGTTCTTCCCCTGCTGACTCCTGTCTGACAGCAGTGGCAGAAGGCCTAGGTGAGGCTGTAAAAGCCCAGGCAAATAAACCATGTGTCAGCAACAGCAACAGCTCGCCAGACATTACTCCGCGCAGACATAGCGCTGTGGGACTGGCTGTGTGTGTGAAGGGAAATGTGCGTCACCTGAATAAATGTCTGTGACACAGGCGTCCAATATGCAAAGTTTGTGTATGTCTGTGTGTACATACATAAAACATTTATCAACACATGGCTCTAGCTAAGCATATTTGTATTTTTACATTTCTACTTTTTCATCTAATCTAAATTATGATCAGTGAAACTGTCTGTGTGTATATTTGTACACAATGAGTGCGTGAGAACCTGTGAGTGTCAGACCAACAGGGAGGTCCGTGTGTGTAATGAGAAAGTCTCAGAAATGCTGTAAATGTTTCTTTGTTCAACACTTACAGCTGGTTTTGAGCCAAGGCACTATACTTATGTAGGAAAAATAGAAGGAGAAGCACAGAAAGCTGAAAGAGGAGGAGGGGGGGGACGGAGACTGTTAAGAAAAGTCTGTACTAAAAGCAATAAAACCAGGTGCCTTGTCATGCCCAGAGAAATCAGACACCGTTCACATCTTAACTGCACTTTATCTTAACCACTCCAAAACCTCAACAATTTCACTGCGAAAGCTCGCAGTGAGGCCGTTTGTGCATTTCATTTAAATAAAAAACAAACATTACCCAGAGGACCTGTGCTGATTGTTTGTGAGATTTCACTAAACAGAGTTTCCTGCAGATACAAGACTTAAGACATACGTCACAACTGTTCTTTTGTTTTTACAAGCTTTGCGAACACTGAACTCTTTCTCTTCTCTCTCTGCAGAGGTCAAATAAAGAAATGGCAGATTAAAAAAATCCCACAATTAACAAATGGACACAAGAGTGTTTTGTGCAAGACCAGCACACAAGCTAAATATCTATTGCAAAATGTAATTGCTTGTCACACCAAAACATTTTATACCCATGTTCTTACCGGTTTTAACGTTTTTGCCTGGAAGAGTTTAATATACAACTTGCTGTTTCAGTTAAAGAGGTGTATTGTGTTGTTTAATGACGACTAGATAAGGCTGTTCTCACCCTTGAAAGGTGAAAAAATCGTAAATAAGCTTTGGCACATTTACTGATTTTATAGATTAAACAATAAAACTACCTGTGAGATTAATCAGTAATGCATCTGTAGAAAGCTTTGTTGACCAGATAGTGGGGTGAATGGTTACAAGACTTTCTAATTCTGAGCTCCAGATGTGTTTTAAGCTTGTCTCAAAGTGTTGAATGTGTTCAGCTCTCTCTGTGCTCTATGGTCCCAGCTTCAATGTCACTACACACCCAAATCTAAGCAGTGCTCAGCATCTCTGAAAGTGGTAATTCTCTCTTACAGTAAGTCCTGAAGCCTTGTGGCATTTAACCAAAACCACAAGTAAAACTGTGACTCTGGTGAATTAGTGAAGTCAGCCTTCCTGTTCCCTCTGTCCTTCACTGAGATATAAATCACTCTTCGTGTGTCATACTAATTGCTTCTCTTCAATCTGAGGGTGGAGACACTAATTTACCGTGAAGCCTGCATATCCTTGGTATTTTTTAGTTGAATTGAAGGCATCTGTCTTTAAAGACTTTCTGTAACCCTGCCTGAAGACTATGACCACGTCGGCTTCAGTCCAAGAGACACAACCCCTGCCTGGCTTGCTAAAAGACTGTTTAACCTGGGCATCATTTAAATTCCATCCAATCAACACATTATAATGTGAACCCACTCAGCTGCCTGTGCGTGTTTCCATGTGTATGTGAGTGCTTTACTCTACTTTAATTCTGAACAAGTCATCACTATTTAAACACCTGTAGAGGTTTGTCAACTGATCTCACAGCAAACCCGCAGCAATAATAAAGTGCAGAGTCCATGACTTCTCACCATCAGCACAAAAAAACCTATATATATATATCCACACTTTTTAAACTGTCAATAAGTTAACCACCTCAGGTGCGTTTGAGTAAAGCTGATCCTTGATTTAGCAATGTTGCTATACTATTGAAATTAGTTGGTACCTCAGTGCAGCATGTAGTGCCAAAGTGCTAACATTAGCTTGCTTTTCTTTGCTTCTTTTAATTAATTTTCTGGCTGTTGATCATAAGTTCTCACTGACTTTGACCTTTGACCCCTCAGACTTTGTAAACATGTGTTGAGAGTTGTATTTACCATGGCCATTGACTGTAATGGTAATGTTCACACAGTTAACACAAAGTTTTTTCTTTTCCTTTACAACTCTGTAAGAATGCCAGATGTCATTTATTGACCAGCAGCTACGGGCTGGCTCAAGGACACCTCAGCAGGGCATTTATTTAGCACAACAGATGCTCGTACTTGTGACTATCTTTTTGGTTACTCCTGTGCTCTGGACCATTTTCCTAGATGGGGTTTGGGTTTGAAAATCAGCCCACACTGCCCTCCATTGTTCACCTTATCAATATTTCCCTTATTACCTCTCATATTAAAATACAGACAATGGTGGAAACACATGAAAGATGGCTACTCCCTAGTGTGTGAAACCTACGATATGCTCAACTAATGCATTTCAGAGTTCTTTTCATATGAGACTCACCTTCACATTTGTGGCTGGTTTCGCTCTGACGATGGCCAGCGGGGCATTTACATTCATATGATCCCACAGTGTTGATGCAGTTACCTCCTGCACACAGACCTGGCACTGCCTCACACTCATCCACATCTAAGAGAAGGAAGTGAAGACACAATGAAATGTGTGGTGTTATCTGAAGGACTGCTTAAGGAAATTCAACAGGTTTTTGAAAGACCCAAAACTACGAAAACTAATTCAGAATATAATGAATTATCAGTTGAGTATGGTTTAAAGGAGATTTTAGAGCATGTGTTGGGAACATGTTCTGTTGCTAAAATACTGTTCTTCATTCTCCTATTCATCATTTTTGAGTATGAGGTGAAAACAAGTACTAACTTGGCACCATCTGTGATGTCTAAGACCACTTCCAGAAAGACCCACTTCAGTTCTTGCCTGAACAGGAAATGACTTTCTAAATGTACGTTTTTCCAGAATTCAGTGTGAGTCACATTTACCAGGGGATATGTCAGTGGGCGGATTCCTGTAAAAACTTTGAATACTTCTGATTTTATCTACACACATATGTACACAACAATTGGGTTTATATTAATTTCTGTGCCAGTCACTGAGTGGGATCCAGCCACTGTGAATAAGCTATGCTCAAAAGAAAACAGAAACACACTCACACACACCTGCACACTCACACACACAACCATGAATATATATAAACAGGCTGTTTCCAATCATCTGAATGCATTCAATCTCTGCTCCTTGTAAAGAAACTGAAACTGTCTAGTGTCTAGTGAAACTTCCAGTCTGAGAGAGAAAGAAAGAAAGAAAGCATCCACCGGCCAACATCCTGATGTGGAGCTTGGAGTGCAACCCTTACATTTGGATTCATGGTCATGTGTGCTTTGTACTGCTGCCAGCGAGACGCTGCCCTAGGCTCTCTGGCGATTAGGTGTCTTTGGTGTGTATGTTTGTGTGTGAGAGAGGAGAGAAGACAGAGATTCAGAAAAAGAAGGAAGAGATGCAGTGAAAAAAAGGGTCAAGGCGAAGGTATGTGAGTCACAGAGACATGACTTATTGTCTCGCACTGGCTTACTTCTAACATATGAGTAGCCTGGCAGTCACATTCAAAAGGAGGGAAGTTGTGGAGATAAATAAAAACTAGTTACTGATCCCAGATGTGCAGCCTTTCTGAATTACACTCGCAAAATGTATACAGACCTACATGTTATGGAAGACTGTGCTTCAACCCCTGGATACAGTATGTTTTAATGAATGTCTACCTGTTTGTCAAGATTATCACAATAATTTCTAGTAAATTTAGTACAGTCTCCCAGCAGCAAGAACAAACATTTAAAACCCTAAATATGAATGAGGAGCAGTTGAAGAATAGTTCAGCATACTTTTGGACAGGTCTGCATCTGCCCGTCACCATAGCTAAAAGCTTTTGAAATGACTTGACCTGCAACTCCAATTACAATTTCATGCCCAAAAGGGGCATTGGTGGTGTCACTTGATAAACGCTGCACTGCATAAACACAGCTGGTTCAACCTGAGAACTGGACTCATTTAACAAGGGACACAATCCCTGCATGTGTCATATATTGGTGCAGTCTTATTGCTTTGTCTGGTTGGAGGGTCACAAGAGGCATGCAGAGATTTTGGCCTGATCTGAGAGGGTTTTGAGACACCAGCAGTATGAAAGTAAAAAGAAATATGTACTGAAAAATGCTCAGTTTATCTTCCCCTAACTCTCTGCATCTTATAATCTTCATACATCACTTTTGTTGACTCTAATAAATGATAACGTATGAATAGTGTCAGTAAAGATTACATGCATGTTCAACATTGATGCTTTCAAATATAGTTAGGAAAAAAGAAAGACGGGAACTCACATTCTGCCCTAGAGGAATGACTGTGGCAGCTAGTACATGCTGTACATGCTATGCACATAAACAAATAATCTAAACCAGTTCGTGTTTGGACATTTTGCACACGAATATAGATAAGCATGTCTACCGCTTCTGCTGAATAAGACCTTAACAGGAAATTACTAGTTAGTATCCGGCCTACTGTGTACATGTAAACACCCTCAGTGTTGTTAACACTAGCTCGAGGTTGTTGTGGGCAGGAATTGCAGCTGAGATGATGACAGATAAAGTAATGGTTACAGTGTTTATTGTGGTGATCGTGTGTGGTTATGTATGTGCATTTTAAAGTGTCTATGTGTGTGTTATTATGCGGGTCACCCTTTATCACTGTTAAAAAGAAGATTAGCCAGATGTGTAAGGTACAACAAAGAGACCTAGAGTTTTGTATGTGCTGCAGTCTGACCTTGGCAAGCTCCAGTGCGGATGTTGGGGATGAAGCCTCGTCTGCAGGGGTGTGGCTGGGCGGGGCACTGCTCGCAGGGGTGGCCCCACGCTCGGCCAATGGTCGCACAACAGAGGGTTTTAGTGCAGACGATTCCACTGAGTTGACCTTGACACATCTGGTTGTTTACCTGGGTGAAACATGGCCCAGTCCTGTAGTCTGTGGTAGGAAAGAGGTATAACAATCATCAATACACAGTTAACTGTGTGTGAAAAAAGTGAAAAAAACATTCCTCAGAAGCTCAGCGTTCATGATAAATGATGCTGTGGCCTATCCCTGGGCCCCACAATGGGCAGTATCAGCCTATGCCATCATAAATCTGCTAGGCCCCATGACAGGCAAGACTATTATTATACCTTACCCTAAACCGCCATACAGTAAGTTTGACTAAACATATCTTAAAGCTGCTTTGTATTCTTTGTCAGTTAGGCACTGATTTACCATTTGATTGATTAAATAATAAGACAATGATTCATTTCCTTAAACACATCTGCACTAAGTAAAACCAGATTAACAACAGATGAGGAATTTCTTCTGTGTGGAGAGAGCATATTTCCTGTAACATCTAAGAAACTGACCAAGGATTTTTTTTCTTTCTTTCTTTGGTAATTTAACACAAACAAAAGGAAGAATGAATGTGGAAAAAAAACTGGCACAGATTTAGAGGGATGATATCACTAGATCTTTTAACACGTTCGTACAGTTTAATTGTTTCAAGAGTTTAGTCTTTCAATCAACAATTGACTTACAAAGAGGAGTATTTACAATTGGACGTAAGAAGAACAATATGGGAGTTGGTAGCAGCATAATGACTCATGTCAGTCCATGCAGTTTCAGGGGTTAGCCTATTAAGCCTGTTCCAATTAACTGAAAAACACATTCACAGTGTTTCTTCCAGCAACAATTCAGCCACAGAGTTGGAGTGACTGCTATGCTGTTTAGTCTCTGTGATAATAAGTTCACCCATTAGATTCATACTGAAGCACATTCCTGGTCTTTAACTAGGTGTTGGTGGTGGGCTGAACAGAGGTGGTTTCTGTTTCTATCAAAATGACAGTATGACCAGCTAATAGCAGTGTGATTGTCAATAACAGTGGCCCCATGACGAACATTCAGTCTAAAAATGAATGTGACTTTTTAACACATCTGTATGTCATCTGTGGGACAACGCATTTCTGTGTGACTTTGCAAAGAAGCATACAAGGAGGGTAACAATAGTTATTATAAATCTAAGTAAGTCCTCACACTCGTAAAAAAAATGTTGCACACAACTATATTATGAGAACAAAATGTCCCTGGCTTCAGTGATCACCTTACCTCTTTGTTGCACTGCCCTTTGCCAGCTGAAATTGTGGCATACTCTTGTTGAATGCACTTCACAAATCAGACACAGCAACCTCATGCTGAAACCATTTCAGCAATACAATGTTCGTCCTTTCAATAACATACAGCCTGATGATGGCGTCCCTTGTGGGAGAAACCCTTATTAAGTTCTCTGCAGTGGCGCCAAACTTAATATAGCCTTCATTAAAACGTAGATTGTTAGATTGTCGCAGTGGAGATGAAAGACAAAGTGCATGGTTGGCTAGCCAAGGCTGTGACAGTGAGATGTGGAGAAGCAGAATGGCCTGTTCAGCTCTGAGGGCACAATGAGCTGGAAAGATAGGAATCAGCGGTGGTACAGTGTCTGGTGGGAGTTCTTCTGAAGACTTATTTCCCTTTTGGTTCCTTGTGCTAAATAAAAGGGCATCATAGAGAATGTGACAAAGGGCAGGATATGCAGACAAAACGTAAGACAGTAAAAAGAGAGGAAAATAAAGTAGGTCAAATAGAGTATCCAGAGTACTGGTTGGGGTTCAGTTCTCCCTGTCATCAATCTGTCGTTATTTCTCTCTGCTCACTTTTCGTCTTCCTGTCTGTCTTTCTTCTCTTCTCTTCTCTCCTTGACTGCCTATCAGCCTGTGTTTGATCTTGCATCTTCACGTGGCTTTGTTGGCTCAGTGGTGTGCAACCTTTATACCAAATGGATTTACTCATGTCCTGAACACTAATACAAAAATGATCTGCATACACACATACAATATACACAAATATACAAATAAATTAAATACTCCCTACTTAGTTTGCTACAAATTTACATTTAATGCAGGACTAAACTTGAACAATAAGACTGCTATTATTTAGTATTCTTCTTCAGCATATCCAGTGAACAAAGACCAAAACCAACAATGCTCAAGTCGGTCTCTCAATATTTTCCATCTATCTCTGATTCTCAGCCCGAAATCCATTTATTCCCATGAAAGATGTAAATGTTTAAAATCTGATCCCTTTCAAATTGGCTCAGTAATTTTGTAAACCTTTGGACGGCAGGTTTGGCCAAACTTTCCTCCAACAAAAGTAAATAGTGCATTTTGATTTAGACATGGATTAATATAACTTTGGTATTACTGGAGCAGAATGGTGTATGTGTAATTAACTACAGACACATTAAACTACAGCACCTTTGTTCATGGTTATAAAGAAACAGAAAAAAAGAAAAATATAACAGCTCAAACAGACAATGAAGACGAAAAAAAACTGTCTCTGCCAGGAGGACACTGGACTTTCCCACTCTCATCCACCAACACTAGATAACTCCACACAGCAGCCAAGCCCAGCAGTGTATGCATGTGTAATTAATTAATAATATCTGCATACACATGCTTTCTCAAACACTGTCCCACTCTCTGCGTCTCCTACACACAAGTGCACACAAGAATGCGCATTCTTGTCTGTGTACAAAAACACGCCCTAAGGAAAACATGGCATCTGTCTGAACCACAGTGTTGAGCCAAAAAAAAGACTGAAACAACTTTCGTTAAAAGCACAAAATAACAAAGGGCAAAAATGGCTACTTTTGTAGATCTGTCCCAACAAGACATGTGTAAGCTTTTGTTTGTCTTGTCTTGCATAAATTAAGTAAATAAAGTGTGTGAAGCATGTGTGTAAGAGCGCAATGCTATGCACATCTGTATGTTATGCATGTAAAATCAGTAGACACATGCGATCGTGGGCATGGGCAAGTTAGGCCAAGAGCACAATCCAGCATCCTGACTCAGTCCGTCTGACAACATTCGGAAGCAATTTTACCTAATTAGTGTTCAAATTGCTGGATAGATCAAAAACATTCACTAGATCCTCTCTTCTATCCTGTCTCCACTCCTTGCTCCTAAATTCACTGTTAGCAACCCCTGTCTCTCATCCAGACATCTCTGGTTTCATTCATAATCTCTGTGCTATGTAAGACAGCCAGCACACCTAACAAAGAACAAAACCCTTGTCCTCTGATTATAAGTGCTTGAGTTAAACTTAATGGAGTCTTGTCATTCTTATGACACTTTGGTTTTATACGAATCAGCAGTTCTAATAAAGATTTGCAGAGTTTACTTAAAGCCACTGATACATTGTGACCTTTCACCTAAATCATTTATCGTAAATTAGCTACCAGAAACATCAGGCGATGTTAACACAATCTGACCCTTCACATATGATAATGCTGTTGTAGTCTAGACAACCACACATAAGTCTGACATCACAGAAAAATATGATCATCAGAGACTATTACTCTTTGCTCTGATGAAAGTTGGAATACAGGAAGATAAATTACTATAAAGGCTGAAATGAAAAAAATATTTAATCCTGTCTGGATTGCATACCCTTCAGGGGAAACATTTTCCCATCAATGGTGTCCAGCTGTGGAATCAGTGAGATGTGACAGGGCACTGACCTGAGTACTAGAAAATCTCATTTCAGGCTATTTAAATTCTTAAGTATTTATAAAAGTCCCAGGGGGAGAGGTCTGGCAAGATAAGAAACATGAAATATGAGTTGATTCCATGGACATGAAACCATTATCATTTACACATAGTTTCTTATGACAAGAGGGCACTAAATCAAATGAATGAAAGAAACAAGAAAGGAATATATACGTCTAAAGTGAGTCTGTGTGTGTTTTCAAACACATGCTTGTCTTCTCCAGACTTTATACAGCTGGAAGGTTTACTCTGAACCTAACTGTTACGCTGTTACTCACCTGTTGAGAAATAAAGATATTTTCAAGTTATCCTCTGTGTGTGTGTGTTTGTGTGTGTGTGTGTGTGTGCATTCATGTCTGGTTGTTGCAGACTGAGCACATGTCTGGAGTTTTTTGTGGAATTTCTGATCACACTATTGTTTGTGAGTCCACATGTCCCTTAGCCAATGTGGATAGAAATAAATGATTCAAATATGTGGACTTGTGTGTATGTGTGCGTGTGTGTATGTGTGTGCGTGTGTTTGGGAGGTTTATTTCCATGCTGGCCAACCATAGCAATCTGTGTTAGTCTTATCAGCGTCATTATCAACAAAGCTTGAAATCTCTCTTTTCCTTTAACTCTAATCATTCCTCAATGAGTCTGCTCCCTTCATTTCTTCGACACCAAACGTAGCCAGTCAAATGTGACTAAATGTTTTACGCACCACAAACATGCACACACACACATGGGCCATTAACTGTGGGATAATGGCAATGGGAGAGATGTGCTCTCTACAATCCCCTAAAATCCTAAAGCTTGAAACCACTAGGCAATTGCTGGCGTTCACCACACATAAATCAGAGGACTACATAGGAAAAACTCAGTAATTATCAGGCATTTTTAATAATAATTTTAAATATTTATACTTGGTGAAACTGATGTCATACTGTTGCATTAAGTCAGTGATCTTTCACTTACTCTGTCATTGTTTCTAGATCTCATCCACTATACTGTAACATCTAACTTGACTTCTTCAGCTATTTTCGTCTATTTTGGGAAACGTCCCAGCACAACACTGTCCAGCAGTGGAACAATATTGCAGACTCTATTGAATGCAAACACCGCCAGGCAAAAACACAGCCGGACAAGTGGACTCCAGGCTCCATCAACAACTACCACTCAGGGGACATGTTACTTATTCAGTAAAGGAAAGGTCTCTGCAGCGCTTTCTAAACTTCAGAGAGAGCATTCAGCCCATTTTTCATAAGGACAGATCAAAGACCATGCCATGAAGCGACTCCAATACTGATTTGAACAAACCAGAAGCTCTACATTTGGCCTTGGCACTGGTGACTAATTTCCTCAACTTTTCTTTATGAGATGGATCGTCAAATTTTAGTGCACCCATGAAATGCAGACACTAAAACCAGCTCGTGAAGTGTGACGTTCCTAATTACACTTAATATATAACATGGTGATTTAATTCGGAACATATAATCATACGTAGTGTGTGTAATGAGCACTGGGCTCATTACGTACAGATCCCAGTGTAACACATTTCCAGAAGTGAAATAAAACACAATGTCGCCAGTTCTTATGACTGTGAGCTGATATTTGTTCCTTTATGGCTTGATAGGTTCCGTATACTTTGCAGCAGAATTTGTTGGATTTAGAGAACTCCAATCTAACTTAAGTCATGGTGCATTAGTGTATAATTTATAGCCTTGCTCTAGATCAAATTTAGCAAGGCTCCAAACTGGCTGACTCAGACTAAATTGTCGCAGGATATTTTTTCCACAGAGTGACCTGTGCCTGCCCTGGAGTCCTACCTATCTACCAGCGCAGCCTTCACTCTTATCCAAAGTCAATAGAACAGAAATAGGACAACATCCTGTACTTCCACCACCTCAAAATGCCCTTGACGTCACTGCTTGCTAGGGGGCAAATTACTCTACTGTGATTTTTTGTTTATTTGGTCTGGACTAAACCACAAGCTGGAATCATGACTGACCATGGAGGCTGTATAGCTCCACTGAGGCAGACTGGACCGAGCAGTGCTGGAACTGCACCTGCTTAATGGGCCAAAGCTCTTAGGACACACTTCAGAGCTATTCCTTCGTACTGGACACGCATGCATGTGGAAAGGTGTGAGAACAAATCATTACAGTATACTGACCTATGATGGTGTGCTTAAACTATGAATGTTTAGCTCCACTGGCAGCTGTATGAGGCTTTACATCTGCATATCGGTGCTTCAAGGTACATACTAATATCAGAGTTACCAAGTGCAGCTAAGGCTGAATTTTTAACCAAAGTATTAAAATTTAGACCTGATCATGTCACTAGATTGATTGCATCACAAATTACATTTCATTCAATTCATCCCGAGGGCAACATGAATGTAGGAGCCAGATTTGAAGGAAATCCATTCAATGGTTAGAAATAGATATTTCAGCCACACTACAGCGGTTGACCAAACAACAGACAGACCAACATTACTATTCCTAGAGACACAGTCCATGCATGGATAAAAACAAATACACGATATCCATGCATAAACACAGAACCAAGCAGTAACCACTGTTTGATTCAAGGAAAAATGACAAACCTTAACTCTACTCACACACAAATACACACACACACACACACACATCTGCACACAGGGTTTGTCATGAGTCCATGCCACACACCCAGTTCAGCCATACTGGTTCACTTTCACCGCTTTCATGATCACAGTCCATCAGTCTTCTCTCTGAATCACAGTAAATGTACTGACTCATGGCCTCAGTTACGCAAACTCTCTAACATTTGTAAAACAACAAACCGTACACTAGGGATTCTCCAGCCTTACCAGACCAAACACAACATTAGAGATATATGTTACTAGTCAGTAGTCATTTATCAGTACATATACATTATTAAGTATCTCAGAGGGGCGGCACAGTGGTGTACCACATAGCACTGTCAGCCCTGAGATAGTCATCATCCAGATCCAGGGTGTACCCCAGCATTCCTACGACCCATGACAGGATAATGGCTGAATTTGGGGAGTTTACGGTTGGGTACTAACAATTCTACTAAGCTGTTTTCTAACTAATTGGTTATGTTATAAGTTAAGTGAAAATATGTATACTGTAGCTGATTGAATTGGACTTGTAAATTTACAACTTTAAATTTTCAGATTAGATCAAATTTTTTTTATTATTACCTCTGCTGTCAGTAATTGATACCTTATAAATGTCCCATCTCTCACTCTCTCAATGATATTTGGCATCAAACACACACACACAAACACACACACACACACACACACACACAAACACACACACACACACACACACACACACACACACACAGATTTATAACTGTTTCCCCTGTGACTACCTGCTGGTCCAGCATTCTACCCATTCCTCCAAGATGAAGAGTGTTTGTGCTCCCCTCCACCAGGCTTTGTGTACACAGCTGTGGAGAACATTTTCGTTTACACCCTGTCCTTCCTCCCCTCCATCTTTCCTTCTCTTCTTGTGTCATCACCTTGCCCCAGACATCAGGAAATGTCCACAACTCGACAAAGAAACTTTATGCTGTCAGTCTTGTGATGGTGTTAGGGACAGGTGTGTGTGTGTGTGTGTGTGTTTGTGGGGAGGGGTATTTATTGTCAGATGTCTTTAAGTCTCCTTCTGACAAACTCAACCCTGGAGTTTCATTG
The DNA here is from genome assembly GCA_034779795.1 of Ctenopoma multispine. Classification (NCBI taxonomy): domain Eukaryota; kingdom Metazoa; phylum Chordata; class Actinopteri; order Anabantiformes; family Anabantidae; genus Ctenopoma; species Ctenopoma multispine. The sequence goes on along the minus strand of JAUYWH010000020.1, from coordinate 12,310,321 downwards.
AGTAAAACAATGGGTGTCAAGATTCAGAGGAAAACTATAAATGACCAAAAGTTTGAAGTGGTAGGAAAAAGTATAGAGGAGAAAAGAAGATAATAAAAAGGGAAGATAGTATTTGAGTATACAATACAATAGAAAGACAAAGACTAAGATGATGATGAGATGGTTGAAATTAAATGTCAGGAACTTTCCTCCACCTCAGTGTAGGGGTAATAACAGACACAAGGAGGAATTAGGAAAGGGGACATGTGGAAGATGAGAGTTAAGGAGATCAGGTTTAGTGAGTTTCAAAGGGTCCACTACTTGTATGAAAAGGTGAACTAAGGAGAGCAAAAATAAATAAATAAAGCGCAGCCATCAATTGAACAATTCACTTTTTCAATGCTATCACTTCCAACCACAGACATTGCACAGGCTCGTTCAAAGCTCAAGAGACGAACACCCACTGTCTTTCTGAGCTAACTGCATGAAGTCATCTACAAAAGAAGAGTCTGGACAACAAGCACTGAAGTAATGAACAGAGTACGTCAGGACTGATGCAATGCGTCCATGCTATCATGACTCCACGGACATATCAAAGCATTCCTGTATGATATTTTCCTTTAAACTTGTGTATGTGTGGGTAGAGAGTGTATTGATAAACATGGTCTACCACCCATCCAAACTATCTGCTTGGAATCCATCTTCTACGCAAGCAAACCCAGAGTATGCTGACTTCCAACCAAGGTCAAATATATTTGACAATACACACAACTGAATTTCATTTAAAGGAAAGTTTTTGCAATTGCTAGTCACCAAGTTACAGTGATAGCTGTAGGCAAGAGGACCTTGTTCAGTTTGCAGAGTTCATTTTACTCATATTATATGTAAAACGCATAGTGTCTTATAATCCCCCAGAGCATAAAACTGTGTGTGCTCAATTTGAGTTTGTTTACAGATTAGTTGGTCATCTTGTGACCATTACCATGATGTCAACATATCCTCACATATCAGCAATACATTTGATGATGTTCTAAAAAATTACATGTGTTTTCCCCCCAAACAAATCAAGCAGGAACACGAGTTGGGCAAAGTGAGCTGAAAGAAAGACTGTACATACATTACTGTATCAACATAAAAACAAGGATGAGCTCTCACCTCTCTCGCACTGCGGGCCAGTGAAACCATAGACACAGGCACATCTGTTGGGCCCAATGCAGCGCCCACCGTTCTGGCAGCCATTCTCACACACAGCTACGGGAGACAGGGGAAAAGAGAGTGAATCACAGAGAATCTCACCGCACTCTGTCACTCTCTTTCTCATGCACAAACACATCAGTCATTAAAATCTAAACGTTAGAATAACTTGTGTCACGCGTAAACACATAGCGTATTGTATATCTGCATTACAAACATTTATAAGAGTTTTCTGTATGACATCAGTCTTTTAAACAATAACATCAACTCTCTTCACTTCATGCTTCAAGTCCAACCCAAAAATGTAGCGATGCTTTCAAAACAATGGATTAGTCTTAAAAAAGTCTCAAATCCAAGACTTTGTACTACTGCTATATACATTTGAGGTCCATTTATGAAAAATTAGAAATACTCGGGACAATTTGCAGACTTTCAGTCTCTTTAAAGATATTAGGCTTTTCTAACTATATGTTGTAATAGTCGACATGCGCGTGCATACAAGCAACCAACCCGACATGCACACACACACATCAAGGTGTGCTGACTCTGCAGCAGCTTTCACTCACGTTGTCCACAGTGGCTGCCTGTGTAGCCCTTTGTGCAGGAGCATGAGTCCTCTGCGCAGCTGCCTCCATTCATACACCTAATGTTACAGGACTGAACTGTAGGAGAGAGAGCAAAGAGAGAAGTGGTGAAATGAGAGTGATGGATGGGTTGTGGAGTAAAAAAAACAGATTAAGAGAATAAAACCGAACAAAAATGAACAGGCTTTCACATCCAAAACAAAAGCAAAATATGAAGAGGTTTTATCACATTTTTAAGAGTTAAAAGAGAGTGACTTGTCACACTAAATTAAATTTTTACCCAGTCCAAAAACATTACAACATTATCAACTATGGTCACTGGTAACACAATAAAAGGGTCTTTCCACTTTGGATGGGTTTGCATAACACTGCTGTTTCTTTGGCATCTTTAGATCATCAGACAAGACTCAAAGGCCTCAAGGCCACAAGACTAATCAAGGAGACTGAGGTAGCTGTTTTTCTCAGCCAGTCAGTCAGGAATTTGTTGATAAGAGAGGGAAACAACGTCAGGGGGCTGATATGAGGGGGGAGCAGAAATTAGGTACAATGGCAAAACAATAAACTCCAAATAAGCTGGGTGCCCAGAGAAGGAAAGGGTGCAGTTGCTAATATGATGTGAAGCAGGAGCTAGAGGGCCAGTCTCACTCAGTAGCGGCTGTAGCGTCCATAAAAATTGTTGTTCCAAGCCAACACACAGCTTCCTGCTGAGCCAGCCTTTTACCATACATAAGAATAGAGAAGGTACCTACAGTTCTGGATGTTAGCAAACTATATTCTGACTGTTCCCTTGCATCCTTTTTATCTTTCCAGATATCCAGACTAGTGTTTTATGTCTCTCAGTCCCCCTGAGCTTTTATTCTTCCTTCCTCCACTTTCTCTACTCCCTCAGTGTCTTTCATGCTCTTCTGTCTATATCCTAATCGCAAGTTCAACATCAATTTCCTCTCTTCCTATCTGCCTCTCCCTCTCTCCATTCATCTGTTTGTGTCTCTTTCTGTATTTACTAACTGTGCAGCAGAGGGGAAATGATTTAGCTTCCTTGTAGCTGAGTAGGTCTAATGAGAGTTACTGAGTTTGCACACTTGCCAACAGGAGGCATTTCAGCTGTTATAATCCACCCACTTATTCTGACTGCACCCAAACATACTAAACATGACCGTGAGTCATGATGAGCGAATATATTCTAAGGTAGCTTTTCATTGTCATCATCCAAACATGACTTACTCCTAGCTTACACAGCGTAGATTTCAGTTACATGAGTCAAAGCACAATAGCACAAACCTTGGATGTGAACTGTGTAGTTTCAGTAAATGTTAAGCAGAGGGTAATTCACTGCAATTTCATTTGCTCCTTACGTCTGGAAGGAGTTTGAGTTAAGTGCAACACTTGGTAGACTCTCTGTATAGATTTGGCAGCAACTGCATTTCAATTAGTGTACTGGTGCAGTATGTCTCTGTTTTACTCCTCCTTCTTCGTCATTCGCTCTCACAACAGGTCAGATTTTCATCTCAGGTTTCAACCTCAGTTGTGCTCAAGACACAAGATTAATGACACAGATGCTATTTTTTCCACTTATGGCAACAATAGGAGCAGTGATGTAAAACATCAATAATGATTACAGTGAGTGATTACAGCTTTTCCCGCTGTGGAACAAATAGGAGAAAACTGTTTCATCATGCTGTAACCAAGACTCCCCCAAAGCTGAGTCCCCCTCCCTACAAAAATGTATTTCTAAATAGATCAAGGAAGAATGGGAAAAGATTTTGGCTTAGTTAGCCACAGAGAGTGCAGTAGGCGCCTTTTTGTCCATGAAAAGTCACTGAGGATTCTGCCCTCAATAATAGATAGATGGACAGACACTGGAAAGATGAAGAGACTTTGGAGGTATACAGGTTTAAGTTCATGTCATGTTTTTTCTGTAAAAGAATCTAGATGGGAGGAGGAGAAAGCAGGAAGCAAACAAGCACATTTGGAGACTGGAGGAGATGATCTCACTGGCTAACTTCGTTCCTTGCTCCCCCTCCTCATGGTGCTCCATCCCCCGCAGGTGGAGGGAGATGGTTTGTCCCAGTGACCCATGCCTGGGAAGCTGCACGTGCAGAGCAACAAGGAGGGGAATGTGCTTGTGTGTGTGTGTGTTTTCCAGACACTGAAAAAGTATTTGGATATAGCGTTTCAGCACCACAATGAACCTCTTTATTCTGGTAGTGTTGTCGATGAGCTGCTCACATGTGTGTGTTTTTTTTATGAGAGGCTGCAAAACAAACAGAGGCCAGAGTTGTGTGTTGTGTGTGTGAGTGTGTGCACACATGGACAAATGTGTGTCTGATGGAAAACTGAGGAGCTTTACAGCCATGTTTTGCCTGATTTACAGACACCCCAGAGACCAGTGACAGTGAACTGCAATTTAAGCATGGATGGGCAAAGTGGTGAAACAGAAAAGCTGCATGAGATGCTGCCAGGATCAGGTCCAAATGCAAAGGTTTGTTTCCATTCCATGAAACTCTGTTTTCAGTAGATTTCACAACATATGCACTTACATACTTAAAATCTACCAAGACAAAGCTTTACTTTGCTGTTTAGATGGGACACATTGGGGCAGCATGACTTCTAATTAAAAAGGCCCCTCTGTGCTTTCCCAAGGCTTACTGGTACTCCTAGTCAATAGCCCATGGAAGCTTGTCAGCCTAAAGACAGCTGTTTCTTAGCAATGGGACATGAACATCTATGAGCACACTGATTTTGTAATTATGGTTATGGGAAGGCAAGGTTATAAAGATAACCCTATAACATCCTCAGCACAGCTGCTCTGCTCTAAATTGCCAGGGTTTATTACAAGGGTGACTTACAACTGTAACCCTTGTTCTCTGGGAAGTGACATGTAGAACCAGGTAATCAGTATGTGACTCATATTGTTGCTTTGTGGCTTTGCAAAGATTTTGCTTTTCTATTTCTGGAAATGTGTAAATCTCTAAAGGTCTGCCAGGCCATCCACAGAAACGCAGGCATGTTTGGCCAAAACAACCAATTCCAGGAAGAGTTATTGAAAAAAATTTTAGAAAACCATCCGTGTGGGCACAACATTTATCACAGACACATGGGTTACATGTAGAAAGTTACAAATGTGTTACTGATTTATTTAAACCTCTGCATTCCACAGGCAAGACATGAGACATAAAGATGCTATCTATAACCCAGAGAAGCAGGGTGTTAGAATCAGGCTGTATAATTAAGGCAAAATAAATTGATGTTTCCAAACAGGTCTCTATAGAGCTGCAATTTGTTTCCAACTGTACTAAATTATCATATTAAATGGTGGACTCTCTCCAAAAGCTGAATTTGGGAGTAAGCACACTTAGGAAGACAAGAGCTATGATGAGGAGTGTGTGCTTTCTTTTGACATGGCCTAAGGCCTCTGAAACAGATAATGTTGTGAAAACAATTTTCAACATAGTAATTTATTAAACACACCTAAAACAGTGAGCAGGACTCTGTGGGTTTTCAAATTTAAACAATTTTACAAAATATTAAATAGAGTGAGACAATTGGAAACATCCCTATTCAATAGAAGAGTAGTTTAGAAGTAGTTCGACAAGAGTAAGAAACTTTTAATGGGGTAGCAGATTATAACTTATTGTCTGTGAACAATAATTTGTAGAGGAAATGGTGAAGTACCTCCAAGTAAAATGACCTCCATGTTTAAACAGGGTCATTCTGCAACATTCGATAAACTGATGGTGCGTTTAGTTTATCTCAGGTCACAAAGTGATTCGACCTCTGACATTCACTAAAGCTGCCAAAGAGCCTAGAGAAGACTGTTTTCTCTGTGATGCACCCAATTTATAGAGAGCATCGATATGTTTCCTAACCAAATGCTGTATAATTAAACTGGTCATTTAGTAGTCGCTGTCAAATATAGAAAAGTAGAAAAGTCACACATAAAACCTAGGAAAGCTGAGAATCACTGAGGGTGACTGTACGGTTTGTCCAGCTCTTGCTCTGATTTACCACTTCACTGCCTCTAAGGAGCATGATTTCATAGCTTTTGCCAAAGTACTAAATCTACAGGAGATCTATGTGTAGCCTGCCATACGGGTCAAAGGCTGCTTCTCCCCATGCTGTCTTCCATGATGTCCCTCAAAGCATCCTCCTTACACATGACTGGAACAGATCCCGTCTACTGTATACCTCTGGGGCACAGGCAACTGATGTTCACTGTGTGTGCATGTAGGTTTTCCTGTGTGTCTGTTGTGTGAGTGTCTGTGTAGAATTTATCTCAATGTCTGTCTGTGTGTACAGTGGTGCAAGTGAAAATGAGTGTGCTGGCGGGCTTGATGGAATGTGAGCATGTGTAAAGGGTCTGGCAGGGGCCAGGCGTGACTGACAAGCTGACTTTGTCCTACATAAGCAGTGAAGCTGAACACATTGCATCCTAGTTAACAAACACATTGACACACACTTAGCGGTGCTTAGTGACAATGGTTTTACAATGGCTTTTTCATTTAAATCCCGCACACAAGATCCTAAGGCAAATGGCAGTAAAACACCTCACTCCACTCCAGACACACACACAGATACCCTGAGTGGCCTGTAACTGAGCCCAGCAGACTGAGCCAGGACCGCCAATCTCTGTATTAATCCTGACAAACCCTGTGACCTGCAAGCTGTAAAGCATGCCCGGGACTCTATACACTGCTATTACATTGGCTACTGTACTATTCTGGCTCCCCTGAACAGAAGAGTTAAACCAATATGATTGGAAAATAGCAGAGCAACTGGGTGAGTGGGTGCAAACTGTTCAGTTTATCAGGCAACATCATTTCGCCAGTGATTTGGGCAACTTAGCAGGATCACCCAGTAAAGTGAAGTAAAGCTTCAGGTCATTTGGAAGAATTATGGCGATATACAATTTCTTCTTCGAGCAATTCACTGTGTTATTCCACAAATCCTCAAGTACAGTAAGGAATCAGACACACAGCCAGCAGGAATACCCCAAGAAAAAGCTTCAATTTGGAAACTTATTTAAAAGAAAGCCTCTGTAAGTCTTGTGTAATCCTGTTGTTCAGTTCTATACAGAGTGAAAATAGACACTATATGTAGGTTAAATATGAAGCTACCCCCAGCAGCTAGTAATTAATTAACTACCAGCATCTACAATGCTCACAAATCAATACATTACATCCCATTTGTTTAATCTTTATAAAACCAACATGTAAAAACAATACTTAGCAAAACGTTTGCGTGGTGCACAGCTTTTGGAGAGAGTTACCAGACAACCAGCCTTTTAGAGATGCTGGTAGATGGACTTTGATATGTTTGGACTAAGCCTGTGTAAGTTAGACTCCCGTGTCCTGTGGCTTCATATTTAATGGAGAGATAGTGTGGAATGTGGAAGATACGTTGTTTGACCATAGCTGTCCAATGTAATGGATGGGATCAATGCATCTAAATGCATATTCCCCTTCCTTTATTCTGCTTTGATTTTAGATGAAGGGAAAGTTACTGGTACTGAATTGTACAGTTACTAACCTCCTGCTCCTCCTCCACAGTTGGGAGAGAGCTGGCCATTCGAGCAGGTACACATGTTGGGTCTGGAGCAGAAACCATCACCACATGTATTCCTGCAAATAGCTGGAGAGCAAGAATAAAATGAGGAAGACAAGTCAAGATATTAAATGGTTAATTCATTTTTCATATCTTCAGTCCTTAGTAGTGATGAAGAAAAACCTTTTTTCAATGGGTTTTGTGGTATCGTATTTAATAGGATTTAAGAATGGAGTAACTTACGAACAATACACTGGTTCCCTCCGGGCAGAGTCTTCCAGCCTGGACAGCAGTATGAATGGAAGCGAGAGCCACACACGTTGGGCCTGAGAGTGACACAAAAAGAAGAAACAAACTCACTACTCACCCAGTCACAACAAAAATCCCTAAAACAAATATAAAGTATTGAGTTTTTTTCTGAGTTGTGCAAGACCTAAGAAGAGACAAAACCAACTTTCACTAAAGTCCTCTCAAATGATGGATGGAGGTATTTTCAGAGAGGAGAGAAGGGCAAGGAGCCTATGACATAAGGGGCAGCATCTTGTTTTTGTTCAAGGCTGAAGTTAACAACGGGATGTATAAATTCCTTGTTTCTCCCATATTCCTTGCCTGCTTGTCCTGTTTGTTGGCAAATATCCAGTGCTGCTCCCCATACAATTCCTACTGCAAAAAACTAAATTTTGTCTGACAGATGTAAGAGTCATCACGGCTTATAGACAGCTTCACTGGCCTGACAGGTTAGCCACAAAGTTTTCCTCTAAGGAAATGGCTAAACCACATCTAGCGATGACTGGCTGTGCTCATACACGTACAAACACACATATAAACATGCAGTGCTGCTGAAGTCTGCAGCTGCTTTTCAAGCTAATGCAAAGAACACCTCAGTTTTTATCATCCATGAATAATTACACACCTAGTTATAGCTCTCTTCATTTAGAAATAGAGTAAAAATTCCAACATGCAGCGACTCCTGAACCCACATACACACACACACAAGCGTGTGAGAGTGTGTGTACTCAAGACACTGCATAAAGCAGTTTGAAGGGATTCCAACTCTGTGGTTGTACTAATGATATCCTTGGTGACCTTTGACAGCATATAATGACGGGTATTTCTGTGGTCATCTGTGTTGGTGGTTAGTTGTTTGCATTTACTGATAGCATGACTAAGAATTGGGAGACCACAGCTTAGTAAATTGGGATAAATCTTGATCCAGATGTTCATGGTAAAGTCATTTGTCACAGGAATCACATCTCATTAGTCTAGACAATTTTTCTTACAAGTTTCTGCCCTGTTGACCGTGACTGTAGATTACCTGGTGTGTCTTGACGCTGACCAAGGTTGAGGAAAGATAGAAAACAGCACAAGAAGTAGTGCACTTCCATAATGTTGGACGACTTGTTAAAGACAATAAAATTTGAAATGAATCAAAACTGGTACGGCATAGGCTGAGATATGTTGCCTTTTAGTCACAGGAATAGTATAAGTTAAGGTTCGAAAACACTTGGTCTTACTTTATTTTATGTTTAATTTGAAAAAAACTCCACCCACCTTTTTATATAAGTTTCTGTCAAATATTTTAATATGTCAAAAACTCTGAAGTCTAACTTAATACAATAATCACAATAATCTTAATGACATTATTGAGACTTCTGCAGCTCCCTCCAGTCACAGAAAACATTTTAGAAGATTAATATTACAACTAACAACTTATAAAGCTACCTTATCTGATTCATTTATGAAGGGATTAATGGCTGAAATTCACAATGAGCTGTCACAGGAGGACTCAGTGCCTTCGTTAGACCATCTGAAAAAGACCTGGCAGGAGGACTTAGGAGTGAACATTACAAGCAACCAATGGTCAAAGGCCCAGGGCTATGTTCATTCTACTTCTGTATGTGTCAGACATGGACTTTTGCCATTTAAGATTCTACATAGATTGTACTTGTCCAAGTTGAAGTTGTCAAAGATATTTCCCTCTATTGATCCTTCTTGTGGTAGATGTGCGCAGGGACCGGCTTCACTAGCACATATGTTTTGGAATTGTCTCCATATCGTAAAATATTGGAACACTATATTTCAAACCCTTTTCAAAATCTTGAAAAAACTGCTGGAACCGGATCCAGTGTTTGCTCTATATGGTGTGAGGCCGGTTGCTGTGCAACTTTCAGATGCTCAGGAAAATATGGTTCAATTTGTGACCTTGATGGCGCGAAGATCAATTTTGTTTTGTTGGAAGCGGAAAGATCATCTTTAATGAAGGACATAATGGGACAATTAAAAATGGAGAAAATCAAATACTTACTGAAGGGAAACTATGGCCTATTTTATTCAACGTGGCAAACCTTTTATAGATCATTTTAGTGCAGATATATGATTGGTCTGTATGATATGGTGGAGATATATGATGTCCTTCGATGTTTGTTTGTTGCTCTGTTGTTGTTGCTTTCTTCTGTATTTATGTGCAAAAAAAAAAACTCAATAAAGAGAAGAGTAGTCTTTAGAGCAGCTTAAGGTTAAATGTACAGTCACAGTGAGGAGATGAGCAGACCACAACTAAAGCAGGAAATGAAGCATTAGGTCTAATTAACTTTTCAAGTTCCTCCAGCGAGAAACAGACGACCTTTCTCTCCTCTTCCCCTGACAGTATCTGTGGGGAGGTCAGCAGGGAGATGACAGCTGGGGTTTGAATCGCTGATGGATGGAGAGTAGAATACACCTATAACCACATTTCCAGATGGTATGTGGGACAGAGAAACAGACAAACAGGTGGGCAAGCAGACGAGAGATATTTATGTAAGCCGAGTTAGTGGTCACACAAAAAAGTAAGATAAAAATAAAGGATCAAACACACAAAAGACAGGACTGTTTGACTCTTGAGGACATTTCCATAAACTGAAACGTGACGGTTGATTTTAAAAAGAAAGTGTATGAAAGGAATGGCAGTTAGGAGGAGGGAAGATAGGATGGTGGGAAAGGAACACGAGATCAGTGGGAGGGAAAGCAAAACAAGTTTATACTGAGAAGAGGAGGAAGCAGGACGAGGAGTGGGAGCGGAAAACAGAGATATGGAAACGAAGAAGAGAGCAGCATAAAGGGTGAATTTCTGGGGCAAACACACAAAACAAATGGGTCTTCAAAAAAACATAAGAAATGCATTAAGTGAGGCATCAGCATTCCAACACTTAACAAGCAGTGAAGCTGACTTCTCCCCTGATCTATTTCTCCACAAAGTGTTAAAGATTTTCCGCTGTTACAGTCCTGGAGGATGTCAATATGGAGGATTATAGGGGTCTGACCCTGAAGTGCTCTGGTTTGTTATTCTTCCTTTCTCTCTCTTTCCTTGAGGTCAGTGCATGTTCTCCTATCACAGAAAAGAGGCTTAAGAGGGTGGACTGAAGTAAACCAGAAAGACCGCCATAAAAAACGTGTTTAAGCTCCAGGAGTTTTCCTCAATATTACAGTGTCCTACTGTTCTCTGCACTTAATCTAAAGGAGATTAACTCTTCTGTGGCCATGTTGTAGCCTTTGAAGTTTCCCCCCAGCCTGTGGATGCCTTGTTAACTGCCATTAATAGTAACAAAAGGAAAATGACTGCCACCTAATCCAAGACAAAAATATAATAATACATCCATAAATGAAGGTACAGCATTAATTGTATTAGTTTTCATGTTATGGGCAATACAATTAATCTATTAATTCTGAAGATAACTAGCAGGCTGATCATTTACGTAAATTATTACCAACACATCTAATTTAATTTTCACCTGTCATTAAGTATTGTATTTTTGTGGTTTCTCTGGGGATTTAGTTAGATTCATAAAATTAGAAACATCAACAAGGCAGTTATGGGGCTGCGGCCTGAGGGGCTTCTGCCCACGCAGGAATCTAGAAGGCCAAAGGTTAAGGTAGTTCACAGCAGTCAGCTTCCCCTGCATTGAGCAGGCACTGACAACAGTCAGTCTGTTTCCATAAAGACCAGAAGTTCACAGTTGCCAGGGCTGCAGGTCAGGCGTCTGTGTCCATGTATGTATATGTCAATGTACTGATTACAGGTCAAAGATCACCTGCCTGGTATCTGAGCCCCCTTAGGAAAACTGTTACGAACTGCTGTATCTAGCAGCACCTGGGCCTGTTGCTCTACTATCAGTTCAAGGAGTGGGGATGAGGAATGGGAAAAGGAATGCAGTATGTACAGTAGACAATGACCCAACCAGAGATAGAGATGGAGAGCAGTGAAGCAAAGTAACTACAGGTGGAAGGTGTATTCACAGATAGTAACTGTAACACTAAAGAAAAATACTTATACATAAAATACATTTGAATAAACCAATGAAAGAAATAAATGAAATAAAGTAGCAAAAGAAGAACTATTTTTTTTTATAAAATGGAGAAAAAATTAAGGAAAATCAAAGCAAGAGATTAGAAAAAACATAAAATAGAAGCACTCAAGAAAAATGCGAGTACCTCAATACATACTCGAGAATTGAAACTGAACTGAATAAATAAACAAAGAAAAAGATAAACAGTGAGATTGTTGGCAGTGAAACATAAGAGGGTACCTACAAAATCTACAACAAATACTGTGGTGATTTTTGTTATAATGACCCTACATAAAGTACTGTAGTATATTACAACAACTTAAACTGTGGTCTACTACACAAACCTCGGAGATATCTGATTATTGTTCTGTTTCCATGAAAACAAATCACCAGTCACCAAGATCTTCCTAACTGAGATGTTCTGTGGAAAAGCTATATTGTTTGTGATCAGCTGTAATGAGGTGCTGTAACATAAAATTATTTAATACAACTCTGCACATAAATAAGCTCATACAATACATTTATGTTTGTGAATGTTTAGTATGTGTTTGTTTTATTTTGTGTATGGCCGCATGTGCAGCAGCGTCAAATGTGGGCAGTAGACTGACAGTTAATCTCTTCATACATTATGACGTTAAGTAGAAACCACTTTGTTAGCAGACCACATGCCAATCAGCTGTCCCAGAAAATCCTCTTTTTACAGCTCAGTCTGCACATACAGTAAGCATAAAATGCAGACATATAAAAACTTAAAGTGGAACCCAATGCACATAAAACAGAAAAGGAAACTGGCAATTGTTCATCTCAAATATGAATTCTTCTAAAGATTGTTTGAGGTTGCTTTTCTCTTCCCCTGTCTCAAACACTGCTGTCAGATGCAAACCCCCAAATTCTTTTATTCCCTTTCAAACTAGCTATGTACCAAGGCAGACACTAAATAGAGGGCCCTATCCAGGCCACAAGGGTGGTATTGACATTATCCTGGAAGGGACATGAGTAAATGTAATTCTCTGCTTGTGGCTGACTGTCTGCCAAACTAGCCAACATCTAAAGTGCCTCTCAACAGCAGATCTGGGTGAAGCTGGGCTAAACTGGGCAAAGCTAAAAAGATGAGTAGCTACAAAAAAACAGCTTGGATGGACTTTTCAAATGGATTATACAGGACATCTTATTAAGATACAAATGTTCAACTCTTTTTAAACCTTTTTAAACATTTGAAAGAAAGTCTCCATCAATGCCTCACACGTCCCTTCTCTTTTCCTACCAACCAAACGATCAATCATCCATCTAGTAAAGCACACCAGGCAAGCAGCCAGCCAGTCAGCCAGCAAACCTAAGGCCTGATTAGATGCCACCCTTCAGGGGACTCATGCCAGGTGGCAGTGTACTGCAGGGGCCAATAAATCAGAGTCAGTCAGCATCAGAGCCAGCACTACCAGAGACAGACCAGGGGATATGGAGCTCTAGCCAGCAAATAAACACTGCACCCCAGCCCAAGGCCAGTGTAATGACCATCATTAAACTAACCTCCCTTCATCTCCCACACAGAATCTGTGAAACCCATAATGAGTTACTGACACTCCACTGTGATTGGTGCAACTTTTATATGAAAGCATTACAGTAGACAGTGAAGGTTTGCATGCATTGTAGTTTGTTGGAGTGAATGGGGTTAGTGAATTTATCACCCAGATGTGGTTAAATAAAACATGTAGATGTAGAGGAGGAATTTTGCACAATTTCATATAACTTGGGATTGTTTCAAGCCAAGAAAACTCAAAACAATAAGTGAATGTAAATTCAGCACATTATTAGCATTTGGTTTGGCACATGCTTTACCTTTCTGTATAATTGAAATGACAGTTACCAGGTGACACCTAGAAATCAGTAAACATAATTAAAAAGACATTGAAAAGTTTGTCAAATAACTATCAGCACCTTGTCCACTTCAGTACACAAAAATATCTCTGCATGAGTATTTAAGCCATAACTCAGCGTTTCTATAACTTCACAATGTAATGGAAAATGTCTGCAGGCTTTTGTCATGAAACCACACATTATTTGATGGTAATAATATCCCTGTGCAAGGTCTCCTGGCTTCTTGACAGTGGACTATCACTTAATCACATCTTTTATTAATATTTTGAGTTCAATGTGAACAAAGTGTTAGGCTGAAAACACTATAATGCACAGTCTTTGATATAAAACCTCTCCTTTAAAATCTGTCTTAAGGAGGAGAGTGATTTTCTCTATTTAGCACGGACCATAAACTTCCATATTAAACAAAATGACAAACAAAGCAGACAAATCGATTTCTATTACTCAGAAGAAGCCCTCACAGTTTTAGAGAAAACATCGGTTCCACACTCGACAAGAGCTTTATTAATAAGCTTCAACCAAATACAATTTAATGAATTCAGTTATTTCACTCAGTCACCCCCTATTACTTCTTCATCTCATCTATCATTTTCTTATGTGCTCTCCGTTCTTTAAAACTTTGCCTGTCCTCTGCTATTCCTTCTACCATTTTGTCACCTACAGCAGCGAAACAAATGCCCTTTTTCATACCCCCCTCGGGTGATAGGAATACCTCATTTCCTGTGGCTTGGCACTGGGGGAACCATAAGCTGGGACAGATGGGAGTCTGATTGGAACAACTGATGCAGACACTGAAAACAGGGCCCCAACAAAACTTCCTTTGTTTTTGAGAAGTGGTGAAGTATACAGTGAAAACTCTTTGCTGGCTGACATACATCCCACACCCAGATATTGTTTAGGTAACAAAGTGAAGGCGTTGGACTGCAGGAGACAGGACACAGGGGGCAGGAGAAGGGGTTGCAGCTGGTGAGAGATGTTTTTACTGAATACTCCCCACATTCAGATACTCAAACAACACTTTTAAAAAACACACACACAAACATGTACGTTCATGTGTATCCAAACACTATGTTCCCTATTGGTTGCTTTAAGTTTAGACATCAGCAATTCAGCTATTAGTCTCCCCATCATACCATCATGAGATGCAAGCTTATAGAAAGTTCCCTTTTCAATCCTTTCCCCTGAAAATGTTAATTTGTTGTAAATACATTTGGAGAGTTCAGGGTAGAGCGCGGCCTGTTAAAGTTGAACATGTGCTGTTTTTGAGAAAACAATGTGGTATTCAGCAGCATAATTTGGTAGGCGAGCTTGGCCTGCATCCAGAAAGCACAGCAGTTGAAAGAGAGCTGCCAGGAAAGTAGAGAGGGGAAGCCATTTATATTTTAAACCTTCTCCAGACACGGCTACAAATGTTCTGAATTGTGTATGCAAAATCAAACTTTTTATTTAAGCCTTCACCTTTGAATGCTGCTGTTTCATATTAATGAAATCAATACCAAATTGCGTTGCTGTGATTTTAGGTTTTCCAAAGACAGGGACACACACACTCATCCCTACCCCCTCAGAGTCTCCTGGCCACGACGTCGAACCCGTTGCACCTCTCTCTGGTCCACAGCGCTGGTGAAACGGTTAGCTTGGTACGCTCCATTCCCAGTTTCGCCGAGTGCCACACGGACTAACACAAGAGCCACCCATCCCAGCAGCACCTGAGCCAGCTTCCCCGATCCCATTGGTTGGTCTGATTATTCCTCCAATCGTGCAGTCTGACTTTTCTTTCACAGTATGGACCCAGGCTGAGCAGAGGGATCTAAACCTGGACCCAGACCAAGTGCACTCCAGAGTAGGGGCTGGATAGAGGGAGAAGAGATGAGAGCTAAGAAACACACAAAACACAAAAGTAGTTGTAAAACTTCCACTATGTGATTCCCAGCTTATCTGTCAAACACAAGACAACACAACACAAGCCCATCAAAAGAGCCTAAGTACCCTTTAATTTGGACTGCTTTGTCCAGGTTTTCATTTGTACTACTTAACTTTCCACCATTTTCCATTTATCCCTCATTTTGAGCTATTTACTACTACTTCAGCTGTTTATCCATTACGTTTAGCTTGGTTAGCTAACAATTTAAACTGTCAGTACCTTTAGTTAACATAGTCATTATTATGTTTAACATTATTCATGACTTATACCTAAATGCAGTACTTTAACTCCTAATCTACTATTTTTACTAAAGCTTACTTTTAACTAAATATCTATTTACAGTTCTCTTAATTAGTTTTCAAGCATTGACTCAGGTTGGTAAGGTGGGTCACTGGCCATTGTCACTTCAGTAGTAAGGTGGCTGAGCTTCCCACATACCTCTTAGCAATTACAGAAGTACCCCCTGGGTGCAAACGGCCTACGTGACTGATTCAGCAGATATAATCACTTTGACCCCTGTGATACAGCTCAAATCCCCCTCATGTTCTAACCTTAAAAACCTTATGTTCTAAAATGGTTTGCAATTGAATTATACAATGATTTGATTTTTTTGTTTGTGACATACTTGGTGGTTTTATTGAGAAAAGAGAAAACATATGAGTTGGGGGGTGAACATGCAAGTAAATAGTGGAGACACTTAAATCCTAACTTCCAGAAATCTGTTTTCACTATACTGCACTTCAAAGCAGCCTCATAAGTGGTTTATCACTCTACAGACACCAAATACTGCATGTACTGACTACAGATAACACAGAGAAAAGTCATAAACTGATTACAAAGATGAGCTACACATTAAAGAGACAGTGCTTTTAAATATTAGGTTAAATGTTGGTTGTCATTAAGGAGATGGTAACACACGATGTTAATCATGTGAAGTCAAAGAAGCTGAGACAGTGAGCAAGTGGTGTGAGATTGTTTTTGCCCTGTGAGTCATGACACAATGAAGAAGCTTTTACAGTTCTGTAGAAATTTGTAAGATTAATCTGAGGACTCATGAGATTATAGAAATGTATATCTATTGCACAAATTACCTTGTCAAAAAATAGTAAAGCTCTATTTCCACATCTTTAGGTCTACTAAAAACCTTTTTACATTAAATAGAAGGGAATGTCATTTCCACATGATATATCCAAATCGTGATAAGTGGTTATTATAAGTAGATATTGCTTGGATTTAATGAGTCACAAGCAAAGAAAAGTTAAGAATTACTACCCTAACGCATAGCTGTGTGTATCCCAGAGGAAGCCAGAAAGACAGACAGGAGGGAAGTAGTCTGAAAAGATAGTAAGACTTAATTAGTAGCTAGTAGGAAAGTTTGATTATTAAGAGGTAAATTATGATGTATTTAATGTAGATAGTTAAGAATTGACAATTAACATTTGGAAGAATGATCAGTTATCTCTATTATCAAAAACAAGAGACATTTAATGACTAACTTCGCATAAAGACCAAAATTAAATCACTTCCATTATTGTTTATTAGGGAATCTTGATTTTTAAATCAAATTATGTATACCTCTCTGCCCCAAGTACAAACCTGTCCTAACTGCATCAGAGTATATTAAACTGAAAAACATCCAACTGGACTAGGCTGTCATGAGGTTTATTTTCTTTTCTCCACCTCATTATAAACCACAAGTTTGAGAGTGAACTGTGGGCCCCTGGTGATATATAACCTCAGTATAGCCAGCCTCCAGTCATGAAAACTGGAGGGCTGGAGGCCCATATGATATATCTGGGCTGGACAAGAAAAGAAAAGAGTTATGGCTGTGCATCCCACTGACTAAGATTAACGTAAATGGAAGATGAGAGATAGATGTGCAGTAAACTCAGTCAGGCATGCAGAGAAAGAGACAGAAAAGTGTCTGGCATCACACAGGACTCCACAGGGACAGATGGATGTTAAGAAATCTTATGTGAATAGCCTATAATTGTCCATAATTATTCCATAATTCATATTTCGCTGCTCTTGAAAACACAAATTAATGCCTATCTATGCCTGCCACAGCTACAGTTCTTTCCTGTTTATCTCCTGCCTAATGCATAGTATTGCTACATCTATTGTTCTCAAAGATCAAGCTATAAAAAAAAACAAGTTTTCCACTCAATCGCGACAAAAATCTTAGCTGCTTGCAGTAAGAGGATGGAGGCGGGATCAATGCTGAACAAAAGAAATGCCTGATCAATTACCAAGTGAGCATTTCTCCAATCCTACTGTCAAAATAAAGCAGGTAAAGCCTCCAGCCTACATGAACAATTATTACTCTAATAATCGCATGTGTCCTTTAAATATAGGCTATTTAAGTCACGCTTTAAGTAACTCACTCTCAATAATCTCAAAGCATACTTCAATTTCCCAGATGAATATTAAAAGTAATGCCAGATGCTAAAAGATACAGTTAAATACGTTCACTGTAGTTTGACTATTGAGAAGTACATCGACATAGACACTTAAAGGCTAAAAAATGAAGTCTCCCCAAAGATATCAGTTTCCATACGCTACACTTAAAAAGTATAAAACACCTATAAGCAGCCTGTTGCAAGGAGACAGAAAGGCAAATGTGTTTTTTCCACGATATTGCAGCACTGAAATGAGTTCTGCATGATGTCACCACAACTTTATGAATGGAGAAAAAAACGCAACATCAGCTCGCTGAAACAAGTAAATCCCAGATGGGAAAATGGGTTAGTGCGCTTTTTTTCTTCTACTTTGCCTGCCAGGAAAGCTTATCCCGAAAACTCCAACAAGGCGAGCAATCAAACTGTAAAACGTGACTGCCTGTCCGCTTTTTTTTTTTTTTACCATGCAGTTTCCCAAAAAGCCGGTAAAAATGCAACTTCCGTTAAACTTTTTATCCACCTTTCCGCATCTATATCATGCGATTTGACATTATACAGTTATTTATCAAACATGCATAGAGAGATAATGTCCCGTGAAGCAACGGGGTTTCAAACAATAGTCACTATCAAAGCCATTGATAACTTGATTGTAATGTCAAGATATCACTGATGCAACACAATACCTTGCAATAATTGGAGTGTCTTGGCGTCAAGGAGTCCAGAGTCGGAATTTCAGAGAGGATATGTGCCCCAGAATGGAATATTGACTAAAGCCTTGTGAGAAAAAGAGAAAAGTTAGGGAATTGCCCTGTTTGGAAGAGGGGAGGGGACACAGAGTGAGGCAGAGAAAAGAGAGGGGGTAGTAATGGACTGCAGGACAAACCCACATTCCTCAAGACTCCTGGAGTTGTTATAACAGGGGCCAAGCAGCTAAACCTCCACACTGTGGATAACTCTGCTTCACTATCATCACTCTGGAAAAACACTCCTTCAGGCTACCTCAGTGATGAGATAACAGTCTCATCAGTGTAATGGTCTTTGATGACTGCTAAGAGGAGCTTGCATTAACACCAGGCTGTGGAAAATAAACATCAATTATTTATTAATATGAAGACTAACCATTGGATGGTGAATAAGTTTTAAATAATTATGATTATAAATAAAAGTAGAAACTAGACTGTAATCAGTTAACATAATTATACAGAAATAAAATCTACAATTCAAATTTCACAGTTTCTCATGTCACTGTGTCACATTTATGCTTTCTATTCAAATAGTCCTGTTATTTACTGCCTCAGTCCACTAGTGTTTGTGACTGACACGTCCTTGTGCTTTGTTGTCGCAAGTGTTGATAGGAAGTTAACATGAGGGAGAGTGACCATCTGGATGATATATTGGTGAGGACAGTTGAGCACATCTCATATGTTGCTACCTACTCTGTCAACAAAATGGTTCAGTGTAGTTACACAAAGTAGATTCCTTTTGGCTTGAACGAAATGAGAAAGCACGGTGACGCCTGTTCTCAGTGCAAAATGATTGTCATGTTACATACAGTAACTAACCATAGCACTACAATCAAACTGTAGTGTCACTTAGTGTTTGCTAAAATTATTATTCTGCAGGACAGAACATTTGTACTATTATTTGTACCAAAGCCATCTTGATATTATGTTCTGTGAACCCACAAATGATCCTGTAGAAAACTATTTTTATTTTTATTTACTCTATTCTAGAGTTTTTATTCTTGTTTGCCAATGATTAATGATATCACCATAAAGACTCAGCTCAGTTAATGTCTTTGGAAAACAGTTCAAAGTTTTTCATTGCTGAGAGTGTCACAGTGCAGAAACCATAATGCTTCAGCAGAACTGTATTTGGAACCATCTAGGGGTTGCGCCTGACAGCTCATTCATTCTTTAAACGATTACTTCACTTTTAATGTGTTCAGTCACATGCAACACTATTAATAGTTTCCAGGAGATAATGTCTAATGGTCCTCAAGTGTTTCCGTTTGGAGAAACAATAAACTCTTTTGCCTTGCAATAAGTTTGAGGAGTGCATCATATCAACAGCATCTAACTTTGGTTTAAGAAGAACTATTAAAGCTAAAACATACAATAATATGATTGCAAGTTTAACAAATGTTGCAGTATATGGAACTATCAAACCTCTCGATTCAGTTCAAGTAGTTCTTCACTCAGTGACGAACATTCTTAAACCCTCAAAGTACGCCTCAAGAATCACTGATTGTCAGGGAGGAAAGTCCTTGTTTGTCCCTGGAAACGTCTCAGGGGACAACAAGCAGATTCACTGTTTGCAGAGTACAGGGATACTTGAATGGTTTCCTCTGTCTTTTCACACACACACACACACACAGGTTTTCTAAGGGTCATAAATTCGACAATAGGGCTTTATTTGAAGATTACCTGGAAGTGCATGTATTTATTTAATTCAATCAACATTCTCAGCTCTTTTAAGGCTGATGAGATGTTTTGATTTAATGTCTTCAGCCAGTTTTCAGCAATTTAACAATTAACAATGGCGATGGCCAAACAATTGGCGATTAACAATGTGGGGTGATTACAAGCATGTGTATAATACTGTTTGTCTCTACAAGACTTGGCATGATCTAAACTTACCAAAGTGAATGTGCAGGACTAGGATTTTCGGAAAGGAGATGATGTAAAGCACTTAATTATCAGGGGATGTAAAAGTAAATTTTACTTGAATAGTATGCTGAATGAATATTTCCACACTGTGTTCACTTAAAGTGTGGAATGAATAATCTGAACTGATGCTTCAGGACTGCTTTAAGAGTACAGACTGGGGTGTGTTTAAATGTGCAGTTTTGAGAGGGGACTCTACTATGGACTGTGGAGGAATACGCTGCAGCTGTAACAGGCTACATCAGCATATGCATAGACATCCACTGCATTTATCTCAGGCAATGCTGAGAACTACAAAAAGAAAATCACAAAATCAGACAGGCCAAGAAACAGCACAGATTGAAGCTGGAGGGATTCTATAAGAACTGCATTTCCGGCGAATGTGGCATGGACTGCAACACATCATGGACTACAGTCAGAGGCCATTTGAGAATATGTGCAGCCGATCTACTCTTCCAGATAAGCTGAACGAGTTTTACTCTCGCTTCGATGCCCTCAGCATAAACCAAGTGAGGTCCTGGCCAAAGAGGGCTTAATAGATATACCTCTCTCTCTGTTAGTGGGTGAAGTCTGAGGAAACCAAAGCCACGAAAGGCAGCCGACATAGTAAACATCCCCAGGCATGCATTCAGGGCCTGTTCAGCAGAGCTGGCTGATGTATTCACAGACATTTACAACCTGTCACTCTCTGTGTCCTCTGTACCTGCCTGTTTTAAGAATAACACCGTGACCTGCCTTAATGACTGTCATCCCATTGCACTCACCCAGATTGCGATTAAGTGCTTCGAAAAGATAGTCATGACCCACATGAAGAAGTCCATCTCTGAGTCCACCCTAGACCCTCTAAAATTCACGTACCGACAGTACAGATGACGCTGTCAACACTGCCATCCACACAGCTCTCATACATCTGGAGAGCAAGGTTAAGTGTGTGAGAATGCTGTTCGTTGACTATAGCTCGGCCTTTAGCACAGTCATACCACAAAGGCTGTCTGAAAAGCTCCTCTTCTTCGGACTGACACCCTCACTCTGAAACTGGGTGCTGAACTTCCTAACAGACAGAACCCGGTCAGTCAGAGTTGGAAACCAGACGTCAGGCATCATCAAAGTTTGCAGATGACACTGGGCTGATCACTGGCAGGAAGGAGACAGCGTACAGACGGCAGTTTGCAGAACTGGTGTCCTGGCGTCAGGCAAATAATCTCTCCTTAAATGCGAAAAAGAACAAGGAGATTATTATTGGTCCCAGGAGTGGGAGGGGGGCACCACACCCCAATACACATTGGAGTGACAGAGGTAGAAAGCGTGAAAACCTTTAGGTTCCTCAGAGTCTACATCAGCAAGGACCTCACCTGGTCTCACGACTGCCTCCACATCACAAATAAACCCCAGCAGAGAATGTACTTCCCAAGGATGCTGAGGAAATTTGGGACTACCTCAGGAATTTCTACAGGTTAAGTCTGTCATCACCAGCTTCATTACAGTGTGGCACGGTAGCTGTACCGCTCAGGACAGGAGGGGTCTCCAACGTGTGATAAAAACTGCACAATCAATCTCTGGAGCAGCCTTCCCATCACTCACAGACACCTACACTGCCAGGCTCATCTGAACGGCCCACCACATCATCAAAGACAATACCCATCCACAACAAAGTCTGTTCAGACTCCTGCCATCAGGAAGGCGCTACAGGAGTGTGAAATCCTGTACATCCAGGCTGTCAAACAGCTT
This sequence comes from Ctenopoma multispine, assembly GCA_034779795.1. NCBI lineage: Eukaryota > Metazoa > Chordata > Actinopteri > Anabantiformes > Anabantidae > Ctenopoma > Ctenopoma multispine. Next base: position 12,288,109 of record JAUYWH010000020.1, on the reverse strand, counting down.
CTACCCACAGGCCATTAGGCTCCTGTACAATAATAATAATAATAATTGAACCCTACCTCTATTTATTCTTACTTGCTTTTTTTACTGAAGTGCAATTTCATGACAGCTGTGAAACGGCTGTTTTACTATGTTTATGACAATAAAGCTTCTGATTCTGACTTATAAATGAATGTTTCGCTTCGTTGCCATCACAGGATTTAAACAACAGTAAAAAAAAGTTCTGTGGATGCAGAACAAAACATCTCTACCTTAAAGAAAGAAATCCAGTTGCCATGACTCAATCGTCAGACAACAGTAAAAACCAACCAGGGAGATTTTAATCTGTTGTCTCCTTTGGGCATGAACAAGGCATACACACTTCCACACACGCAAACAACAAACCACTGTGCACGTGTGACCCCTCTCACTTCATCCTGTTGAACATGGCAATTTATTCTAATGGGGAACATGCAGCATACTGTAACATCAACATTCACCATGCAATGGAGGCTTGCAGGATGATTTGTGGTGTGCTGCAGAAGCTCTTAGGGAGTCTCACAGTCTCACACTGACACACTGAAAGACAGGGATAGAGAGAGAGAGAGAGAGAGAGAGAAAGAGTATGAGTCCTTTCTCTCTCTTTCCTCTCTCTCATCCAGCAGTCCCTCCCTCTCCACTCTAAACAGAAACACATTTTGCCAAGCAGTGATGGCCATAGTGAAAACGCGTCACAGTCTGTGTGTATTGTGCTTTCAGAGTCCAGGGAAATACGTTTCCTAGCACTCCCTTCCTCTCTTTCTCTTCGTGCTCTCTCTCTCTTCCTCTCTTTTATCTCCCATCTCCAGCACATGCATTTGTATAGGCACATGTAAACACTCACACACACAGACTCAACATACTCGACCAGAGATAAATATAAGGCTGAGAGCAGCATGTGCTTGTCATGTCACTGAATGTTGCGATCGTGATCATTAAAGTAGGGTATAAGACGTTTTTCTTTGTGCGCTGAGTTTGTGTTTAGAGATTTGGCTCTAAACACACTAAAAAATGCAAACATACAACATTAACATGTGCTTTCAAGATTTCAAGTTGAATTTGTGTTGTCAGGTTTAATACTTGTAATTCTATGAAAGAAAAATGACTCTTGAGAGACTTGTGGTGAGTGTTGTGGTGATTACATGGGCTCACATTGACAAAACCAAGTCATTTGTTTTACATGGACTAGACTGCGTTTTGATTACATATGCCTGGCCTAGAGGAGCAGGAAACTGGGGGCTCTGTGTCACTGTGGTGCCAAGCTCAGGGTCCCTTGTGTAGTTGTCATGGAATGAAAGATGACAAGCCAGTACAGAAACCAGATGAGGACTGAATTGCACTCATATGACTATAAAGTTGCGTAGCCTACTCTTACATTAGCACACTAACAGATAGTATACACCCATCTTCTAAATCCACCCCTAACTCAGATTTCATGTCTACCTTGATTAACAGTGTCATTCATTGATAGCAGGATAAACTGTGTTAAAACTGCGTCTCCTTGTGTTATTGTGTGTGTGAGTGTTTGCAAACTAGATCTGTTTCTTTGTTTACACTTAAACTTGTGGATTAACTGAATTCTTGAAGTGATGCCTGATCTCTCCCAGCACTGAAAGAAAGAACCAGGAGAGACCACCAGAGCCTGATGTGTGCTTTCAGACTGTCTTTAGTCCAGCCAGGAGAGACATCACTGAGCCAAATCACTTCCATGACAGCCTCTCAGCAGGGAGAGATTCATGGCCAGAATAAGTCATACTGCACTGCTGCCCATAGGGGTGAACCAGTGCATATGTGGGTCATCAGAGGCAGAACTGGACCAAAGGAGATGATGTTATGTTGGTACTGTGAATGCATATACTATGATGGATGCTAAGGAAGAAGGAGCATGAATTGCAAACACATCCTTAAATTTTCATTGTTAAGTTTTTTATGAGGTGTTTAAATGTGCAGTAACTCTAAAATGCCTAGTCTCAGGTCTGAAACTAAATATTCCACATAAACGTTTTGGAATTCACACATCCTAACACAGGTAGTAAAACTGGATGCCCTCTGGAGACATGATGCCTCAGCTATGCTAGTGTTAACTTATTGTTATACTTCAAAGTGGATAATCAGTGTCAGTTGACACTGAAGAACAAATGGATATGTTGTTTTTCTTAAGTTTTTCTATGCTAAGCAAGTCGAATGAACTGAAAGAACTCTGCAGTAATGGGAGAAATTCTGAAATCCTGTTGTTTGTGTACATCAATGGCTGTCATCTCATTTTCCACACAGTGTGTTTTGACTAAGGGTAATTTTAAGGTCAGGGGATCATGGAGGGTGTGTGTGCGTGCGTATGTGGTGAGGTGGAGCTGAAGCATTAGAATTTGGTTTTGTAGTGTCATCGTGGTTTGTGGTTGGAGTCTGTGGGGTCAGGGTGGAGCGTGGCTGGATCTTGAGATTATCCCAACTGGGAATCTTGTGGTCGTGGTCGACTGGTGGTTTTTTCCCTGGACAGATGAAAATAGGATCACTGCCACATACATATAAAAGACACACAAACATACACATGCAGGCTTATTGAAAGTGGAAAACTGCAACTATTTGTTATTGATCAATAACTAGATCAAATGTGTCTGTCTATAAAGATTTCCCTCTCTTGCACTTTACGACCTTCTATCTGTTTTTCATGGGGCAACAATGGATCCATTGGTGGGCAGTTGTCTACGAACCCCAGGGCTGGAGGTTCTACTCCCAGTTCCCCCTGATTCTTTACTTTACTTTACTTTACTTGGCAGACGCTTTTATCTAAAGTGACTTACAAAGGAGAAGACACCAGCAATTACCATTTCGATTTCCGTAAATTCTGAGTTACTACAACAAAGAGCCCTGATAAGGCCCAACTCGTCAAGACAAAGAATATGCTTAGGAATTGTTTAGTGCTAGACAGTTATGTGAATGTGTGTGTGTGTGTGTGTGTGTGCGTTAGACTCACTTGAAGTACTTTTTAAACAAGTGAGTTTTTAAATGTTTTTTAAAGGTGGTGATAGTCTCAGCCAGTCGAATGGGGCAGGGACAACAAAGGAGAATAGACTCGACTGTGATCGGAGACCCCCGCAAAGAAGGGATTCCTGATTCCTGAGGGATTCCTGATTCCTGGCCAAATGTCGAAATGTCCCTGGACAAGACAATGAACCCCAAACCCTCTGTGCCTTAAGGGAGCCGACGTCCTCCCAAGAGGATTAATAAAGTATTGATTATTATTATTGCTATTATTATCATTTGCTTACAGTGAAGGCCTGTCTTGCCTCACCTTAACCTGAGTGTATTTCTTCTTCCTGACTCTGGAAAGACTTGGCCTTGTGCAGCTGTGCTGCCCCGGTGATGCAGTAGGAGAGGAATGTAGAACTTCAAAGTATAACATGAGCAGAGACAAAGAATGGCAGTGTTCAGAGGAGATGAGAATATGTGATCTCATAAAACAGCACACAAACACATTGGTCCATTTATGCAAGGTTAGGCTGCAGAGGAGGGGGAGGAGGAGGAGGGGAGAAGACCTGCCTCACATGTCCCCTGCCTTCTTTGTGGGAACCAGAGGAGGAAAAGGCGGGTATACACGTGATGTTGCTCCCCAGTGATAGAACACATTGTAACTGCACAGCTCATTTGGCTATGGGTAAACAACTGTTAAAACATACAGTGGGAAGAGGGATGAAAAGAGGTTGATGTCTACGACATGGCTGAGGTTTGAAAGACTTTTCGTCGATCATTAAGTAAGACTCTGGATGAGAGTTTTGATATCTCATAAGCCCTGCAACTGCAAAAGAAAGCAAGCAGTCCCCAAAAAAGAAAAAGCGAAAAGTAAAAAAAGGGAAAGAGAAAAGCATAGTGAGATTCCAAGAGAGCGGAAAGAATCCTCAGACTGCTTGAATTTAAGGCGCTAATGGCTTTCAGATGTGTGCAACGTCTTTTGTATTTTCAAAGGAGCATAAAACATTCTCACTCAGAGGAATCCAAACAGCGACAGGAATTCACAGACTAACAATTTTCAACAGGAGCTACAACTTAACATTTATCGCTGATGTTCACTCATGATTATGTGTTTTATATCCAGACAGTCCTGGAGTTTTTAAATCATCTTTCATGTTTAGGTTCCATGCTTTTCTGTTAAGTTTAGAGCTTTCTCTTTGGGATTGCTGCAATGAACACAAGAGGTTGGGTGGGGTGGTGTGCTCCCTGTTTCCTGTTCAAACTTTTGGGGAGCTGTGACTAGTATGGGGTGAGGTAATTTCTCACTCCAACTGTAGAATTCACTGCAGAGCGGGTGGGGGGGTGAAGTGCTATAGTTTCACTGTCCACTCCCAGTTAAATGCACATTATGGCTATTCTTTAACAAACTAGGGGTTCCTTTCATAATCACTTTCTAACATGTACTAGAGATTTAAAACTTGTGCAGATGGCAAAAGTTACTGCCAGCTTCTGATAAGCTTAGCTTAGCACAAAGATCAATAATAGAGTAAAACAGCTATAGCCTAACCTAGCTCTGTCCAAAGATAATAAAATCCACATTAAAGCTTATTCATTATGAAAAGTGATGTACAATACTAAGTGATTTACCAGTTGTTTTCAACATAAAACCCATAGAAACATGTAACTGTCCTTATCACACCTCCACCTTTGTCCATCTACCAATAATACCAGTCAGTAATTCAGTCAAAGCAGCTAACTTCATTATCACTTATTCTCTTCTAAATAAAATTAAATAAAAAAATCGAATTCATATTCTACCCAGGATACATACCCAAAATACGGACCAGAGCATCCTGAAACCTACTTTACTGTAATGGTATTCAAATCTAAGCTCAACTCTTCTTTTTTTGCCATTTCTAATAAACCGTCCAAGAATTTTCCCCAAGACTAGCCTCTGCGGTCAGTTTGAGGCTGCCCATACTGAGGTGTGGTCCACCAAACTGACTTAGGCCACTGAGTTGAAAAAGAAAAGGTTGAAAAACGAAGCATAATCCTCCTTTTCTCATTGGCTCTTGGTGGTGGGGGATGGGCAGCCACGTCATAGGAAGCTGTGTCTGGATTTTTGGACAATCTGTCAAGCAGGACCTTAGTGTAACAACTCTTATAATGTCCCTTCTCTCCTCCTCCTGCCATGTTTGCACTTAAGCATGCTGTAAATGTGTCATTTTAGCAGTTCATTTGCTCAGGAAAAATTCTGTATATTTTTAGACAAGTATGCTTTCTAACGTATCCAGTTAACCTCTCTGTGAAGATGTGGCATTTAAAAGCATGTTTAAGCCAACTGGTTTCCTTGGTCCTTTGGATCATAGTGCAGACAATGGATCAGGAAAGTAGTTTAATTTAAGACATTAAGGGACATTTAACACTCTAAAAAACAGTAGTAGTAGATAGTATACTATCAGAAGTTACAATTATAGGATAATGAAACAATGAATTTCCTTTTATGTTAACTTGAGTTAGTTATTTAAAGACATACTGCATCATCATCATTAGGTGACTTAACCAAGAATGAAAGGAGCAGGAAAATAAGTAGATATGGGAAGGTTAGCGCTTTGTTCATCCTTTGTAAAAAAAAAAAAAGTTATTAAAGTATTTGTGTGAGTCATACTAATACTAACAATATAGAAAATGGTTGTCAAGTGTTGTGGTCATACAAGAATAAAAAAGGTTGACGCAGTAAAACCCTGAATATTTTAATCAACACTTTTCCACACAGGGAATAGCATTCTTACTAAACGCCTTGATTAATCATATCCCTTTCTCTCTGTTTCTGTTTGTTAAGCAAGACAGTAAATAACCAGCATAAGTTTAATGTAATATTATCACAAATATCACTTATGTTTGTAATAAGTAAATATGAAGAAACAATTCAGAAAGCATTATCATAAGAAGAAAGTATCCCTTTAACTATCACCAACCCACTGCATCAATGCTGATGTCAATTAACTAAATGGGAAAAGTGATCTTTGATCTTTAGTATTAATTAATTTATTAAAACTGAACTCAATGCATCACATGCAAATATTGTATCAGACTAACAGTTTAGTCTAAACACAAAAGGCCTTTCAATAATGGTAGGTGATCTTAAATAGCTTAATCTTCATACTAAACATCTCTCATATCAAACACATTTTGAACTCTGTCAGCTCTGTCAGGAATAAATGTGTATCCATAAATATTAACTCACGGTCTGCAGAACAGGTGAAGCTAGCTGCAGGTAATCTGATCATCAAAGCCAAAGTATTTAACATAGAATGATTTTCCTCATGTAGTTTGAAATAGGTTTTCATGATCAGGTCAATAACATCAAAGTTATGATTCACTTCAGTAAATAAGCCTTTATGGGTTGCCTAAGCACAACAATACAGCTACAGGCACATGTGCTTCTATGTGTGTGTGTGTGTGTGTGTGTGTGTGTAAGTGAGTGTGTGAATGTTATTTTGCAATACTTCCATTCAATTATTCAGTTATAAGTGTGTGTCCTCATCAGTCAGTGTGTGGATTGGAAAAGCAACAAAACAAAAAAAAACTTGTACATGTGTGAAAACTCTACTAAAACTGTGTACTTGGGACAGAACATCCAGATATCAGCCAGCTTGCTGTCTGCACTGCTCTGCTGCTGCTACACTGTGATCATTAGATGTTTGGACAACAGATGCTGAGATACTTGAAACATCCTCTTCAGCTACCTGCCTATCAGCATTCCTTTAGCCTTTCATCAATTCCTCTGATCCTTCCTACCATTTGTCTCACTTCGCGTTCGGCTGCAGCTGTTTTCACTGGGAATCATAGGTAAAGACGAGGAGGAGGCAGACATGCAAAGTATGTGCGCAAAAAGAGGTAACAAAAACAAGTAGGAGAAAAAAGGAAGGATTGATAAAAATATCTCAAGGGACTAAGTCTTCTTTGAAATTGTCAATTTGAGTAGCAGTAAAACAAGCAGAAAGCATATACTGTATAAGTTCTAATAAAACAAATCCAGAAAATGCCTCTCTTATCCTCTTTATGGGAAACTGAAGTCCCGTCCCTCTATCAACACAAATAGATCATGTTGTTCCCAGCAACTGTCTGTGACACATTTGTTTAGGGTCAAACCTCTATTGCTCTAAGACACGCATATGCTCTGAGGCCTATTAAAGGAGCATATCAATGGACCACCCAGGAGTTTTACACAAACCCAAAAAAAGGAAGGGGTGGCATTACGTCTAGAAACACACAACAGAGTGCTGAGCATATGTAGTGACAAGGGCGGAGATGTGAAGATCTGAGTCAATTTTAACACTCTCAACTGCTAATACATACAAATGGTCCCATCACGTGTGTTTGCATGCACACACACCTAACATAACAGAAGGCTGCATGGTCACTGCCATAGTGGTTTTTCTGAAGGTCAGTTTGGACTTAAAGCACCAGCTGTGTTTACTAGATCATCCATGTAGTTCTCTTGTTCACTCTCCTTCCCTGCTTCTCTCATACAACCATTATTATTGAGCTCATTTATCTAATTCAGTCAGGTCACACTTATCTTGTTTCTTTGTAGGACATATACATCCATCTACAGCCACGTTTATTCTAACGCCTTATCAGTCTTCTAACTTTCACAGTCAGGACCACCTGTTGCTTCCTCTAGAAAAAGAGTCTGTTCTGCTAATTCCTGTGATTAACTACTATGTTTTAGAGGAGTACTTTGAGATAAGAGCTTGATAAAAAGTGATATCACCATGAGCTCATTAACTTTGCTTAGCTTAGTTTAACCTTTTTCCAGTTTTTATACTAGGTTAGCAATCTCCTGACAGTAGCTGCATATTTTACAGACTGATTTAAAGTGGTAATGTGGCAAATCTCAGCAAGAAAGTCAATAGTTAGAATCAGGTTTTATTAGTCAAGCATCCAAGCATTTGCTTATCACATTGGCAGGTAGCAAGTAAACACGAAATAGTAATTAAATGTCAGTGCAAATATGGATGAGTAGGATGTAGCATGTGAGTGGAGTATCAGTTGATGATATGACATGGAGGTGGGATGAAGTGGACATTGGGTCTGGTTTGGGTCAATAAGCATATTTCCCAATATGTTAAACTATTCCTTTAAACATGATTTAGGTAGTTTTTCCCTCCAAGACATTTTAACTTTCCTTTCAATTTTATTTAGATATCACAATAAAACTTCTAGAGTGAAAGTCTGTGAATCTGGGCTGAGATTACAGCTGAAACAATGTTGTCTTTTACAGGCCATGAGGTTGACAATAACTCAGTTAACAGCTGGATTTCTGTTGGCAAAAATTAAATTACTTGGCTGTTCAAGTTAAGAGATTAAGTGTGCACATGGTCTGCAAAGGCTCCTAAATGCTTTATAGCTTTGGCAATAATAAATTATCATTCACTCACTCACTCACTCACTCACTCACTCACTCACTCACTCACTCACTCACTCACTCACTCACTCACTCACTCACTCACGCACGTAGAAGTGACTCACGCCCAGTTTCCAACTTGTGCTTACTTGATAAGTGTGGTCCTGCTCAGCTAGGCTGTGGCTGCTTGTCACCCCACTAGAGCTCCCACACGAGGCACTTTGAAGTGTTGAGGGCCCCCCACATAGAGAAAGCTGTACCATAGGACCAGAGGTGGGGGCTGGTTGTCAGGATTAAAGGTGGTGCTGTAGCAGTCCAGCTGTTTGCTCTGCCAGCTAAACATCAAGGAAAGATCCAGGATTTTGACGAGTCAGTGCTTCTTGCCTTGTGTGACTGGTTGAGTCTGTGATAGACTCAGTGAACTCCTTAAAATCCTGTGCGCTTGCTGAGTTGCCAGTTCATCATTTTTGTGGTTCTTTCAATTCTTGCTTCTCCAAAGCTACGATAAACATTTTTAAAATGGACCCTTCATATAGAGAAAAGTTGGCCATCAATGGCCCACTGAGATTTCCTGTAATGTTAGATGTAAGTGAAAAGAACTGATTGACAGTGGAGGTGTGTGGTCTCTCTGAGTAAGCATTGTAAGCCTTTCTATAACATGGTCTCCATCATCTGGCAAATGCCTGTTGTTTGATTGTGCTCTGAATAGTTTTAACCACATTAGTTGACTTGATTAGTGTAGTTTTATTTTGCCCAAATAGAACAAATAAAATCTCCAGGTGTAGGTATTGCACAGATATTTTAGAACCATGTGACCGACAATGATTGTCAGAGGACATCTGCCAGAGGCAGTGGCCTTTTTGTCTCCAACTACATTCTTCATTTGAGAGAAGAACAACTTTGAGCAAGACAAGTGTATCACTACTGTCAGCCCCTTTCCACACTTTATGTGCACATACCCTGCACACTGAAGTGTGTTTGTGTGTTTAAATGTATGTGTGGAAAGTGAAAGATTATGGGTAGGACTGGAAGAGCTTTGGGAATTCATTCTGTGGTCCACTTTACAAGGTTTTCAGTTATAAATAGGATTATATTAGGTTATGTTAAGTTTATGGTTATAAGCAACATGGTATAGTCATATAATCATGCATGTGTGACTGTGATCACTGTAATTGGAAGACTAGCCTGAGGAATGCAACTCCCACTGTCAACTCTCTCCAGCCCGTCCATCTTCATTATGGCCCATTCCCATATACTGGTCATGTGATTTACAGCTACAGGCCCCAACCTTGGTGATATAGGGCAAATTCCTGACCAGGATCAGTCCATTTTCATACACACAGCAGGGGTTAGGACCTAGAAGAGAGAAGTGATGGAGCAAAGAAAGAGGAAAAAGATAAGGTGGAACTGGTGCAAATAAAGAAAAGAAAAGGTTTACAGTTGACAGAAGTATATAACGAGTTTGTTGCATTTTATTAAAAACAATTAAAGACATTATTGTGAAAGAAAACGTAAAGAAACAATAGGAGGTTTACAGAATGAGACAAGGAAAACCACACAGAACAAGAATAACTGCCAAGTCCAAGGTTTTCTCTGAGAAGTGTGAAGTTTTACAGTGTTTAAATTCTTGAAAGCCTTGTTGACTTAAGACCTCACCAGAGTGCACAGGCTGGTTCAGGGAAAAAGACAGCTGAGCACCTCTGCTGCATATAATGATGGCAGGGTTCAAATTACAATGTAACACATGCCATTCATTTATACAGTTTGGTTTTTACACTAGATTCCTTAGATAACATAAAAGGAAATGACATGATGGATTATCCATATTCTTTTGCATGTGCACAAACAGAAAAACAGTCAAAAGGAAAGAAAGCGATAGCGCAGCAGCCCCACTCTCTTGCTAGCAGGGCTGGGAAAACAGTGTTTAAGGTTTGTAACAGCTATCGTCTGCCATCGCTGATGTTAGATAAGTAGTGCTGTGGGGAGATCAGTCCTATCAATGTGAGTGGTCAACACAGCCCATTGTAAAAACAACACAGTCATTACAGACTTGAACGCCCTGGGCCTGTAGCACGTGACATAATGTAAAAGATGTGGTATGTAATTGCTTCAGACCACTTCAAAACCAAATGGACAAACTGGGGTAGTGGAAGGAAGAATCAAAGCAGCAGCTGGTGATAACAGGCAGTAAAAAGAGTGGCATGTCTGCTGAGAGAATGATGACATCAGGTAATGATAATATTATGATAAAGTTGATTATTATTTACATCATAATGATAAGGGAAAGCCAAGTATACCATAACTGGCTACAGACTAACATATTCTGCCCCTTAGAGATGGAGTCATTTAGCAACAACGTAGGCTCCAACATATCTCCACTGGCCTCCGAAATATGCACCCTCACCCCCACTGCCTCTCCACTACTTGACACCACCTAAACCCAGTCTTTCCTCTTATCCTCATTTTAATCACAAAGAGTTTTTTTTCGTCCTGAATGGGAAGGATGTCAGCCAAATATGATGCAGTCAGACAGAGCTTAATGGTTGTATGATAATGATAATGATTAGCAAAGCGACGATAAATGATGTGTTGCTGTGAGTAATTCAGTGATGTCACTGGAAGACAATGAGAGGCTGAGGTAGGGAGGGGCAGCTGTGCGCGCCCTGACCTGTAAAGCAAAGGGATGCAGCTGAAGGCAGCTGGGACGAATGAGGACTCACAAGACACATCAAGAAGGACTCCAGAGGAGTTTATTAAAGGGGATAACGTGGCCAGTCTTGTCAATATTTATCCAGACATTTTATTGTAATTGGTCTGAAATCTGGATCCCTGTCAACTTGAAAGTTAGTGGTTACCCAGACGTTTTCAGCCGCCTGTCCAGGGTGTACTACCTCTCGCCCAATGACAGCTGGGATTGACTCCAGCTTATTTCCAAAGGTTATTTTAGTAGAACTAAAACATATGAACAATATCTGAATTGTTAAACAAATATTGTGGAAGGACCAGACTGGAAATGTATTTTAGAAAAGAAGATATTGTCAGAAAATCCCATAAAAACCAATAAAGAACATATTCTGATTACAAGCGATTCCTGTATAGCGTGCTATGGCTTGACCTTGTATTGTTGTTCCAAATTATAACTTAAACAAACCAGTGAGACACATTTTAGTGCTGGGTGACACGTTTCTACATCACAATAAACTTGGGCTGTGGAGATCTGTGGAAATGTGAAACTGAAGGTGGATGACCAGTTGTGGAAAATCCAAATACCTATGTTCACAACAACAATGACCAGAACTAAAAGATAATAACATTTTTAAACATATTGAAAAAAAAGAACTGAACTGGTTAGCTAAAGGAATAGGACAGTTTATATACCTACTGAACAAAAGAAGCCTAACACCAGCTGTACATAATAGCGGGTCATTGGTGAAGTGTACTATAAGCTAAGTAAAAAGGCCATGGATGATAGCAGTGCTTTTACTTCTCAACTTCACCTGGTTTCTCTTTCCAGCATTTTCAGAGCTGGAAACAGGTTAGACGTGAAGGTGAGAGTCAGGGCTCCTCAGAGTCGTTTTCCAGTCATAGGCCTGCAAGTAAGCACACAACACTACAAAGCAAATCACATGAATTAATAAATGTTTATATAATTATATTAGTATTTGTGCTACAGGCTACAGGCATACATATAGTTAAACCTGGTTTCATGCATCTTGAAATAAACCATCACAATTTCTAAAGGCAATCTGTGACCGTCATAGTTGTTTGTTCACTTCATGTTGTTTTCTGTTTTGTTTGGGTTTTTTTTTTTTTTCAAAAACATGGTTCAAGTTACACAGAACATTTTTGGTCAGGTTGAACCTTTTATAAATTTGAATTCTCTTATTAGTTTCAGTTTTGAGTTTTGGAATGAGGCTTGTTTTTCTCAAACGTACTTTTCATGTTCTGTGACTGTTGTTTGCTTCAGCGGGATCTGTCAGTTCTGTTCAATCTGGCATGAACAACACACCTGCAAATAAGATTAAAATAAACAATTTGACCTTTTTAAACATTTTATTAGATTAAACAAAATTTAACGTGTATGCTGGTTCTGTGGGGTTTTTTTTTACCTCCTTTGCTTTTCTGTTTATAAGAACAATAACTTCAGAAACTGTGTCCCATTATTGTCAAAGATGATGCCAATTCTCTGCGTTGGTTGGTTGTCTGGAAGGTTATGTCTTATGACCTCAGGGTCGTTTAAATACTTCCAGAGTGAGGCTATGAGAGGCTAACCCTCAGCCAGACAGGACTGATGACATAGCCTCCGCCTGACTTGAAGTTTGCCTGCTAATTAAGGCGGTAAACAGGTAGGTGAGAGAGGCTTTGTAGCTGGCTTTATACTTGACAATCAAACTTCCTCACAAGTTTAATGATGTTTACCTCTTCAAGTCCCCTTGAAGAATGGAAATGTACTTATAACTGAGCACACAAATACATGTCTGTAAGCAGATGCACAAACGCACGCGATGTGAGGGATATACATACAGCTGTTAGGAAATGTTTTTGTTCCTTTATTGTTTCCACAGAGGAAATTCATCTATAAAAATACTCCCATTTTCTCTCGCATGCACACCTGAAAATAATAATACTTATCATACTGTGGGGTGTCTGGGAGGATAATGTTTTTTCTGGAACTTGGAATTGGAGGATGTGGTCAGCAGCAAAAGACAAAACTCATAGTTTTTTTAATAAGTAAAAAAAGGAGCAAATAAATAAATAATAATTGATACTTTATTGATCCCCTTAGGGAAATTCATCGTAGACAGGCTGCCCCTGTGAGGTGCCAAGGGTCAGGGTATCGGTGTCTTGTCCAAGAACACCCTGACATGCAGCTTGCTGGCTGGGAATCAAACCGTTCACCCTCTGGTTTAAAGACAACTGCTCTACCCACTGAGCTAGCAGGGATACTCCCTTCAGTGCATGTCACAATATATGAGAGTCTGACAGTGGTCTCTCTATCGGTTAAAGGTTAAGGCTCCAACGATGTGGCTCCTGTGGGTTAGATATTTTTATGTGAGAGAATGGATGCTTGTGTGCTTTATCTCAGATTTTCACCTGGCGCCCTCTGCTGGAATTAAGTGGCATCGCTTTTAAGTTCTGCGTTGGAATGAGGTCAAACCTTGCATGTGACGGAATTACCCCAAGAGCACGGTTTCTATTGTATGCCTCCAATTGTTGTGTTATTTTCTGAGCTACAGTGTGTGTTAATATGAGCAGGACTTGCACTGTTGACTATAGAGTTTAGAGCTGGAGAGTAAGCTGGCTTCACTCTAGGGGTCTGAGGGAGAAAATATGCCAGAAACAACAGACAAAAGAATGAGAAACAGCAGAAAGATCGAGGAATGCTCCAGGAGAGAAATTAATAGAGGGAGGAAGAAAGGCAAATGGAAAAAGAGGGGAAACAGAACATGCACGTGAGAGATTCCCAGCAGTCTTCCACAGGGATATGAGATCAGAGGTCCTGTTGTGTTTGCAGCCACAGGGAGCCAATGAAACACCTGGCAAAGGGAAGGAGAATGGCATGGCAGGAAGTGTCAAAGCTCAGAGAGCTTAGGAGATACTAGACAAAAGGGAAATTATGAGAACTTGTGCTGATGAGAGTGCATATGTGCTAATAAAAGAGAAATTATTTATTTTTTAGTTGTTTGTGTGGACAAACAACTAATGGGTGTGAGTATGGGTATGTGCACATGTGTGGATCCTGCGGGAAAGTTGTTTGTGTGTTTACCAGAGAACTCCCCTCCCCCCCTTGGCCCTGGCTGAAACGTGACTGTGCTCCAGGTCCTAAGCAGTTCAACTTGGCTCCGTTTAACTCAGCGCCGCCACCACTTTTGCTGCAAAACACTGATTTCCTGTGCACATTCCCAACACCCCTGGTACTGGTCTGTTACTGTTGGTCCAGACAAAGAGGACCACAGCTAAGTACCAGGGGCCTACCAGTTCTGGAGACATTGTTTTGCCACACAAGTGGAGGGCAGTGTGAGTCTGTTGGACACTCGTTGCTAGTTTGTCAGTTTGTCAGTTTATAGCTCCCATACATCCTGAAGATGTTGGTGATGTTTCCTCTAGAACCGACAACAAATTGACATTTGTGGTATTACATGAAATATGGAACACACACATTCATGGTATCATTGTAAAATAATCTCAAAATCATTTTTTTTTCCATTTTAGTTTTTCAGACATGTTGCAGAATATTCATTATATGTATTGAATTTATGAGTTAACCCACTATTAAATATTACTGTATTTCAGACAGTCCCCATTCCTAGTATGCAGTCATTAACATAATTATATCTCACCGATTTGTTTGTCACAACTTAAGGAAATTCATTAAGTAAATTCTTAGTATATAAGGAACTTAAAAAGAGCCTGTGCAGGCCCATACACGTTTATGCAATCAGTTCGTAGGCATTAAGAACATTTACAGGTGATTCTACAGGTATGAGGACATTGGTTCTGGCATGTGAAAGAGACAACAGCAGGAGTAGGAGTCAACACAACAAAGAAGTAAAGATAACAGAACACACCCAGTTGGAGGAAACATGTTCAGATTCTATAGATAATATCCACCATGACAACTCAATTTCACATGTCAACCAGGTTTTAATTAGCATCTTGTGACTTCACAGAGTGCTGAATACAGTTTTTTGCCCTGGAAATCACTCTCCTTGCCCAGATTTATTGTATACACAACAATGTATACAATTTACCTCTCGGAGGAGCTGTCTCACAAATCTTAAGAATTCAACAAAGACAGGAAGAAGCTCTTTCTATCATACCTGCCTTATCTGCAACATGTTATGTCTGCAATCGCAACTCCTGCTGCACGCACACATGCTTACACGTGAAGACGTTCTTCAAACTAAGCTTAACTACGTACAGAGTTAATGTGTAAGAACACGGGTGGAGCTGTTTACTTCTAAGGGTTTCTTGTTTAAATCTGCAGAACACCATAGTATTCTAGCATCCACAAATAAGTACGTTTAAATATCATAGTGTGGCATTTAAATGAATTAGGGTTACCACAGTTACCTAACTTTAATTTCCTTCATGCTTTCTCTCTACTCTGTCTATAAATTCCTAGACAGACACACACAAAGAGAGAGAGAGAGAGAGAGAGAGAGAGTTTGTAATAATGAACACTGTGCATTATAGTTAGTGACTAAATATGACGCTGCACTAGACTTGCCTGACCTGCTTGTAGAGACATTACTGTGACCTGTCTGAATCACGTGTCAGGCATCGTCAGTAATATACTCTGATGAAAATGATTATAGACGACATGTTAGTGATATGATCGTGGAATGTGTTTTGGATGCTTACAGACGACGACCAGGGTTATCTCACGCAGGGTGACATAAAACCCAGTAGGATGGAGGAGGTGGTGGTGGTGACAGTGCCTCCCTCTCTCTCTCTCTCTCTCTCTCTCTCGTCCTCAGCAGGAGCAGGTTGCGTCAAACACGCTCCTCCTTTACCATTTGCCGCTGCACGCTTCCGATCCCCATCACAGGACCGCGGACAGGTAACCACAATGTCCCCGTTTGCATGATATTATGGAGAAACACTGAGGGGATTTCTTTATTTATCGCAGATAAATTAGAAACGTTCGGGGGGGGGGTAAGGGTTTGCTATTGGCTGACGGGGTCGTTCAGCTCGGGGCTGTAGCGGGATGTGAGAGGTGGGCTTTCTTCCTGCGCACTGACAGACTGCATGGGATTATTATGAATACTATTTTGCGCATTTTTAATGTACAACATCATTTATTTGTCTCTGTGGAGAGGTAGCATATCTGTTATTCACAGGATCGTCTTAATTTGTCTTTGCAGCAGACTGCGTGGGGGCTTTGACGCTTTCGTGCTGTGCCGCTGTAGTCTTGATGCAAGTCAACGTGACGCTATAGAAAACATTTTTATAAATATATAAACCGATCAGCTTTGAGTATGTGATTTCATAATCGCATAAATAGGTGTGTGTGTGTGTGTGTTTAAGCCTACATCAGGTTTTGTTGGGAAATATGCAGAGACTCATGCTTGGATGAGGGCCCTCTAAGGTTGTTTGGTGAATGTCTGCTGTTTCTAAATCTGTCCAGAGATGCAGACTAGCAAGTCACCGTTTTAATATTGATTGCTTCAATGTTTGCATTAAAAGCAATATTATGCAAACAAACTCCCTCCGTTTCACCTTCTCAGCCGTGATGGTATGATTATAAACTGATTTTGGACTGATGATTTAATAAAATGAGGAATTTGAATATGCCACATTGTACTGTGGGAAATTAAAACGTCACTTTCTTCAATTTTTGTTATTTTCTAGCTTATTACCAAGAAATGACTTGATTAAGAGCAAGAGATTTTAAAAAACTGCAGATTAATTACTAATGAATATAAAACAGTGGGGTAGTTCATTTAGATTGTGTTACCTTTGTTTCTTTGTGTGTCTTTGATTTTCTGATCTTGTTAAAACTCACATGGCATCAATGTTCACCTCTCTTCTCCCCAGCATGGAGGCCCTGCTAAATGAGTGGCTGTGGCAGGAGGAGTACTGGATTCCTCCTGGTATCCACTGGCAGGACATTCAGATGAAGGAGGATGAGGGCCGTGTTCCTCTACCCAGAGATCTCATCTACACTTTGCCAATGACGTTTGTCTTCATAGCCCTCAGATATGTCTTTGAGAGGTAAGAAACACCTGTCTCCATCACAGGATTGACTTTATCATTGTTCTTATTAACTTTTGCTTGCGGTTGACTCATCGAAGCAGTACCTGGCTGTTTGATGCCTGCTAAGCAGCTTGTGTGGCTCAGGACAATTGCACCTTCCCAGGCAAAACAAGCTACAACATTTCACTTTTTTCTAACTTTTTTTTTACGTGTAATGGTAAAATTAATTAATTAATTCATTAGTAAGTTCTGCAGCTTCTCATTAAATGTAATTTAATAAGGACTAATACCTAAAGGGCTGTGCAGGGCGTGGTGGAGCATAGTAGAGTAAAGCACAGCAGTAACATTAGATGTATTAGTAGCAGTCAGGGTTGAGTGGATAATGGCAGATGGTGAATACCTGCATGCACCTGTTGTAGTGGTGGACACTAAGGTTTTAAGGTGTTGTTTCAGGTGTATGATAATGTGTGTTTTTATTTGGTTGTCTCAGGACACAGATGTTTTCTGTGTTGAGGTGGGGGGGTGTCAGTGAATTTGGATGCACGCGTTCTGTAAGCAGACTCTGTGTGATTCTGTGCGAAGCTGCCCTGACCTTTTCAATCTGTCTGATCTCCTCGCCCCTGCCCACTTCAGGATGATTATCTCTGAGATAGAGTTACACATGTGTACACTCAGTCATGTCTCACTGTACTTGTGAGGACAGTTATTGACATAATGCATTCCCTAGCCCCTCATCCTAACCCTAACATCACCACTAAATTCCTGATCCTAAAGCTTAGTCTTAACGACCAAAACACTTCATCGCCAGCTAAAATATCCTTACAAGACCATACTGTCCTCAGAGCAACAATACCTAACCCCTGTTTGTCTTTAAGTCTCTATAATAAACACATATACAGCTCAAGTGTCTCTTGATGCCATGTAAGCTAATGACAAAGCTGCCTGGTCAAATGTCACAACACATCCATGGGTGCGTCTCAACAGGCTGTCAGGATTACCATAAAGGAGATCTCTTGTTTCCATTACTTTGTGTTGTGGTAGGCTCACATTGGACAGCTGTTGATTGAATCAATGATTAACCCCGAAGGAATTATAATGTTCTGTTATCTTTACTTTAATGTTGTATTATCTTTACTTTTCTCACTTGTCGCTTCAGACTCATCGCTGTACCATTAAGCAAACGTTTAGGTGTGAAAGACCGGATTCGGATTCGAGCTGCTTCTGTCCCAAAGTTGGAGACCTTTTACAAACAGAAGAGTCGACAACCATCACAGGTTTGCATTTCTTGCTGCGTTTTTGCATGCTCTGTTTTTTGTTACAAAACTGGAAGACATAACACTGTCTGACAGGAATTCTCCATGTCAGACTAGTGCATGTCTCCAAAGATATTGTGGAGTGTGGATATGAAGCTTAATGGGAGTTCCCAACATTGAGCTTCCTGCTTATAATGCTTTGTGTGCTTGTCAAGAAGACTGGAGGAGAAAAAAAATGAAAAATGCTGCTGATGCAGACATGAAAAATGAAAGTTTGCATACCCAAATGCACAAGTGAAAGGGCATGGGTACTAACACAGGTTAATCTGTGTTGGTGTGGGATGGGTGTGGTTAAACCAGGGCTGAAGAGCTTGGATGATAGCTTTTTCTCTACTGATGCGGAACAAGGAACTACTTAAGAGAGAGATTTATATATCACAAGTCACAGGTGACTGATGTCTTACAAAGAAAAATTAGGTCATTACACAGGAAATTGGAAGGTTTTGTGTTAGGTGTGTTTTCAGTGTGACAAAACATGATTCTCCAGTATACTGTTGTTTTTGCTGAGTTGTCATTATCACCTTTAATTGTCAAGTAAATTATCATTTACTTGTGTTAAACTACTAATTAGAAATTAACAGAGAAACAGAGAATAGCACAAAAACAATATAATTCCTTGCATTTACTTCTTTGTGTAGAGAAAGTTTTATTCTTTACCTTAAACATAAATAGGTGCAAACAGGTGACACAGAAGTTCAAGTTGGTGTAAAAAATTATCCGCGCTCCATTGTGAGTTGACACTTGTCAGGATAAGACATGACTTGACATAATAGAAATTAAGATGCACCGCTCCATGAAAACAGTTGTGTGTTGTGTATGTGTGAGCAGACAGTATGTGTATTTTCATGTGCGTGTAGATGCATACTTCCATTCTTGTTCATGAGCCCTGTGTGCCCACATGGAAATCTTGTATTTCCATCTTATATTTCCATGTGACCTGGACTAGCAGCAGCACCTGTCTGAGGCTTTTGTTGTTTTTTTGCTACACAAATGCCAGGCCATAAACATATGAAAATTTTACTCCCTCACGATTGTTGTCTTCCAGGTTTATTGTTTAATATAACACAAGCAGAGTGCTACAAAGAGCTAGTGTAATTAAATGAAAAGATGTGTGTGTTGTTGTGTCCGAGCTCAGAATAGCTCATTGTTGTAATTAGGTTTCACAAGAGTGTGTTTCACAAGGTCCAGTACAAGGACCTTTTTAACAGTAACACAACTCTGTGTAATGTATCAGGGTGCAGAAAGAGAGAGAGCAGGGAACATCAGACAAGCATTAGCGTTGTTCCAGATTCCAGATTAGTACAGAACAAATAGCCCTTCTACGTGTAGAATTTAGTGCTTGGCACTAATATTAAAAGATAGATTTAGAGGCAGCAGCTGAGCAGGAGAGTGTGAGTCTGTGAGTACCTGATTATACACACGTGTTCACCTGTGTGTGTGTGAACGCGCTTGTATTCATAAGGTTCCTCCATGTAAAT